>JAVSCE010014679.1:0-89471 GCA_032199065.1 Smutsia gigantea | reverse complement strand
AAAAGAGCAATTTTTATGTAAGTATGCAATTTAAAAGTTGTAGCATTAGTTTTTTTTATTAATGTGAGAGAATACTTTTAGGTTTGAAGGTACAGTTAACTATTGAACAAGTTGGCTTTGAACTGCAGGATCCACTCATATATGGATTATTTTTAATAAATATTTTGGAAATTTTTGTGACAATTGAAAAAAATTGTTATCTAGCTTGCTTTATTATAATAATACAGTATATAATATATATATAGTATATATATAAAAGGAAAAACATATTTTATGAAGGCTTCTGGTTAATAGTCAACTAATGGTAGACTAGTAGTAGTTAGGCTTTGAAGAGTCAAAGTTAGACCCAGATGTTCAACTGCATGGAGGTTGGCCCTCTAGCGCCCACTTTGTTAAGTGTCATCTGTACAAAAAAAAATGTAACATTAAATGTTGCAAATGTCAGTGATAAAATCAGATCCGGTATAAGCAAGTTGAATTTACAAATAAAATTTCAAAACACAGAGATTGCTGTTCAATATCTTAATATTTCTCAGTTTAAATATGAATTTAGAGTGTATAGAAAAACCTAATACTAAGGTTTTTCAAGGAAGAAGATTAATCAAATGCTCCTGTGTATATACCATACCCAGGCCCTCATTTGTATGTGACACATAAAGTTTACTTTGGCAATGATTAATTATACATTCTCACTAAATTATTTCACCTTTTTAACAGAAAGAGAATGCAAGATTCCCAAGATAGAAAAGTACTTAATTGCTGAGCCCAAGAAAGAGAGATACAAAGTTGGAGATGTGCTGAAATTTTCCTGCAGACAAAGACTTACAAGAGTTGGATCAAATTCAATTCAGTGCTACCACTTTGGATGGTCCCCTAATCTTCCAACATGTAAAGGTGCATATTTATCTTACAATTGCTGAAGCAAGAATTCGAACTGTGCTATCAATCTTTTTTCCTTGTCTGAAATTTCTGTTGGCCTCCGCTATGGCTATAATCTAATGTAATAAGCAAGAGATATATCCATGAAGGAAATGTGTTGGGTACTAAATAGCTCAGACTTACATAAGAGTTCAATCTGCAATTATTTATTGGAATATGTAGTGGAAGTATCAATAGATATTTAGACCCGCATAGTGTCTGATAATGGAGGGACTTCTTTTCTTACTTTTCCTTTTGACTGTGATTCCACCATATTACTGGACATTTTATACAGCATGTACCTTATGTCAAGTTTCACTGAGTGTGTCTGAACAATATTCAAGCATCTTATAGTAAAATAAATTACATGTGTGACTTTAAGTTAAAATATGTTGACCAAATATTTACCTCAAATTATGGCATTTTTTCAAAAAGCTTTGGTAAAAATGTTTCTATGGAGCATGATTATTGCTATAATTTACACAACCATATTTCTTGGTTTGCACACATCTTTAGAATATCTAGATTATCAACATTAATTTCTGGGCTTGAATATACTTCCAATATGCTAATTCATTTTAAGTAATAGATCTGGGAGACATGAATCTGGTGCAAACACCATCCTTTTCTAGTTTTTTAAGAACGCTATAACAAATTGTATTATAAATAATAAATTGATTAAAGAAAAAAACTTTCAAACATTTAACTGGGTTTTTAAGTTGTAAAATAGACACGTTAACCATTATTTACACAATGTTTCTCCTATAGGGCAAGTAAAATCATGTGTTCCCCCTCCTCAACTCCCCAATGGGGAAGTTAAAGAAGCACGGAAAGAAGAATATAGACATGGTGATGTGGTGGAATATGTCTGCAATCCTAGATTTCTGTTGAAAGGTTTTAATAAAATTCAATGTGTTGATGGAGAATGGACAACCTTGCCTATGTGTGTTGGTAATGTATAAAACATTAACATTTAAACTTAAGTGAACACTTTGTTTGTAATCGTGTAAACACATAAATTATATTTTAAAAATAAGCATTTTTTTATGAAATTTTCACAGATGACAAGAGTACATGTGGAGATATACCTCTACTTGATCATGGATATGCTGAGCCACCCACCCCTCCCTACCATCATGGAGATTCTGTGGAGTTCAACTGCAGGGAAGCATTTACAATGGTTGGACACAGATCAATTACATGTATTAGTGGAACATGGACCCAACTTCCTCAGTGCATTGGTGAGAATTGTACTTCTTAAATTGACATATTACAGCATTTAATGTTTTTGCTGTAAAAATTATATTTGCAACCATAATTTTACAAATAGATATTTTTGAAATTGTCAGGTCTTAAATTATAATGACTCCAAACATCTGTTTATAGTTCATTATGTTTCCACAAGCAAAAAATATAAACTAAAAATATAAATTCACAATAGAATTTTATAAATCCAGTTTAGTTTTTCACTCTTCTCAATATGTTTGTTTCCACCTAATCAAAAAATAAATACTTTCAGAAATCACAGGACCACCACCACCACTCTTTTTGATTATAGAATTTCCTTCAGTTACCACCCCTTGAAGAATACTTTGTTTTGTCCTCCTCAACTCTCTGGACAAGTCCTAAAAATTGTACTAAGTCTTAAGCCTCTAGTGTGTTTTGAAATAATATCCTTATTTTATTCTTTTTTTAAGACTGTATTAGAAAATCATTACCTTCTTTGGCCAATTATTAACAAATACTACCAAAGACCTATAATGATACTTTATCAAATTTAAAAAGTGCTCCAGTTTGCATTGAAGTTTTGAAATATGTACCTAAATCAAAGTTGTTAAAGTCCATGTTTAACTCATACTAGAGTCAGAAACATTTTATTATAGCAATATAATATCACTGGATTATAGGAGTATCTGGTGTATAAAATAGCTTCTCAGAGAGTCTAAGACTATATATAGAAAACAGGTCACAACTTTAAGACCAAATTTTTTATTGAAGTATAATTGATACACAATATTATATTGGTTTCAAGTATATAACACAGTGGTTCCACAGTTACACACATTATTAAATCCTCACCCTAACTAGTGAAGTTGCTGTCAACATAGAAATATGTTATAGAACCAATGGCTAATTCTTCAAAAGCACCCAATTTCTTATTCCAAGTATTTGACTCTGTCTTTTGGTTACAGTGCAAAATATCTGCTTAAATAATCACTTTCTATACAATATATCTTAGGTGTACATTTCTTGTTATATTACATTACCTGTCTTGAAAAAACATTTAAAAAAGCAATTTCATGTGTTCTTTTCCAACAGATAATTGTTTTATTTTAATGTTTTTAAACTGTGGGTTTAAAATAATGTAGAGATCTTTGAGATCAAGAAAAAAATGAATTTAGACATTTTTGCATATTTCAAATGTTGTACTAAATAAGTCAGGTGATCACTTTCACTATGTAGATAATCCAAAAAAGTAAAATTCTCATGCTCTTCTAATCCACAAAATGAAGAATGTCTTTACAATGGATATTTTTCTGAAAATTAAAAGAATAGACATGACATATGTTCATACATGATAACCCATCTCATGCAATATGATCAAAGTTGGCTGGTGAGATTTATAGGCATAACTTCTAATACCATTATACTATTGACTCCATAGCTTTAATTTTGTAGTAATAGTTGCTTTGATTCTCATCATTAGTCTTTTCAAGGGAATATTTTCATTTTATAGCAACAGATGGACTTGAGAAGTGTAAATCTTCAAAATTAATTGTACATGAGGCAAACCTACCAGCTAAGACTGAATTTGAACATAACTATAATATAAGTTACAAATGTAGGGGAAAATCAGAATACAAGTACTCAATCTGCATAAATGGAAGATGGGATCCTGAACTAACCTGCACAGGTAAGCTGTTTATATTTTCAGAAATTTATTCTATTTCTTCCTAACTTGTAGAAGTAGTATTGCTGTGTCTTTTAAAAATTTTAGATATTTATTATTACAAATAATTTTCAAGCTGAAAGGTAACTTAGAAATTAACCAAAACACTTTCTAAATATTAATTTTGTCATGTGCATTAGTCAGGTATATAACAAACCACCTAGAAAACTTGGTGGCTTTAAATTAATATCTGGCAGTAGGTGTGCTTATTACCATTGGAATACCATTGCTTCTGATTTTTTATATTATGCAGAAATGTGCCTATGCCTACACTATGCCATGCCTATAGCTATTATGTATCTATTTATCTATATATGTATGAATCTATGTATGATTCTACCTATCTAGTCACCTATATATATCTATTTTTCTGTACCTACCTTGACACCACCAATTCCAACTGAATAACACAGCGTTCATTACAGTTTTCCATTTCCATATCTGCATTTCTTTTCTCTCACTGTAGGACACTTTGACTTACTATCCTCAATGTTTTTACCAATTTCTTCAAGCCTAGAATATATAAAAATTAGTTTCATACCAATACAAAGGACATCTGTCTACAGTTCAACATATGTTTAGCTCTTTTTTAAGGGACACAAGTAGTATTTACAAGCAGTGAAGTCCATGTGTTCTTTCCACATTTTCTTCTAGAGGCTTTATAGTTTTATCATTCATTATACATCTTATATTAATTTTTGAGTATGGGGCAAAATAGGGAATTCATTTTTTTAAATATATGGATAGCCAGTTCTAGCAATATATCTGGAAAAAAATTTTGAAATGAAAATAAATTTTGGAAGTGTTTATTTCTGGATTCTATTCAGTCCATTCATCTCTCTTTATCCCTGCCATTTTGCTCTGATAACTACATGCAACTTTATAGTAAGTCTTGAATTCTAATATATATTCTTCAATCATGTCCTTCCTCTTCAAGGTTGTGTTATTCTGCTCTCTTCATTAATATGGAAATTTCAGGGAAATATCAATTTTTATAAAATATCTGCTCTTGTAATGGAGGAGTAATTAGACAATTGACATCTTGACCATATTGAGTATTCAATCTATAAACATCATGTATCTCTTCAATGATTCATTTCTGCTCTATTTTCCCAAGTAATGTCTTACATGTAGAAGATTTGTAGTTCTAAAAAGCTATTCATATTTTATACTCTTTAAATTTTGTACGCAATTTTTCAAAATTACATTTCCTGTCTTTTCACTTCAAGTATGAATAAATACACATGATTTTTAAAAATTGAGGTATAGTTTCAGGTGTACAACAAAATGAGTCAACACCTGCATATACTGTGAAATGATCATTACAATAGGGTCCAGTCATCAGTCTCCAAAAAAGTTACAAAATTTTTTTTCCTTATGACAACATTGAAGATCCACTCTACCGGCAGCCTTCAAATATGCACTACAATACCTTTGACTGTAGTCACCAGGTTGTACACCACATCCCCTTGACTTATTCATTTCACAGTTGGAATTTGTACTCCCAAAGTCACTTCAGAAACCCAATACTGACAGACACCCAGGCAACCACCACTCTGTTCTCCAGATGTATGTTTTCTTTTGTTTGTTGATTCATTTTACTTTTTAGATACCACACGTAAGTGAGATCATACAGTATTTGTCTTACTCTAACTTATTTTACCTAGCATAAACCTTCACATGTTGTCACAAATGGCAAGGTTTTGTTCTGTTTATAGCTAATAGTCAATTGTATGTATGTAACATGACTTCTTTATCCATTCTTCCATTGATGGAGATTTAGGTTGTTTCCATATCTTGGCTATTGTAACTGCTGCAATGAACATAGTGGTATATATACCTCTTCAAGTTACTGTTTTTGTTCCTTTGGATAAAAACTCAGAAGTGACATTTCTGGATCATATTGTAGTTTCATTTTTAATTATTTTAGGAAACTCTATAAAGTTCTTCAGCTCAGTTACTTCTTCATGTCTGGTACTTCTTATATTTCTTTCTTTCTCTTTGTTTTTCCTTCCTTCCTTCCTTCCTTCTTTCCTTCCTTCCTTCCTTCCTTCCTTCCTTCCTTTCTTTATTTCTTTTTCTTTCTTTCTTTCTTCTTTTTCTTTTTCCTTTCCTTTTCTTTCTTGGCTGAATAACTTATTTTCTTTGTTTCAGATGTATATAGTGATTCAATAATTATATACATTACTATATCTATGTTTAGTGAAGCATTATTTACAATAGCCAGGATATGGAAGGAACTTTCTTATATTTTCTCTTTCTTGAAGATCCCACTTGTGTTCATCCTTCTCCCAAATTCAGTGAACATCTTTATGATGATTACATTAAACTCTTTATTAGGTAAATTGCTTATCTCTGTTTCATGAAGGTTCTTTTCCTTAGGCTTAATCTTGTTGTTTCATTTGGAACATGTTCCCTTGTTTCCTTATTTTGCTTGACTTTGTGTGTTTCCATTATTAAGCAAAATAACTACTTCTTCCAGTCAAGGAGGAGTGACCTTATGCAGGAGATATACCTTATCTTTCAAACTTGCTCTAGCTCTTGATTGTCTGCCAAATATTTCTGATTGTCTAAACAGCATGATTTATTCTTGGTAGGACATAGTTGTTGAGAGTGTGACAAGACCTCTAAGTGTTTCTAGGGGAAGGACCTAAGTGAGCTCTTAGTTTCAGGCTTATTGGAAGCCAGAACAGCAAGGAGCAGCTTTAAAAATATGCAAATGTACATATACAATCCTGTGGGACTACAATCATAAATCCTGTTGGCCTCCAGACCAGGCAATTTGAACGTGTTTCCTGGGAGACAGTAGCAAAAGTCAGGGCTACAGTTAAGTGTATAAGCTCCTTTCTCGGAGGTGTCAGCAACATGCGGTGATGGTGAGGGGAAGCACAAAGTTAACATCCCACAACACACATTCCCTGAGAACACCTCTGTAGCTTCTAGAAGTGTGGCAGAATTGTGGGTTTGTTGCACTGAGGGCAGGTTTTTGTTGAGACCCCATTGCTTCCTCTCCCCCATCTCAATGTGGCCCTTTTGCTGTTTCTTGCGAAGAAACTGTTCAGCTAGTTTTAAGGTCTTTTGCAGATGGAATCATTCCATACATAGATTCAGTATGTTTATGGAAAGAAATGAGCTCAATATCTTCCTATGCCACCAGCTTGGCCTTTTCCTTGAACTTGATTTTTGTATACTGATTTTATCCTCTGACACGATCCTAAGTTGCCTTATTTATTAGGTATTGTTTTGTAGATTGTTACAATTTTCTGTAAGCAATTATATCATTGCAAATACTAGATTTTATTTCTGCCAGTACTTTTTTATTTTGATTTTTTGTTTACTTTCTCATCTTATTGCAGTGGCTAGGACTTCAAATAACCTTTGCTTTAACCAGTTAAAAGTAACTGATGAAAACAAACATCTCTGTCCTATTCCTGAATATTGGGAGAGGGTATTTAACATTTTATCACAGTTATAATATCAGTTTAAGATTTTTGTAGATACCCTTTTATCGTACTAAGGAAATTTCCTTCCATTTCTAGTTAGGTGAATGAGGAATTTATTATCAACCTCTGCTGAATATTTTTTAAATGCCTCATATGCATCCACTGATATAACATGACATTCTTAATCCTACTAATATCATGAATTACGTATATGAATATTTTAAGTTGAATATCTCATTCCTAGAGTTAACTCTACTTGTTGGTGGTATATTATTCTCTTTATGTACTTGATTTGCAGATGTTTTTAAGGAGTTTTACATCTATGTTTATGGGGTATATTAATTGATAGTTACTTTTTATCATAATGTCTCTGCCAGGTTTTATTTCTTAATGAGGATTATTGTGGTCTCATAAAACAAACTGACAAGTGTTCTATGTTTCTCTATTTTTGAAAGTATATGTGTAATAATTACACATATTATTGTATTATTTATTACCTTAATTGACAGAATTTACACATGAAGTCATCTGATTTGCAGCTTGCTTTTTTAGAGTTTTTGATGAAGAATTCAATTTCTTTAACAGGTAATAGGTAGTGAGTTACCTAAAATTTCTATGTAGCATTGTATTATTGTAGTAAATAATGTTTTTGAAGAAATGCCATCACCTAATATAATTTATTAAATTGACTGGTGTGCATCATTTTTAGTAGCCACTTAATATTCTATTTTCCTTAACTGTAGAGTTTCTTTCATATCAATTCTTTCATTCATGATATTGATTTTTTTCTTTTATCTTGATCATTTTCATAACTTCCATGTGAAATATTCTCTTATTCATTGTGATTTCTTTTTTGACCCATCAATTATTTAGAAGTCTGTGGTTAATTTCCAAATATTTTTTGGAAATAGTTTTCTACATAATTTTCTCTTTTAACAGCTTTACTGTGGTGTGATTGTTACACAAAGAACAGCAACTATTTGATGAAAAGCAGTTTCATAGAACATTTATTCTCACTGATTTCTAAAATTCTGTTGTCACAGAATATACTGTGCAATATAGAAATATTTTAAAATTTTAAGTATATTTTTATTGAAGTATAGTTGATATTAAACATTGCGTTTGTTTCAAGCACACAAGACACTGATTCAAGAGTTACACATAATTAAATACTCACCATACAAAGAGTGGTCACTGTTAACACAAAAGGATGGCACAGAACCATGACACCATTCTCTGAGCTGCTTTTTTGTTCCTGTGAGCACCTGATATTATGATTGAGGTTTTTGTGCCTCTTTATCCCCCTTCACCTTCCCCACCCCTCTATGCCAACCCGTCCTGCATGGTAACCACCAGCTACTTCTCAATGTCCATGAGTCGACTGCTATTTTGTTCCTATTGCTTTTCTTTGTCTTTAGATTCCACATACAAGTGAAATCATATGGTATTTGTCTTCTTGACTTGGCTTATTTCACTAAGCATAATATCCTCTAGGTTCATCCATGTTGTCACAAATGGCAGGATTTCTTTCCTTTTCATGGCTGAATAATATTGCATTGTGTATATGTACCACATCTTCTTTACCCACTCAGCTCTGGTGGTCACTTTGGTTGTTTCCATATCTTGGTTGTTGTAAATAATGTGGGATGAAACAAAGGGGTACACATATCTTTTTGATTCATAGATTTTGTTTTCTTTGGACAAAGTCCTAGATGTAGAGTTATTGGGTCATATGGTATTTTTATTTCTAATTTTTTTGAGGAACCTCTATAATGGTTTTCTTACTGGCTGCACCAATTTATATTCCCACCAACAGTGTAGGGGGGTTCCCTTTTCTCCACCTCCTCACCAACACTTGTTATTTCTTGTCTTTTGGACAGTGGCCATTCTTAGAGGTGTGAAGTGATATCTCCTTGTAGTTTTGATTTGCATTTCCCTGATGATTAGCAATGTTGAGCATCTTTTCATATACCTGTTGGCCACCTGTATTTCTTCTTGGAAAAATGTCTCTTCAGTTCCTCTGCCCATTTTTTAACCAGGTTATTTGTATTCTCATATTAAGGCATATGAATTATTTATATATTTTTATGTTAACCCCTTATCAGATGACATAATTTATGAATATATTCTTCCTTACTCTCGGTTGCCTTTTAATAATTACCTTAAATGTAAATGAACTGAATCTACCAATTAAAAGACATTGGGTGGCAGGATGGAAACAAGACCCATCTATATGCTGAATACAAGAGACTAATTTCAGACCTAAAGACATACACAGACTGAAAGTGAAGGGATAAAGAATGATATTTCATGCAAGCAAAAGGGAGAAAAAATCAGGAGTAACAGTATTTATGTCAGGCAAAATAGACTTCAAAACAAAGAAAGTAACAAGAGACAAAGAAAGACATTACATAATGATAAAGGATAAGTCCAACAAGAGGATATAATGATTGTAAATATCTACACACCTATTATAGGAGCACCTAAATATGTAAAACAAATACTAACAGAACCAAAGGGAGAAATAGCAATACAATCATATTAGGGGATTTAATACCCCACTTACATCAATGAATAGATCATCTAGACAGGAAATAAATAAGGAAATGCACTGAACAACACATTAGATCACATGAACCTAACAGATACATATAAAGCATTCCACCCAAAAGCAGCAGGATACACATTTTTCTCAAGTGCACATGGAATTTTTCCTAGAATAGATCATGTACTAGGACGCAAAAAGCACCTAAATATGTTTATCGCAGCACTATTTACAATAGTCAGGAAATGGAAGCAACCTAGGTGTCTATCAGTAGATGAATGGATAAAGAAGATGTGGTACATATACGCAATGGAATATTATTCAGCCATAAAAAGAAGACAAATCCTACCATTTGCAACAATATGGATGGAGCTAGAGGGTATTATGCTCAGTTAAATAAGCCAGGCGGAGAAAGAGAAGTACCAAATGATTTCACTCATATGTGGAGTATAAGAACAAAGCAAAAGCTGAAGGAACAAAACAGCAGCAGACTCACAGAACCCAAGAATGGAGGAACAGTTGCCAAAGGGAAAGGGAGTGGAGAAGGTGGGTGTAAAGGGAGGGATAAGGGGAATAAGGAGCATTACGATTAGCACACATAACGTAGTGGGGAGCACACAGAAGACAGTATTGCACAAAGACAAATAGTGACTCTATAGCATCTTACTATGCTGATGGACAGTGACTGTAATGGGGTATGTGGTGGGGACTTGATAGTAGGGGGAATCTAGTAACCACAATGTTGCTCATGTGATTGTATATTAATGATACCAAAAAAAAGAGCCTAAATAAATTTTAAAAGATTAAAATGAATCCAGTTCTTTTTATTGGTTCATAATATTTTATATTTATGATTGTTCCATTTTCATATAAATTTTAGGTTATACTCTATGTATTTGATTAGGTTAAATTGGTTCAAGGTAAGGTGATCTTCAAATTTATCTGACTGTTGAAAATTTTTTTATCAGTTCAAAGGGCATGCTTCTTCTTCAGATTATGAACTGCCATGATATAGCTGAAGTGTCTCAGTTTTATGGGAACTTGAACACAAGTTTACAGAGGAATATTTTATAACATGCTGGTTGTGTAACTAAAGCCAGGCTGAGCACTCTGTCAAACCAGGTGGATTTCATCAATCTACGTATCCCTTAGTGATGTAGGCAAGCTAGTAACAGTGCCTCCAGGAGGCTGTTGAACTTTAAATACACCATAAATCACTAGTGAACACATCTAATTCATGTCTTGGGCAAGAATCTGAATCAAATTACTTGATCATTACTTACACTTAACTGTTCCTATGGCTAAACAGCTTCCATTGGTAGAACCCTTGTGAGATTTTTAATACAATCCCAATACATTTGATTATGGATATCTATAAAAATGATCTTGATATCAGACTTTTTTAGTGCCTGTTATTGAGTGAGCACTTCTGTTAGAACATCCTAATGGTTAGAAATAATTAAAATGGCTTTTACATAAATTATGCAAGACCAATCAAGGAGATGATAAAAGGAAGGAACTATAAGAAAGGCCATGGAATATAAACCAAATGTCATATATTAAAGTGCCATATAAGGTGAAGAGTGTAGCACTTAAACGTACACTATAACATTATCATTTAGTCATTTATGATACATTATTTTTTATTTAATCAATTATCCTCTTGGTATTTTAACTTATGATTTTAATCAAGAAATCTAATTTTAATATTTTTAGAAGTAGAAAAAAAATTATGCCCACCTCCACCTCAGATTCCCAATGCTGAAGATATGACAACTACAGTGAATTATTGGGATGGAGAAAAAATAGCTGTTCTCTGTCAAGAAAATTATCTAATTCAGGAAGCAGAAGAAATTGTGTGCAAAAATGGAATATGGCACTCAATACCACGTTGTGTAGGTAAGGAGTTAATAACTTGTATCATAACATTCTTTCAAATGAGGTTAATATACCCCTGTGCTTTGAGTAAATGAGTGAGATGAAGGCCATTCTCTATATCTATTCAATTTTATCTTGAAACAATAAACTACAGTCTAGGTATACAAATCATCAGCATCCTTTCACTTCCACTATGAAATAAATACAGACAAAAACTTTGGGGTACTATGTAAATACAGATAAATTCCTGTTTATGCCTATTTTACTTCTCATGGTAAATGGACAAGTGTGAAGGAACATAATGAACAGAAGATAGTAGCATAGATTTTATGGAAATGTATCCCTGCAATTTTCAAATACTTTTTGGACTTTAAAAAATTCAGTTTATTTAAATTACCCTTACTTTAATATTTCAAATAGTATTTGATTCTATTTTTTCAGTTTAAATATTATATCTGCACTTGACCCTTTGATCTCTGTTCTTCACATAGAAAAAATCTCATGCTCTCAACCACCTTCTGTAGAGCATGGAACGATTAAATTATCTAGCTCTTCAGAAATAAGGAAAGAAACATTTGAACCTGAGCTTTATGCACATGGCACCAAACTAAGTTATATTTGTGAAGATGGTTTCATGATCTCTGAAGAAGATGGGATAACCTGCCACATGGGAAAATGGAGTCTTCCACCTCAATGTGTAGGTAAGGACAATACACAAACTAAGATTCTATTTTCAACACAATTCAATAAAAATAGTCAGTTGTCATCAAAATCATGAGACAGAATCCTTTAGATTCTTAAATACATAAAATCCCTTACCTCTAAATCATTGTTATTTTACCAAACACATTTTACTAAATCAAATGAATCTTATTTTTAATTTCATTGTTTCATTACAGAATTACTTTTGATTCTAGCATTAAAAAAATGTAAAACTGGATATGTGATCAACTTAAATCTACCTATTCATATAGGTATTGATATACATAGCTATACATATAGGAATATTCAGATTCCTATTTAGTCCTATAAGCTGCTTTTTCAACAGGTTTTCAATTTTTTTTCTTATATTTCCCTGCAATGTCCCTACTACAGTAGATAGTATTTTTCTTAAGATGATTAATTCTCAGTGTATGTCCTTTTATTATTCACGAATGGTTAAAAAGGCACTGATAGTCTCTTTAATAAATATATTGGCATTTTTAGTTTCAAGTTTTTGCTCAAGTTGAGAGCTGACACACTCAAGAATGATGGTTTTGGGAAGCTATTGTGCACCTCCTCTGTGACGTCATGGTAGATCTTGTGTTATCATCATTTTTTCAAATTCAAATCAAATACAACAACTAGTACATAAAATTAAATTTCAGAGTTAGAGAAATATATTCTTTCATTTTTTTTTTTAGGACTTCCTTGTGAACCACCACCTTTGATTCCACACAGTGTTTTCTCTCACAAGTTAGACAATTACCAATACGGAGAAGAAGTTACATACAACTGTGCTGAAGGTTTTGGGATTGATGGACCTGCATCTATAAAATGTTTAGGAGGAAAATGGTCCCATCCACCAGAATGCAAAAGTATAGTATATTTCATTTTGTTCTAAGGCTGATAAATATCCTTAGTTTAGAGCACAAATGGTAAAAATACGAAACTAAGCAGTAATTCTAGGATTTAACAAGACATGTCTGTAACGTCCTGGATTCTGGTAGAGAATTAATAGCTCTAGTATAATAAGTTTGACAACATGAGCTAAGTGATCTCACTTTAATGTCATTTTTTTGTGCACCTTGGAATTCTCTGACATATATTCTCAATTTTCCCATCTCTATGCATGTATCATAGTGGACCCCTGTTCACCAATCTCATCATTACTCAATTTATTGTTAATCAGCTATATCCTTATAAATGTATAATTTTGTAATGTATTTCACATAATTAAAGGTAACAGATTTTGACAGAATCAAAAGAATAGAAAATATACATAATATAGATGTATATGTTCCTTAGAGCAAAAAGGAATTTAAATGCAAGAAGTATGCTTCCAAGTATTACATATATCTGTATCTTTTCAGGCTTTTACTATCAGCATTCCCATATTATACTTTTGATAAATGTAGAACCATTCAATGTAATTGAATGAAAATGTAATATTTTTTTCAAACTTTCAGAAAATTATTGTACAGTACTCATTGGTTTGATATGTACCCATTATTCTAGAATATAGTTATTGGCTATTATATATTTTTAAATATTTACTGAACAAGTGCATATTATTTTTCTTTCAGAAATGGATTGCTCTGGCTTACCAAGCTTTGATAATGCCATACTCATAGGCCCAAAGAAGGAATCATATAAGTCAGGAGAACAAGTGGCTTACAAATGTCCAATGTATTACCAATTGGATGGGTCCAATATTGTACAGTGTATTAAGAGGAAATGGATAGGAAGGCCAACATGCAGAGGTACTTCAATGAAATTAAAAATTTTTATTTATCAAAATGTTTTAACTAATACAGAATTTCCTTTAGCATCATTAAAAAATGGACATAGACTTTTTTTTAGGCCTGGACAAAGAAGATTTTACTTCACATAAAGGGTTGGACTTATGTACTCAGTGGTTAATCTTATAACCCAACAATCCTCAAATTATGGTTCCTGAAATAGCAACATTATCATCTTCTAGAAAACTGTTAGAAATGCAAATTCACAGGTTCATTTCAAATTTATTGAATCAAAAACTTTGAATACAACCCTGAAATTATTTTTAGCAATTCCCAAGAGATTCTTTCTACATCTGTTTAGGTCCGTTGATTAATCATCTTCAACTATGGAATTCTTCCAAGAGTGTTAATTCTTGATTAATTCTCTAAGGAAGAACCTGTTTTTTTTAATTTATTTTTATTTTTTTTAGTTTATTTTGATATCATTAATCTACAATTAAATGAGTAATATTATGGTGATTACACTACCCCCTTCATCAGGTTCCCCCCCAACCCCATTGCAGTCACTGTCCATCAGCGTAGTGAGATGCCATGGAGTCACTACTTGTCCTCTCTGGGTTGTACCTGTTGTTTTTATTTGTCAGGGGGTCTAAAATTGTAACTCATAAACAGAAAATTTTAAACCAAATTCTGATGCCAAATATTTTCTTTCATTATGATTTTGTTATGGTTTATTAAAAATTCATTTTGAATAATATAATTTATAATACTGATTTTACTAAATTCAGAGTCCACAAAAACTCTCAGTTTCACTGGCCTAAAAAATGTCTATAAACCTTCTAGTGAAGGATGTAAGAGAGATTTTTAAGGTATAGAAGCTTAAATAAGATTGAAACTTTTTTAATATTTAAAAAATATTATTTAGAAATATTTAAAACAGTTTAATATATTAAAATTATTGTTTAAAATCACTTTAAAATTTAAAATTAAAAAAAATGCTCTCCTTTCCTCAATGTAAATTTCTTAAAATTAGCAGTCTTAGTAACAAATTAGCTTTTGATCTTTTAAAAATCCCTCTTGAAATATATTTTGAATCCTATTTGATAGTTTGCTACTCAAAATGATCATTACATTATAGACATTTTTTTTCTTTCTCTTTAGATATTTCCTGTATGAACCCACCCAGAGTGGAAAATGCTGTTACACCAAATGAATCACATAGGTATCTATCTGGTGACAGAGTACGGTATGAATGCATAAAACCTTTTGACCTGTTTGGGGAAGAAGAAGTGATGTGTTTAAATGGAACCTGGACACAACCACCTATGTGCAAAGGTAGAATATCTTATTCCTCCCAAATTAAAAAAAAAATTAGGGACCAAATATTTTAACAAAAATACATAATGAAGTAGTTCTTATGGAATAATTTTTTAATACAAATAAAATGATGGTACTTAAAATTTAATTCTTTTGTGGACTGAAATAAATAATATATGGTGTATTTATTTCATAAATAAATTTTAAACAGATGGAATCATGGAAAATCGCTTATCTTAAGCATGAAGACTCTCAGTTATTTCCTGAGAGATAAATATATTAAAGATATCTTAAGGACATGTGACAGCCCTATGCTATTCCACTCTAGATTTCATGCAATAAGCAGCAGGGGCATGATCGTATAATGTGGAATAAATTTGGGCTTCTTCAGCATATGGATTATATTTAAAAGTTTGCTACTAGCTGAGCTCATCCAGGAAATTAGTGTATACATTTTTTTAAGGCTGATAATCTGGTTATAGGACACTCCAGTATTTAGGGTTCAGGAAGGAAGGGGAGTCAACAAAGGAAATATTATTTTAGCCACTTCTAGCTTTTCAAATTAACATGGTAGATAGTATTTCCAGTCCTTTACTTTAAATCTGCCTTGTTTTCATATTTGAAGAGAGTTTCTTGAAAAAAACATATAGTTGAGTTTTGTTTATGTGTCCATCCTGCCATTTTCAGTCTTTTAACTTGAGTATTTGCACCTTTTAAATTTAAAGTAATTAATATATTAGGGGCTATGTCAGCCATTTTGTTATTTGTTTTGCATGTTTCCACCATTTCTCATTCCTGTTTCCTTTTCCTGCCTTCCCTGGGGATTTTTTTTGAATACTTAAGAGTAGTTTTATTTTCATATATCGGTATTGTTCTTGAGTATATCTCCTTATAATTTTATTGGTCATTGCTCTAGATATTAAGATATACATTTGTAGCTTATCACTCATTACTGGTATTGAAATTTTACCACTACAAATGAAATGTGGAAACCTTACTTCCACTTAGATCCATTTGCTCTCCCCACACTTTAAACATCTTAAGTATTTTCCTCTACTTTCATTGAGCACCATATCAAATGGTATAATTTTGCATGAACATCAAACATAATTTAATGAACTCATTAATAAAATGATTATTTTATTATGTTTATCCCTATTTTCAATTCCTTTGTTTATTCTTCACTCCTGAAGTCTTTTTTTAAATAATTTATTTTGGATCATTAATCTACAATTACATGTGCAATATTATGATTATTAAACTACCCCCTTCATCAAGTCCCCCCCACCAACCCCATTACAGTCACTGTCCATCAGCATAGTCAGATGCTGTAGAGTCACTACTTGTCTTCTCTGAGTTGTACAGCCCTCCCTGTGCCCCCCCAACATTACATCTGCTAATCATAATGCCCCTTTTTCTCTCTTATCCCTCCCTTCCCACCCATCTTCCCCAGTCCCTTCCCCTTTGGTAACTATTAGTCCGTTTTTGGGTTCTGTGAGTCTGCGGCTGTTTTGTTCCTTCACTTTTTTTCTTTGTTCTTATACTCCACATATGAGTGAAATCATTTGATACTTGTCTTTTTCGGCTTGGCTTATTTCACATCTCTTAATCTTCCTTCTGTTATCCTTTTTGTCTGTTTGAAGATTTCCATTTATTTTTATCAACTTTTATAAATTCTATTATTCATTCTTTCTTCCTGAAGTCTCAATCTTCCTTCTGTTACCCTTTCCTTTCTATTTTAAGAGTTTTTTTTAAAGCAATTCCTTAATAATATGTCTGCTTTAGAGAAATTCTCTTAGTTTTCCTTTGTCGGGGAGGTTTGAATAATTTCTATCTAGCTGCTTTTGAAATATTTTCTTTTTCTTCTGTTTTCAGCAGTTATAATTATGCTGTAACTTGCCATGAATTTCTTTGGGTTTATCCTGTTTGGAGTTCATTCACCTTTCTTACTATGTAGGTTTATGCCTTATGCCCAAATGGAAACTTTTAACCATTACCTTTTTATTTTCTTTTCCATCTCTAACTCCTCTCTTCTCTCTGGTGTCCAGTCTCTGCTATCTTCCCACAAGTCCCTGAAGTTCTGTCCATTTTGTTTTGTTTTGTTTTCAATCTATTTTCAAAGAGTAAATTGTTTTGTTCTAGCTTCAAGTTTATCCTATGTCATCTGCAGTCTATTGTGATCAGTCAGTGAATATTTTTTATTGTTATTATATTTTTCAGTCTTATAATTCCCACATTTTTTAAAACCATTGTCACAAAATTCCAACATCTATGTCATCTCAATATTGTCTTCTGTTTATTGTCTTTTCCCTTTTGAGATTTTCCTTGGTGCTTAGTATGATGTCATTTTCAATTGTATTCAGGGCATTTTCGGTATTATGTTTTAAGACTTTAGATTTCTATTGAAATCTTGTATTGATTATGCCTCCATTATGCCACC
Organism: Smutsia gigantea; assembly: GCA_032199065.1. NCBI lineage: Eukaryota > Metazoa > Chordata > Mammalia > Pholidota > Manidae > Smutsia > Smutsia gigantea. The sequence continues at coordinate 71,539 of JAVSCE010014679.1, read as the reverse complement.
CAGCCTTCCTAGTTGGCCCCCACTGGCACCACACTAAAAAAAGAGGTGTTTTGTTAGTTCAGGGTGTGGCTAGAAGTCTAGGTTGTCTAAGGGTTATCTATGAGTTTCTTCTAGAGTAAATCAGGTATTACAGAAAAATGTTTCTTTCCTGATAAGCTGCTCCTTTCCTGGGCCTTTGGTTAGAGAGCAGGCTCTTGGGAGATTTATTTGCCCAAAGTTGACATCATTTCTGCGTTACAGTTTTCTTTGGTGCCTAGTCCAGTATACAAAGAAGGCAAACATGAAAGCCAAAACAACTTGCTGCAGCGTGATTCCTTAATTCCAAGGTCCTTAAGCAGATTGACCTCTTCTCAACATCTTTCATGTATCTCTAATGTTGGTTCAGGATTTTAACTTAGCAGAAGGTAAAAACAAAAATATTTCTACTTCATCTTATCCAGAACAAGAAGACAGCAATTCCCTTTCCATCATATAAATTTGTAATTCTTTCAATTTTATTAGAGTCAATATGTCTTTGTAGTAGAAATGAAAATCAATTAAAAATGACTAAAGATACAGTAGATACTGCCATATGTTGTATATAAGAACAAAAAATTTTTCTGTTTATCTTAGCTGTCCATCTGCACAGGATATATTCACTGAGAAACATCTTTTAGTACTGAATACTGCAAAGCAGACATATTAATGTTTTATGTCTGCTTTCATGTAGAGTGAAGCAAGTGCTTAAAATAGGACACATTTTCATTGATTAAAATTTTAGTGAATCATTTCTGTCATCAGAAATCACTAGTTTTTGTATTATGTTACATATTATGCTGTAGTTTTATTTGCTTTGTTTAACCTGTGTTTTTCTTTGGTCTTTCAATAAATTAAATAATATATTTTTTAGACTCTAAAGGAAAATGTGGACCCCCTCCACCTATCCACAATGGAGATATCACCTCATTCCCATTACCAGCATACGCTCCAGAATCAACAGTGCAGTACCAATGCCAGTCCTTTTATGAACTTCAGGGAAATAGGAATATAATATGTAGGAATGGAGAATGGTCAGAACCACCAAAATGCTTAGGTAAATACTTGAATTCTCATGGATCCTGAGAAAATCATTATAATGAGTAATGTCTTGCTGTTTATGGTAGGATTTTCAAGGATACCAACAAGTAACCATTGTTGAATGCTTGACTACCAAAACTAGTATGTGAGGAAATAGAAAAATTACTGTTTAAGCAATGAAAGATTCTTTAATGAACAATCTTCATATGAAAATTGACATTATGAATCTTTAACTATAATATTTAATTATCACACATTAAACATAGCACCTCATTTTTACATACTTAATAATTTGAAATGATTTGTCTACGTGATAGATTTTAAATGAATTGATTTGGAAAAGGTACTGAGAATGAGGTCCTGAACCAGTGTAGATGATTCTACTTCAAAGTCTGAAATTCTGTGGAAAATACTTAATGCTTTATGTTCATATCTTTCACCTCCAGATGCATGTATAATTTCAGAAGAAATCATGGAAAAACATAACATTCAGTTACGATGGAGTTACCAGAAAAAAATTTATTCTAAAACAGATGATACTGTTGAATTTATGTGTAAACGTGGATATCATAAAAAGTCACTTCCTCATACATTTCGAGTAACTTGTCAGGAAGGGAAACTGATATATCCCACTTGTGAATAAAATGATAATTAAATCACAGTTATATATTTTGTACATTTATTCAAATTTTTCATTATTGATCCAATTATTGTTTATTTTTTCAAATACCACTTAACTCATTTTTATTCATAAATCAGATTTGTGTTAAATGTTATGTGGATGATGTAATTATAATCTGAAAGATGAGTGAATCACTCCTTGAAAGCACATCATTAAAAACATGGCAAACCAAAATGCTATGTGTCTTATTCACAAAACATCTATGGAAATGAGTTTTATGCAGTAACTTCAGTACTTACTTCCATCCATCATTCTCCGAACTTTCTCAAAACTTTCTCCATAACTTCTTAGGCTTTCTGAGGCTTTCTAAATCAGAGGAAATGAAAAAAATTTTTCTCCATCTTCAAAATAATATCAATTCACAAACACACAAAAACTTGACTATGTCATAACTTTAACAGTAGTAAGATGTACTTATTACTTACTTTTGTTTATCAATAGATCCATACACACCAAAAATGATGAAACACATGATCTTCTACAAAGCCTATGTAGCACCTATAATTCAAACAAATCGTAAAGAGAATTTAGAATTTAATTGGGTGCACAACCCATTATAAAGCATAAACACATACACACTGTTGGTTCACAAGCTCCTGGAGAACCAACAGATGTAATCTGAAACCTGCGTCCCATGCATGAAGGACTGGGAGAGAACAAAGAAAGAGGCAGGCCACTCCAAACTGATAGGTGGCAAGTTTACTAAACAAATGAACTTACATCTGAGATTTGTCTTGGGTGGCTGCAAGATCAGTAGCTCTCCACACCCACCTACCAAATTCTAAAAGTTTTAGAGAAGCCTTACCTGGGTTCCGGTATCTATACTATCCATAAGGTCTCAGCACCATATCACTGTCTCAAGGCTATGTCTTGATGCAGTCTTTGGGAGTGGGAAAGTCCAGTAGAAACCACATTTCAAGTATGGGAGGGCTGAAGAGTTTCTGATTGCTTGGGGTCCAGCACACGGTGTCAATGGGTGGTCACATCTTCTCAAGGATGTTCCCTTACATGCACACACACACAATAAACACTGAATAAATGTTGATAGAACACAGAGTGGCAGAATATTTACAATAACTGTTGTTGAATTTAGAGATGATAAATTAAGACTCGGTGTTTAACTCCTTTATACATATCTATATTCTCCAACTTCTCTATCTTTAATACTACCACCTTTGAATCACAAGAATATGCTATTTTAAAATAAAGGTATATGAAAAGACAATACATGTTAAGAGATATAAAGACCTCTGTAGTAATGATGATTAGATCTAATAATATTTTCAAGATTTTGCTGGTATAGAGGGTTTTGGAAACATCAACAAGGAGTTTAAAATTTGACTTTTATCTTCATACATTACAAATAACATAATTAGTTAAAATCAGTTGACTATAAACATTTCAATTTCTACAAAAACCTTAAAACTTTAAGATGAAAATATACAAATAATTAAAGTTAAAAATATTTTAAGGTGTTATCTCATTACTTTATTTCACATCAAGCCAGGCGGCATTCTTAGCTTTAGAAGCCCAGCTGTCACTAGCGGTGCCCATTTATCTGAATCTGAACCACTAGTCACTGCCAGATCCCTCACATTGGAAGGAGTACTGTTAAGAATTGGCAGCATCCTTGCTGTTCATATTTGCGTTTGTGTATATACTACCTCTTCAAATCCTTTCACTTATTGTTTGTGGAATCTATTTGTGAAAGTAACCTGAAATCAATTATTTCTTTGTTGGCTACAAAAAAAGTGATTTTTCTATATATTTAAATAATCATTCCTGGTAAAAATAAGTATTAATTTACCAGCTCTGTTTAACTTAAACTTGCCCCTGAGATTTCATAAATCTTTAATTTTGCCCTTTAATTTCCAATTTTTGAGTAAATGCTTGGCATAATAGTGACCTTCCATGATGGTTTTAAAGATAATTTTTCTTTCTTCTGTTAAACTGTATCTGCACAGATTCATGAATTTTTATTTACTTTGTCACAATCGATAACACTAATTATTCTTTGAAGTTCACATTATCCAAATTTGATTAGAGGGTGCCTCTTGAAACTGGCTCCTGTTTGATTTTATATGCCGCCATTTGTCCCGGTGCATTTCTCTTCTTTTTAACACAACATGATGTTCCAGGCCTATTGTACACTTCCAGTGCCCCCTGCAGCCTCATCATACATCTTTCTGAAAAGGTGTGATTTTATTCATTCTGGAATAGTGTTTAGAATCCAATAATTGTGCTATTGGTGCTAGATGGAAGTGTTCAATTCTCTTTAAATGTCTTTATTTCCAGAGTCTTGTGCTGTCAGAGATTTGAAATAGAACTAAAATTTAAAATTCATTAGTTCTTGTTGGATTTTACAATTCAATTTTAGTAATACATGGTTAAAAATGTTTTAACACATTTCTTTTTTTTGGTATCACTAATCTACAATTACATGTGCAACATTATGGTTACTAAACTCCCCACTTCATCAAGTCCCCACCACATACCACATAACAGTCACTGTCCATCAGCATAGTGAGATGCTGTAAAATCACGACTTGTCTTCTTTGAGATGTACGGCCCTCCCCGTGCCCCCACAGTACATTATGTCTGCTTATCATAATGCCCCATATTACCCCTTGTCGCTCCCTTCCCACCAACTTTCCCCATTCCCTTTCCCTTTGGTAACTGTTAGTCCATTCTTGGATTCTGTGAGTTTGCTGTTGTTTTGTTCCTTCAATTTTTTTTTTGTTCTTATACTCCACATATGAGTGGAATCATTGTCTTTTTCCGCCTGGCTTATTTCACTGAGCCTACTACCCTCTAGCTCCAACCATGTTCTTGCAAATGGTAGGATTTGTTTTCTTCTTATGGCTGAAGAATATTCCATTGTGTATATGTACCACGTCTTCTTTATCCATTCATCTACTGATGGACACTTAGGTTGCTTCAATTTCTTGGCTATATAGTGTGGCAATAAGCATAGAGGTGCATATGTCTTTTTCAAACTGGGCTGCTGCATTCTTAGGGTAAATTCTTAAGAGAGGGATTCCTGGGTCAAATGGTATTTCTATTTTGAGTTTTTTGAGGAACCTCCACACTGCTTTCCACAATGGTTGAACTAATTTGCATTCCCACCAGCAGTGTAGGAGGGTTCCCCTTTCTCCACATCCTTGACAGCATTTGTTATTGTTTGTCTTTGGATGGTGACCATCCTTACCTGTGTGAGGTGATATCTCATTGTGGTTTTAATTTGCATTTCTCTGATGATTAGCTATGTGGAGCACCTTTTTATGTGCCTGTTGGTCCCCTGAATTTTTCTTTGGAGAAGTGTCTATTCAGATGCTCTGCCCATTTTTTAATTGGATTATTTGGTTTTTGTTTGTTGAGGTGCATGAGCTCTTTATATATTTTGGATGTCAATGCCTTATCGAATATGTCATTTATGAATATATTCTCCCATACTGTAGGATGTCTTTTTCTTCTACTGATGGTGTTCTTTGCTGTACAGAAGCTTTCAGCTGGATATAGTCCCACTTGTTCATTTTTGCTTTTGTTTCCCTTGCCCGGGGAAATATGTTCATGAAGAAGTTGCTCATGTTTATGTCCAACAAATTTTTGCCTATGTTATTTTCAAAGAGTTTTATGGTTTCATGACTTACATTCAGGTCTTTCAACCATTTTGAGTTTACTTTTGTGTAAGGGGTTACACAGTAATCCAGTTTCATTCTCTTACATGTAGCTGTCCAGTTTCACCAACACCAGCTGTTGAAGAGGCTGTCATTTCTCCATTGTATATCCATGGCTCCTTTATCATATATTAATTGACCATATATGATTGGGTTAATGTCTAGACTCTCTATTCTGTTCCACTGGGCTGTGGGTATGTTCTTGTGTCAGTACCATATTGTTTTGATTACTGTGGCTTTGTAGTAGTGCTTGAAGTCTGGGAGCATAATACCCTTCCTTAATTCTTTCTTCTCAGGATTGCTTTGGGTAGTAAGGATCATTAGTGGCTCAAGATAAATTTTCAAACTATTTCTTCCATAGTATAACCATTTTGACAATATTTGTTTTTCCCAGTCAAGAGCATGGGATGAATTTCCATTTGTTAATGTCCTCTCTAAATTCTCTTAGGGGTGTCTTGTAGTTTTCAGGGTATAGGTCTTTCACCTCCTTCATTAGATTTATTCCTAGGTATTTTATTCTTTTTGATGCAATGTGAATGGAATTGTTTTCCTGATTTCTCTTTCTGTTAGCTCGTCATTAGTGTATAGGAAAGCAACAGATTTCTTTGGGTTAATTTTGTATCCTACAACATTGCTGTATTCAGATATTAGTTCTAGTAGTTTTGGAGTGGAGTCTTTAGGGTTTTTTATGTACAATATCATGTCATCTGCAGATAGTGACAATTTGACTTATTCTTTACCAATCTGGATGCCTTGTATTTCTTTGTTTTGTCTGATTACCATAGCTAGGACCTCCAGTACTATGTTGAATAACAGTGAAGAGAGTGGAAATCCTTGTCTTGTTTCCAATATTAGATGAACAGCTTTCCGCTTCTCACTGTTAAGTAGGATGTTGGTGTGGGTTTGTCATATATGGTCTTTATGATGTTGAGGTACTTGCCGTCTATATCCATTTTGTTGAGAGTTTTAATCATAAATTGATGTTGAATTTTGTCAAATGCTTTTTCAGCATCTATGGAGATGATCATGTGCTTTTTGTTCCTCTTTCTGTTGATGTCGTGGATGATGTTGATGGATTTTCAAATGTTGTACCATCCTGGAAACCCTGAGATTTATCCCACTTGATCATGGTGTATGACTTTCTTGATGTATTTTTGAATTTGCTTTGCTAATATTTTGTTGAGTATTTTTGCATCTATGATCATCACTGATATTTTTCTGTAATTTTCTTTTTTCGTGGGGTCTTTGCCTGGTGTTGGCATTAGAGTGATGCTGGCTTTATAGAATGAGTTTGGAAGTATTCCCTCCTATTTTTTGGAAAGCTTTAAGAATAATGGGTATTATATCTTCTCTAGATGTCTGATAAAATTCAGAGGTGAATCTGTCTGGCCCGGGGGTTTTGTTCTTGGGTAGTTTTCTGATCACCAATTCAATTGTGTTGCTACTCATTGGTCTGTTTAGGTTTTCTGTTTCTTCCTTGGTCAGTCTTGGTAGGTTATATTTTTCTAAGAAGCTGTCCATTTCTTTTAGGTTTTCCAGCTTCTTACCATATACACTTTCATAGTATTCTCTAATAATTCTTTGTATGTCTATGGGGTCCTTCGTGATTTTTCCTTTCTCATTTCTTATTCTGTTTATGTCTGTAGATTCTCTTTTTATCTTAAGTCTGGCTAGGGGTTTATCTATTTTTTTTTTCAAAGAACCAGCTCTTGGTTTTATTGATTTTTTTCTATTGTTTTATTCTTCTCAATTTATTTATTCTCTAATATTTATTATGTCCCTCCTTCTGGTGATTTTGGGCCTCATTTGTTCTTCTTTTTCTAATTTCAATAATTGTGACTTTAGACTATTCATTTTTTATTGTTCTTCCTTCTTTAAACAGGCCTGGATTGCAATATACTTTCCTCTTAGAACTGCCTTTGCTGTGTCCCACAGAAGTTGTGGCTTTGTGTTATTGTTGTCATTAGTCTCCATATATTCTTTGATCTCTGTTTTGATTTGGTCGTTAACCCATTGATTAATTAGGAGAATGTTGTTAAGTCTCCATGTGTTTGTGAGCCTTTCTGTTTTCTTTCTAAAATTTATTTCTAGTTTTATACCTTTGTGATCTGAGAAGTTGTTTGGTAGAATTTCAATATTTTTGAATTTACTGAGGTTCTTTTTGTGGCCTGGTATGTGGTCTATTCTGGAAAATGTTCCATGTGCACTTGAGAAGAATGTGTATCCTGCCGCTTTTGGGTGTAGAGTTCTGTAGATGTCTGTTAGGTCCATCTGTTCCAGTGTGTTATTCAGTGCCTCTATGTCTTTACTTATTTTCTGCCTGGTTGATCTGTCCTTTGGAGGGAGTGGCGTGTTGAAGTCTCCTAAAATGAATGCATTGCTTTCTATATCCTCCTTTAATTCTGTTAGCATTTGTTTCACATATGTCAGTGCTCCTTAGTTAGGTGCATATATATTTATAATGGTTATGTCCTCTTGTTGGAGTGACACCTTTATCAATTTGTAATGTCTTTATTTATCTCTTGCTACTTTCTTTGTTGAAATCTATATTGTCTGATACAAGTACTGCCACACCTGCTTTTTTCTCCTTGTTGTTTGCATGAAATATCTTTTTCTATCCCTTCACTTTTAGTCGTGTATATTTTTGACTTTGAGGTGAGTCTCTTGCAAGCAGCATATAGATAGGTCTTGCTTTTTTGTCCATTTTACTTCTCTGTGTCTTTTGATTGGTGCATTCAATCCATTTACATTTAGGGTGATTATCTATAGATATGTACTTACTGCCATTGCTGGCTTTAGATTCGTGGTTACCAAAGGTACAAGGGTAGCCTCTTTTCTATCTAACAGTCTAACTTAACTCTCTTGTTGAACTATTATAAACACAGTCTGACGATTATTTCTCTCCCTTCTTATTCTTCCTACATTCTTGATATGCTAGGTGTTTTATTTTGTACTCTTTTACATTTCCTTTAACTGTTTTTATGGATAGTTGATTTTAATTTTTGCCTTTAGTTAGTAATTTGGTGGTCTGCTTTCTTTGGTATGATTTTATTTTCTCTGGTGACATCTTTTTAGCCTTAGGAGTGCTTCCATCTAGGGCAATCCCATTAAAATATCCTGTAGAGGTGTTTTATGGGAGGCAAATTCCCTGAACTTTCACTTGTCTGGGAATTGTTTAATCCCTCCCTCAAATTTAAATGATAATCGTGCTGGATGTGGTGTTCTTGATTCAAGGCCCTTCTGTTTCATTGTGTTAAATATATCATGCTATCCTCCTCTGGCCTGTAAGGTTTCTTTTGAGAAGTCTGATGATAGCCTGATGGATTTTCCTTTGTAGGTGATCTTTTTTCTCTTTCTAGGTGCCTTTAATACTCTGTCCTTAACTTTGATCTTTGCCATTTTAATTATTATGTGTCTTGGTGGTGTCCTCCTTTGATCCCTTGTGTTGGGAGATCTGTGTGTTTCCATGGTCTGAGGAACTATTTCCTTTCCCATCTTGGGAAAATTTTCCTCAGTTATATCTTCAAGGACACTTTCTATCCCTGTTTCTCTTATTCTTCTTCTGGTACTCCTATGAGGCGAATATTGTTCCATTTGGATTGGTCAGATAGTTCTCTTAATATTCTTCCATTCCTGGAGATCTTTTCATCTCTCTCTGCTTCAGTGTCTCTGTACTCCTGTTCTCTGATTTCTATTCCATTAACAGTCTCTTGCAACTCATCCAGTCTGCTGCCAAGCCCGTCAATAGATATTTTCATTTCTGTAATGTCCCTCCTGACTTCCTCCCTTAGCTCTTGCATATTTGTCTGTAGGTCCATCAGCATGGTTATGACTTTTATTTTCAATTCTTTTTCAGGACGATTGTTTAAATCTATTCCACCATGCCCTCTTTCTGGGGGGTTTCTGGATAATCTTTGAATGGACCATATTCTTCTGCCCTTTCATTGTGGTAAAAGTGGTTGCAGGCAGGTGCCACGTGTGTGAGCTGGGAGAACAAAGTCCCTTACTGCTTTTTGTTCTTGCCCTTCTCCACAGCCTGTGCTGGTTACCCATACACTTGGGGGCAGACTCTTGGATAATCCCCTGAGCTACCTTGTGTGGGTCCCCCTCAGCCTAGCCTAGAGCACTGCAGGTGTTTGCCGTGATGCCAGGTGCTTTCTGCTCCCCTTGGTACCTTTCAACCTTGCTCTCGCTTCCATGGCCATTCCCTGTTTGCTGCGTGCCTGCCAGGAGGAGATTCTGTTTGGTTGATCTCCTGCAGTTCTGCAGCTTTGGCAGATCCCCTGGACTGTTTGCAGTGCCGGCTGGGGGGAATAAATGGCAGGCTGGTGGTCGCCGTAAGGGGTTTTGGTGAGGCAGCTTTTCTCGGCAGCCAATGAGGGGGCCCGAAATTCATCAAGATTCACAGCCTGCTGGGTTGACTGCCCTTGGACAATTTTGTTCCACTGTTGGGCCCTTGTCTCCTTAAGACTTAAAAAAGTGCCTGCTTTTCTTTTGTCCTGGGGAGCCAGCTGTGGGGACCTGCTCACAGTCTCCATCTCAGATCCTGCCCTTCTGTTTCTCTAATCTCCATTCCAATGTGCAATGCGTGTCTGTGCTCCTGGTGCAGATCTCCAGGGCTGGTTATTTAGTTGTCCTGTGCCTCCGCTCCCTCCCCACTCTGATTCTTTTCCTCCCACCGGTGAGCTTGTGTGGGGGTGTGCTCGGGTCCCACCGGGTTGCTGCTTTGTATCTTACCTGCTTCATGAGTTGCTGACTTCTCACAGATGTAGCTGTAGCCTCGCTGTTGTACTGTATCTTCTGGTCTCTCTGTTAGGAATAGTTGTATTTGTTGTATTTTCACAAATATATATGGTTTTGGGAGGAAATTTCCGCCTCCCAGGTCATGCCGCCGTCTTCGACCCCTGAGACATTTCTTTATAGTTACATATTTACTTACTTAAATATAACATTCCTATACTTCAATATTCATGAAAATAACATCAAGAGTATAATGCAAGCATTATTATTAGCAATTAAACTATTAAACAAATTTTAAAATGCGTTTGCATTTATTTGTCCCAGGATATTCAACTCTGAATGTAAATACTCTCTTCAAAAAAGACTTGAAATAATTTTAATCTCTGGTTGGCTCATTACTGAATTAAAAGAGTATCACATTTATTTGCATTGTTACTGTTTTTTCAATTTTAGACTTTGTTGCCTCTTTTACTCCAACTTTTTTTTTAATATGAGAAAACACCTACACGATTAAAGTAAAAATGATACAAGAAGGGTCTATGCAGTTAGGATGGCCAGTATCGAAAAGACTAAGAACAACAAATCCTGGCAAGAATGTGGAGAAAGGGAAGCCTCCTACACTGCTGGTGGGAATGCAAGCTAGTTCAACCATTGTGGAACGCAATATAAGCAATATGGAGATTCCCCAGAAAAATCGAAATAGAAATATCATTTGACCTAGGAATTCCACTCCTTAGAATTTACCGAAAGAATATAATTTCTCAGATTCAAAAAGACATATGCACACTTATGTTTATTGCAGCACTATTTACAATAGCCAAGATATGTGAGCAACCTAAGTGTATATCAGTAGATGAATGGATAAAGAAGATGTGGTATATATACACAATGGAATACTATTCAGCCATTAGAAAGAAACAAATCCTACCATTTGCAACAACACGGTTGGAGCTGGAGGACATTATGGTCTGTGAAATAAGCCAGGCAGAGAAAGACAAGTACCAAATGATTTCCCTCATTTGTGGAGTATAACAACAAAGCCAAACTGAAGGAACAAAACAGCAGCAGCCTCAGAGACCCTAAAAAGGGACTAGAGGTTACCTAAGGGGAGGGGTGGGGAAGGTGGGTGCGGAGGGAGGACAAGGGAACTGAGTGGTATTATGATTGGCACACATGGTGTGGGGGGATTACGGGGAAGACAGTGTAGCACAGAGAAAGCAAGTAGTGACCCTGTGGAATTTTACAGTACTGTTGGGCAGTGAGTGCCATGAGGTATGGGGGGACACGATTACAACGGTGAATGTAGTAACCGCATTGTTTTTTCATGTGAAACCTTCATAAGAGTGTATATCAATAATAACTTAATGAAAAAAAAGAAGGGTCTATGCAGAGTAGTCTTCCTTCCATCCATCATTTCTGTTTCCTCTTTTAAGTTATAATTTTTTAAATTTCTCACATCCCCCAGTGTTCACTAATCCCTTTCTTTGACCTAGAAAGGAGTTTATTTAACACATTTATCTGTATATTGTTTTCATTTTAGGATAAATCTCACTCAGACCATTCTGATATTTTACTTACAGATAATGATTAATAAGATGAATAATAAATTATGTGGACCTATTGCCAAGATACACTGGTAGAAATGAAATTAATGGATTATCAGGCTATTTCTTAGTTACTTGAATTATTTTTCAAAGAAGTGCTGTATGTTATTCTGTAATGCTCTATAGTGCTTACTTCTCCTTGGCCTTGCCAATCTAGAATACTGCCAATCTTTTGAATATTTTTCCTGTTCAGTAAATAATAAATGGTTCAGTAAATAATAAATTGTGTAGTTTTAATGTGTATCTTATTATTATGAATGTGCTTATCTGTATTTAGATATTTAAGGGCTACTGTTATATTTTATTTTTTTCCTCTTAATTTTCAGATGAAGATAGCTAGCTCCTTTTTTCCAGTTATTGTTCTTTTCTTTAAAAATAATGAAATTATCACTTTTCATTTCACATTTCTGTGATGTGAATTAGACATATTTTCCAAGTTTTTATTTGACTTTTCAGTCCATGTTAATTTTTCGAGGAAGAAGTTTTCATATTTTATGCACTTAGATTTATCAGTCTTTTTATTTTACTCAAATTCTGTCATAATTTTAAATATCACATTAACAAAGATACCCCTTGTTTTTATAGTGAATGTATTATTTTGGATATCTCTAAAATTTTTTAATTGAAATATCATTGATATACAATCTTATATTAGTTTCAGGTATACAACACAGTGCTTCAACAGTTAACTGTATTATTAAATATCCACCCCCACTAAAACAGCTACTGTCTGTCAACATAAGAAGATAAGATCTCTAACATTTTAAATTATGTGGAACTATAGATATACTTTATTGTTTAAATGACTTTCCAGATGTTTCAACAATATACATTAAAAACATTTTTTTCTAGTCATGTGAAATTTGACTATAATCTTGTAACAATTTTTTGTGCATGTCTCATTCTCTAGTTTCTCTTCTGATCCATTTTCTATCTATTCACTCTTGTGCCAGCAGCAAGAGTACAATTGTAAAAGCTTCTTAGATATAATATGTAGTTGTATGAGACATCATCTAATATTTTTCTCTGCTTTTAAAGTTTTCATGTCTGTTATTCTATTCCTAGGAACTTTAGAATGAACTTGTCTAACTCTAAAATAAAAGTCATAGGTATCTGCCTTGCCAGCTCTGCTTGATGATCAGAAGTGTTCTTAGTTCAGATATTCACACTAACAGAAAATTTGGTCTAGATACCCTCAAAAAACTGATACCTGGAAGATTTGACTGCTGAAGAAATACCTGACACCATGAAACAGTTAAAATTGGACCCGATAATACCCACTTTCAAATGGAGACACAGAAATAGGTTCCAACTTTAGGATTTATACACCCTGAGACCATTCAGGTGGTTGGGGTAATGTCAGAGTTCCAGGGGCCTGGAGTACCATTTGCAGTACCCAAATCCAGCAGAGAAGCACAGCCTGAGCTTGCACTACTCGGTCAATCAGGGGAGACAAGATCCTGACACAGGTCATATCAATGAGGCTGGTTCACAGAAGACATTTAAGGCCACCTGGCAACTGCTATTCCATCCCTTAACCTACCCAAATGTGCATATTTCACAAAGGCAAAGTTGGAAGGATCTGGACTACCTGTCCAGTCTTGGGCAGCCCATGATGGTCAGGGTAGACACCAAGAACAGCCCACTAGTGACCTGGATTGGTGAAGAAACCCAGGAAGCCATTAGGCAGCCAATCTAAATGGTGACTGAAAATATCAAATTTCAAATGGAGCTTCAGAAATTTGGTTAGCATTAGGGTTCTCCCTACGCTTGAGGAAACGCAGGTGATTGAAGACTGGTTTGAGTTCAAAAGGCCAGAAGGTCTCAATCATGCAGTGTCTGGCTGACAGAGCATAGACTGTGCATACATGGAAAGTGCCAATCAGGAAATCCAGAGGCCTGAAAGAGGATAGCTACGGAAAGACAGTGGTTTGGGAGACTTGCAGAAAAAAATGGTGGAAGGCAAGGCACAAACCTCTTCCAAAAAACACATAAAAGAAAATACAGCAAATATAAATAAACCTAAAAATGACTGAAGACTGCAGAGCAGATGATATACACCTGAGGAAAAAGAGAAGACCATATAGGAAAGGGTAAAGTGGCAGATCCAGATCATTGGGACCTAAGCCATCCCTCAATCCCAGCCTACAGGTGGGAGAAAGAGGATTGAATCAGGACAGGTGGGAGCCCAGGAGCACCACACACTTGGCCCTGGAGATCTGCTCTGGGACAATGAACCCATGTTATACTGTGTTCCAGTGATTGGTAGGGTTGAATAATAGGGACAATAGAACAGTCTTGGAGACTGAGACTCCAGCTATTGTGGAGGACAGGCACATTTCACCAGACCAGAGAACCAAAGCAGATGTGACAGTTTGAAAGACTTGCCAGCAGTGGGAAGGGTGCCAGAAGGATTAAAGTTGTACAGAACTCACTCCTTAGGAGAAAGAGCAGGTGGAGGATACCTCCCCAGCCCTTCCTCAACCCAACATCAGGAACTCTTGGGAGCCCCATATGCTCCATTCCCCTTACTGGCAATGTCTCCCTGAGTCCCCTCCTTGCTACTGATACTTGGAATCAACCCACTCAGCCCATTCAGCAATGTTGCCTGGCAGGCAGAGGTAGACTCTCCCAGCTTTCTTTGCTCTGTTTCAGCTCAACCATGGAGGTGCCTGCAGGAGCCAATACCAAGAGCTCCTTCCTCCCTGGAGGTATCCAAGCCCAAGGCTGTGCATCTAGCGTGGGCAGAACCACACATCAGCCCACCCACAGCGGATTTCCTGCAGCCCCAATATTGCTACAGGCCAGGCAGAGGGTGGCCCTGCCCACAACACAGAGACTCCTGAGCTGAACACAAAGGTGGCAGATGAAGCAAATTGCCAGCACAGACAGAAAGACACACCACCCAATGAATACCAATAGCTGGGACTCTTACAAAATAGAACCAGGCACTAGAGAGTAAATCGTCTTCACCTTCTGAGACCATAGGATGCCTCATTCTTATAGCTATTAATCTATAGGCCAGGAAACATAGCAAAGCAATTTAAATCAAATGAAAAAACACAGAAACCCTGACTAAATGAGTATGCAGAGGAATATGATCCAAACAAACCTACAGGCCAGAACCTCAGAGAGGGCTAAATATAAGGGAGATCACCAATCTTCTTGATAAATATTTCAAAATAAATCTCAAACATACTCAAGGATTTATAGAAAAGTATTCAAGATTTCAGGGAGGACTTCAACAAAGAGATGTAAGACCTAAGAAGGATCTTCTCAGAACTGAAGAATACAGTATCTGAAATAGAACGTATGATGAAGGGATTTAAAAGTAGATTAATGCAGGTAGAGGAGGTGGTGAAAGATATGGAAATTAGGGAACAAGAAAACAGAAGCTGAGGAACAGAAAGAAAATAGGATCTCTAGGAATGAAAGAATGAGGAGATCTATGTGATCAATCTAAATAAAAGAAACAACATGCGCATATTGTACCAGAAGAACCACATGGAAAAGAGAAAGACAGAAGGACAGAAGTCTCCTTAAGGAAATAATTGTCAAAAACTCCTTCAATCTAAGGTAGAAAATAAACATTCAGGTCATGGAAGCACAGATATCCCCTAACAAAAGGAAACTCAGGAAGACAACACCAAGCAACATAATAATTAAAATGGCAAAGATCAAGGCTAAAAACAGAGTATTAAAAGCAGCCAGAGAGAGAAAAGATTACTTCTGAAGGAAATACCATCAGACTACCAGCAGACTTCTCAGCAGAAACTCTACAGAACAGAAGGGAGTGGCATAATATATTTAACAGAAGGACCTCCAAACCAAGAATCCTCTACTTAGCAAGATTATCATTTTCATTTCAAGCAGGGATTAAAGAATTTCCAGAAAACAAAAGGTGAAGGAATTCACCACTGTTAAGTCAGCCTCACAGGACATTAAAGGGACTGCTGTAGAAGGAAATGTCCCTAAGCTAAATAAGTTTCACCAGTGAAAATAAACTCACAGTAAAAGTAGTAGACCAACTAATTACCAAAAATTATGGAAACAAAACAAAAGAAGAAAAATCAACTATACACAAAATCAGTCAAGGGATACACAAAAAGTACAGATAATGACGTCTAATATGAAAAAATTGGAGGAGGAGGATGAAGGTGATAAAAGTAACTTTAGATTATGTTTGAAATAGAGTAATCACTCCTTAAGATAGACTAATATACTGCAGGGAAGCTATTCTTGAAATTTTAATAACCACAAACTAAAGCCTACAGTAAATGCACAATAAATAAATAAATAAATAAGAGAAATCCAATTACAACACTAAAAAAACAATAAGGAAAGATTATAATAGAGGATAAATGTACAGAGGGGAACTATAGAGAACAGCCAGAAAACAATTAATGAAATGGCAATAAATGCAGACCTACCAATAATCACCTTTAATGTAAATGGGCTGAATTCACCAATCAAAAGGCATAGAGTGGTAGAATAGATCAAGAAACAAGACCCACCTACATGCTGCATATAAACGACTCATTTCAGACCCAAAGACATACACAAACTAAAAGTGAGGGGATGTAAAAATATATTGTATGCAAATAATAGGGAGTAAAAAGCGGAATTAGCAGTAGTTAGACAAAATTGATTTCAAAACAAAGAAAGTAACAAGAGACAAAGAAGGGCATTACATAATAATAAAGGGGTCAGTCCAACAGAGGATATAACCATTATAAATATCTATGTACCCAACATAGGACCATCTAAATGTGTAAAACAAATGCTAACTGAATCAGAGGGGAAAATAAATAATAACACCTTCATTTTAGGCAACTTCACACACCACTCCCATCATAGACAGATCAACTAGACAGAAAATAAATAAGGAAGCAGAGGCACTGCACAGATCAGATGGACTTAACAGATATCACAGAACATTCCACCCAATAGTATCAGGATTCATATTTTTCTCAAGTGTACGTGGAATATTCTCCAGAATATATCACATACAAGGCCACAAGAAAAGCCTCAATAAATTAAAAAAGATTGAAATCGTACTAAGCAGCTTCTCAGATCATGATGGTATGAAATTAGAAATAGATTACAAAAAGAAAAAAAAAAGCCTACAACACATGGAAGCTAAACATGCTTCTAAATAACTAAGGATCAATGACCAAATTAAAACAGAAATCAAGCAATACATGGAGACAAATGAAAAAAATAAAATAAAGCATCCTAAAATCTGTAGGATGTGGCAAAAGCAGTTCTAAGAGGAAAGTACATAGCAATACAGGCCTACCTCAAGAAACAAGAAGAATTCCAAATAAATAGTCTAACTCACAATTTAAAAAATCTAGAAAAGAAGAACAAATGAAGCCCAAGGTTACTAGAGGGAGGGACATAATAAATATCAGAGAAGAAATAGGTAAAATAGAGAATAAAACAATAGAAAAAAGCAATGAAATCAGGAGTTGGTTCTTTGAGAAAATAAACAAAATAGATAAACTCCTAGCCAGACTTATCAAGAAAAAAAGAGAATGTACACACATAAACAGAATCAGAAACAGATAAGGAATAATCACAACAGATACCACAGAAATACAAAGAATTATTAGAAAATACTATGAAAAATTAGGTGCCAGTAAATTGGACAACCTAGAAGAAATGGACAAAATCTTAGAAAAATACGCCTTCCAAGATTGAGTCAGGAAGAAACAGAAAATCTGAACAGACCAATTAGCAGAAATGAAATCAAATTGGTAATCAAAAATCTCCCAAAAACCAAAGCTGCATGTCTAGACAGCTTCACGGCAGAATTCTAACAAATGTTTAAAGAGCTAATACTCATCCTCCTTAAACTATTCAAAAAATTAGAAGAGGAGGGAATACTTCCAAACTCATTCTGAGGCCAACATCACTCTAACACCAAAACCAGACAAAGATACTACAAAAAAATTAAGTTACACACAAATATCCCTGAAGAACATGAATACAAAAATCCTCAACAAAATATTAGCAAATTGAATTAAAAAATACATCAAAATGATCATCCAATACAACCAAGTGAGATTTATTCTAGGGATGCAAAGATGATAAACTATTCATAAATCAATCAATATTATATACCACATTAACAAAAAGGATAGAAACCACATTATCATCTCAATAGAAGCTTAAAAAGCATTTGACAAAATGCAACATCCATTCATTGTATGAACTCTTAACAAAATGAGTATAGAGGGTATGTATCTCAACATAATAAAGGCCATATATGACAAACCCATAGCCAACATTGTACTTAACAGTGAAAAGTTGAAAAATTTTCTTCCAAGGTCTCGAATAAGACAACAATGCCCACTTTCTCTATTTCTACTCAAGACAGTAATGGAGGTCCAAGCCATGTCTATCAGACAACACAAAGAAATAAGAGGCATCCAAATTGTTAAGGAAGAAGTTAAACTGTCACTTATTCAATAATGGGTGTTGGGAAAACTGGATGTCTACAGCACTAATCATCAGCAAAATAGAAATTAAAACCACTATGAGGTATCTTCTCACACCAGTTAGAATGGCCATTATTTGAAAGACAAGAAACTATAAAAGCTGGTGAGGATGTGGAGAAATTGGAACCCTCTTACACTGCTGGTGAGAATGTACATTGGTGCAACCACTGTGTAAAGTATTATGGAGGTTCCTCAAAAAACTAAAAATGGAAATATTATTTGACCCAGTAATTCCCTCTTACAAATTTACACAAATAAAACAAAATCTATGATTTGCAAAGATATATACACCCCTATGTTTATCACCACACTATTTGCAATAACCAAGATATTGAAGCAACCTAAGTGTCCATTAATAAATGAATGGATAAAGAATATGTGGTACATTTATACAATGGAATATTATTCAGCCATAAAAAGAAAGGAAATCCTGCCATTTGCATCAACATGGATGGAGCTAGAGGTTATTTTGCTTAGTGAAATATGCCAGGTGGGGAAAGTCAAATACCACATAATTTCACTTATTTGTGAAATATAAAAACAAATCCAAACAGAATGAACAAAACAGCAGTAGACTCATAGACACTGAGAAGTGACTAGTGGTTCCCAAGGGGGAGGGGTTGGGATGGGTTGGAGGGGAGAGAGATTAAGTGACACAATAATTCAGAATCACAATATAAATTGATCATGGGGACCATTGAACCACTGTGATGTACATTTGAAACCAACTTAAGATTGTATATTAGCAATACTTTTTAAAAAAAGGAAGGAAAGACAACAGTTCACAATAGCCAACTCTTTGGAAATACCTGGTACTTTCCTCATTCCAAGGCATAACCTATACAAATGTACATATTTCCCCTTAAGGGAAACAGCTGAAGGAAGGTAGAGATTAACTACTACTTTGCAAAGGATGGGCTGCAAGGAATGTTTTTTGAATTACCATTAAATAATGGACAACTTAGTGCGTTCGTTTCTGCTAATGCCAGGCCTCCCTTATGTAGACAGTCCAAATAGTGACTAGCTATCACCAGTTTCAGTCAGCTGCCTCAAAAAGATGTTCCTGTGTGGGCTCCACCCACCTGAGATCATTCAGGTTTAGGGGTCCTCCCAGAGCTTGACAGGCCTGGAGTACCCCTTCCCCTTCAGGCCAAGAATCATAAAGAAGGTGTGGACTGCCCATATGCTCTTACCTCAGGCCAGGTTTATTACCTGTTCCGGGAAAATTGTAAGGTCTAGCCATGGCAATGCACTGGCCTGGGGCCAGGCATCAGGAACAGCCCAAGTGTCTGCAGTGGCCAGCCCCAGGAGTGGTCTGTTGGCAGTACAAAGCATCTGCTAATTCCAAGTGCTAATCTACCCACAGGTCCAGATTTTATTCCTGATGAGAGCAAAACTGGAGAAATCTGCCCTGCCACGGGTAGCCTGCTGCTTGATCTGAGTACCATCCAATAAAAGGCACCTTGGAGAACCCAAGGCTGGAGTTGCCAGGATACCCTGAGGTTGCTAGTCCATAAGAGGCCTAATAGTCCCCACTTTTAAGAGGAGCCTCAGAAATAGACTCGCTCAATGCTGAGGCCATTCTATTGCTGGGGCTCCAACCAGAGCTCCAGAGGCCTGGAAGAAGGCCCAGCAGCACAAGGCCAGCTGACGGGACAGACTGCAGATGTTTGAGGCACGCATGTCAGGTGGCTGGGGTTCTGGGGGCCGGTTCACAGCAGGGGCCTTGGGGGTGCCTCATGCATCTGCCTCCAGAGTTGATTTCAAAAGGCTCTGCTCTAGAAACTTGATTTTAACATGGTTTAGACACAACCAAACGTGAACTTTCAGTTAGTAGTAGGAAATCTCAATATGTTATTAAAACTGCTAAACATAGTTCATTTCTGCTCAGTGAGAATTATAGAAAATTTATTATTTAAAAACCACTGGCCTGCATTTTAAGATACTAAGTGGAATAAAATATCATCCACTTTCTTAAACAGATTAAAGGATTGGTAACCATGAATGGCACTGGACAAGACTTCACCTTTCTCTGGACTTAGCTGCTTCTCTTGTGAAATTTGAGAATTTGACTGTTTGACTTCCAAGGTTCCTTTTAAGTTGAAAAGCATTTTTAAAAGCAAACAAATAAAGCAACTTTTTATTCTGTCCAATCCTCGAAAGCAGTTAGCCTTAGCAGAAGTTACATATATTTAAATAATATTTACAAACATTAAAGAAGAGCTTATATATATCACATTGTTTAGATTATTCTTTGTAATTTGTATTACAATTTTCCAACTTTTACTTTTTGCTTCAATAGTTATTTCAGCTACAGGACAAATAAGCTACATTATTGCCTACTATTTTGTCAGGAAAAAGAGACATTTATTAGCTGAGCTGACATGAAAATTCTTTTTCTCCTACATATTTTTAGATATCTAAGGCCCATATCCTTGGTAGGAATATTAGAAGACATGGAACTTGGGGTTCCTACTTTGGTTATAAAGGACTCCCCTGGGTCAGAGATCAGGTGATGTCTCCAACCTGGAGTTGTGGGTGAGATAGCAATTGTAACAGTGCCAGAACCAAAAGCCAGGTAAAGGCTCGTCAATCCAAGAAGGAAAATGCAATGGGCTACCAAAGAGATCAGGGGTGACCCTGACACTTAGCACAGAGAACCAGGCAGTAGGATAATCAGTGAAGTTAAAGTAAGCAAGAGTATTCAAATGGTGATTCTGGAAAATAGGTTGGACCAGGTAAGTTCTGACACAGGGGTACTATGGGAAGGCCAGCAGGGGTAAAAGACCTGGTTGTTTATGAAAGCAGCTTATTTGTGATGAATTTATATCCCAATTTGTGCTGAAGAGTCCCAATTTCAAGCACATTCTAAAATCTGTTTGACCTTGTGTTCCAAGTTCATTCATTCAACAGTATTTCCCACAGATACTAGGCTAGGTACTGGCAGGTACTGGGCCAGGGCCAGTGATATACTTGGAACCAAGGTGCAGATTCTGTTCTCAGAGGGCTAAGCAATGCATCTAAAATAACACAGAGTGATGACTTTTTGTACGCACAGTACCAGGGAATTATAACCAAAACCTTATCTCTCTCCCACAACTATTATAACAACTTTTTATTTTTATTGCCCTGATGTCCTAAGATACACAGGTTTATCCAGTTTCTGCAGGGGGAAGCAGACTAACTGTTTTGGGGATAGTAAACAGTGTGATTATGACCTTGGCTATGCTGAACAGGAGTTCTCCTACATTGGCAGACTTCCACTGAGATCTCCTGCCTTTATCTTCCTTGTATATCCCAGAGATTCTGACATTTCCACAGTGTTATGAGCAGACGGCTTGCTACCCAAAGATTTATTCACAAAGATGGAGCAACATGACTGAAAAATATCTCTAATACATTACATTGGCCATCAAAAGATATTTTAAATGACTTCCGGGAAGATGGCAGTGTGAGCAGGGCGGCAGAAATCTCCCAAAACCATATAAATCTATGAAAACACAGTAAATACAACTAGTCCTAAAAGAGAAATCAGAGCACCCACGGAAGTGCACAGCGTGCAGCCATACCTGGGAGGACTCAGCACTCCACGAGGTGGGTAAGATACAGAACCGTGACCCGGCGGCAACCGAACACTCACCCAGCCCAGCGAGCCGGCGGGAGGAGAGGAGTCAGAGCCGGGAGGGAGTGGAAGAGCAGGTCTGTGAAATAACCAGCCCCGGCGGTCTGCGCCAGAGCACCGGGACCGCTGACACACATCGCACAGTGCATCAGACATTAGAGAGGCAGAAGGTGTAGGTTTTGAGCCGGGAAGGTGCCAGGACCATGCAGCCAGTGCCGAGGGACAAGAGAAAAGTGCGCTCCATTTGTAGCAGTCTCGGAGAGGCAGAGGGCCCAGCGAGGGAACAACAGCACCCCGGTGGGCTCAGCCATGCAGGCTGGAAGTCCTGGGGAACTTTGGTCCCCTTCGCTAATGCAGCCAGCGCCCAGAGAAAAGAGAAAAGCGCGAGCCATCTGTAGCAGTCTCAGAGAGGCGCGGGCCCCAGGGAGGGAACACAAGTGCCCCAGCGGGCTCAGCCTTGCAGGCTGGAAGTCCTGGGGAACTTTGGTCCCCTTCGCTAGTGCAGCCAGCGCCCAGGGACAAGAGAAAAGCGTGCGCCATCTGTAGTGGTCTCGGAGAGGTGGGGGCCCCAAACGAGGGAACACCAGTGCCCCGGCGGGCTCAGCCATGCAGGCTGGAAGTACTGGGGAACTTCGGACCCCTTCACTAATGACAGAAAGTAGGGAGCAACCATGCTGGAACTCTATACAGAAAACAAAAGCGTCCCATTCATTCCTACCTACAAAAACGGCATGGCTGCAGCTGCGAATTACTGGAGAAACAGTGACATCTACAGCACGCGTAGAGAATTCATTCCAGAGCCCAGATGACATAAGTGGCACCTGCCAATGACCACTCCTGCCAGCATGACAAGACATAGGAAATTGATACAGACAAAGCTCACCAAGATTCAGAGCCCCTCTGAGAAGGAATCTGAAGAGATGGAAAAGCAGCATCTTCCTGAAAAAGAATTCAGAATAAAAGTCATAACCATGCTGATGGATCTACAGAGAAATATGCAAGAGCTAAGGGAGGAAGTGAAGGAAGTCAGGAATGATAATGCAGAAATGAGACAAGCCATCAACAGGCTCAGCAGCAGACTGGACGAGATGCAAGACACTGTTAATGCAATAGAAATCAGAGAACAGGAATACAGAGCAGCTGAGGCAGAGAGAGATGAAAGGATCTCTAGGAATGAAAGAATATTAAGAGAACTGTGTGACCAATCCAAAAGGAACAATATTCGCATTATAGGAGTACCAGAGGAAGAAGAGAGAGAAAAAGAGATAGAAAGTGTCTTTGAAGAAATAATTGCTGAAAACTTCCCCATGCTGGGGAAGGAAATAGTCTCGCAGTCTACAGAAGCCCACAGATCTCCTAACACAGGGGACCCAAGGAAGACAACACCAAGACACATAATAATTAAAATGGTAAAGATCAAAGATAAGGACAGAGTATTAAAGGCAGCTAGAGAAAGAAAAAAGATCACCTTCAAAGGAAAACCCATCAGACTAACATGAGACTTCTAAACAGAAACCTTACAGGCTAGAAGAGAATGGCATGAGATATTTAACGCAATTAAACAGAAGGGCCTCAAACCAAGAATATTGTATCCAGCATGATTATCATTTAAATATGACGGCGGGATTAAACAATTTTCAGACAAGCAAAAGCTGAGAGAATTTGCCTCCCATAAACCAACTTTACAGGACATCTTAAAGGAACTGCTCTAGAGGGAAGCACTCCTAAGGCTAAAAAGCTGTCAATGGAGAAAATAAAATCATAGCAAAGAAAGCAGACCACCCAAAACTAACTAAAGGCAAAGAATAAAACACCTAGTATATAAAGAATGGAGGAGGAAGAATAAGAAGGGAGGGAAATAAAGAAACATCAGACTGTGTTTACAATAACTTAACGAGAAAGTTAAGTTAGATTGTTAGATAGTAAAGAAGCAACCCTTGAACCTTTGGTAACCACGAATCTAAAGCCAGCAATGGCAATAAGTATATATATTTCAATAATCACCCTAAACGTAAATGGACTGAATGCACCAATCAAAAGACAAAGAGTAACAGAATGGATACAAAAGCAAGACCCATCTATATGCTGCCTACAGGAAACTCACCTCAAACGCAAAGATATCCCCAGATTAAAAGTGAAGGGATGGAAAAAGTTATTTCATGCAAATAACAGAGAAAAAGGCAGGTGTTGCAGTACTTGTATCAGACAAAATAGACTTCAAAATGAAGAAAGTAGCGAGATAAAGAAGGACATTACATAATGATAAAGGGGTCAATCTAACAAGAAGATATAACCATTTTAAATATATATGCACCCAACACAGGGGCGTCGGCATTTGTGAAACAAATACTAACAGAATTAAAGCAGGAAATACACAGCAATGCATTCATCTTAGTTGACTTCAACACACCACTCAGACCAAGGGACAGATCAACCAGACAGAAAATAAGTAAAGACAAAGAGGCATTGAACAACACACTGGAACAGATGGACCTAACAGACATCTACAGAACTCTGCATCCAAAAGCAACGGGATACACATTCTTCTCAAGTGCACATGGAACATTTTCCAGAATAGTCCACATACTAGGCCACAAAAAGAACCTCAGTAAAATAGAAAATATTGAAATTATACCACCCAACTTCTCGGATCATAAAGGTATTAAACCAGAATTAAACTTTAGAAAGAAAACAAAAAGGCTCACAAATACATGGAGACTTAACAACATTCTCCTAATTAATCAATGGGCCAATGACCAAATCAAAACAGAAATCAAAGAGTATATGGAGACAGATGACAACAACACAAAGCTACAGCTTCTGTGGGACGCAGCAAAGGCAGTTCGGAAAGGAAGGTATATTGCAGTCCAGGCCTATCTAAAGAAGGAAAAACATTCCCAAATGAATAGTCTAAAGACACAATTAATGAAATTGGAAAAAGAACAACAAATGAGACCAAAGACACCAGAAGGAGGGACATAATAAAGGTCAGAGAAGAAATAAATAAAATTGAGAAGAACAAACAATAGAAAAAAATCAATGAAACCAAGAGCTGGTTCTTTGAAAAAATAAACAAAATAGATAAACCCCTAGCCAGACTCATTAAGAGAAAAAGAGAATCTACACACATAAACAGAATCAGAAATGAGAAAGGAAAAATCATGACAGATCCCACAGAAATACAAAGAAGTATAAGAGAATATTATGAGAATCTATATGCTAACAAGCTGGAAAACCTAGAAGAAATGGACAACTTTTTAGAAAAATACAAACTTCCAAGACTGACGAGGTTCCTCAAAAAACTCAAAATGGAAATACCATTTGACCCAGAAATTCCACTCCTAGGAATTTACCCTATGAATGCAGCAGCCCAGTTTGAAAAAGACAGATGCACCCCTATGTTTATCACAGCACTATTTACAATAGCGAAGAAATGGAAGCAACCTAAGTGTCCATCAGTAGATGAATGGATAAAGAAGATGTTGTACATATATACAATGGAATATTATTCAGCCATAAGAAGAAAACAAATTCTACCATTTGAAACAACATGGATGGAGCTAGAGGGTATTATGCTCAGTGAAATAAGTCAAGCTGAAAAAGACAAATACCAAATGATTTCACTCATATGTGGAGTATAAGAACTAAGGAAAAAAAACTGAAGGAACAAAATAGCAGGAGACTTACAGAACCCGAGAATGGACAAATAGTTACCAAAGGGAAAGGGACTGGGGAGGATGGGTGGGAAGGGATGGGTAAAGGGGAAGAAGGGACAGTACAATTAGCAGATGTAATGTTCGGGGTACACAGGGAGGGCTGTACAACCCAGAGAGGACAAGTAGTGACTCTATGGCATCTCACTAAGCTGATGGACAGTGACTGCAATGGGGTTGGGGGGTGGGAACCTGATGAAGGCAGTAGTGTAATCATCATCATATTACTCATTTAATTGTCGATTAATGATATCAAAATAAACTTAAAAAATATATTTTACAGAGATAGGTATTTATGGATGTTTATAAATATTTAAAGGAAGGGAGGGTCAGATGTGGTCACACTTGGGCTGAACACATTATACATGACTGTGTCACAAGAGACATTGTTTTTCAATACAGTACTATTTTTATTTCTTGTAGGGGATTTTCTTAGGTTTCAAATGATATAAAACTACATAAATAAGTAAAAATATTAATATTTTAAATGAAATATTGTAAAGCTGTGAAACATATTCTGAAGAAGGCTAACTGATAAGTAAAAATTTTCAAATAGGCAATGCCATTGGGAGATGCACCCCACGTGGCCTGCCATGAGGGCTACATAGCTCCATGGTTCATTCCCTCAATGAAAGGAGCCAACACGCTTAGGTCTCTTCACATGATTGCTGTTAGTGCAAAACCACATAGTCTGATAATCAGTGCCTTTGGGGTATCTTCTAGTAAAAATCTATGTCTTATTTCAAGATGAAAAAACAGACCTTTAGCCAGTACAACATTTCAGGGAGTGTTTATCAATAATTTATTGAAAAATAAATATTTACTCAGGCCCCGATTCTAAGACAGAAAAAGACAGGAGGTTGCTGCCTCACTGGACCCGCAGGAGGTCGTGTGGAAAATTGTTGAAAATAACTGATCTACATGGTATCTCTCTTATGTCTGGTTTAAAGAAAATAGCATATCAAAACAACGTATTTATGGAATCTTTCTGATTATTTAAATACTGGCAAACTTTGTTTTATTGTGTTTCACTTTAGTGCACTTCACATACTGTGTTTTTATGCATCAAAAGTTTGTGGCAACACTGCATCAAGCAAAGTCTACTGCAGACATTTTTTCTAATAGCATTTGTTCACTTCATGTCTCATTTTGGTAATTCTCACAATACTTCAAACTTTTTATTATTGTTATATTTGTTACTATGAACTGTGATCAGTGATTCTTGATTTTATCATTGTAATTATTTTGGGATGCCATGAACAGCAATTATGTAAGACAGCAAATGTAACTAATGAATGTGTGTATTCTGACTTCTCTACCAACTGGCCATTTCTTTGTCTCTCTCCCTCTTCTCTGGTCTGAGACACAATATTGAAATTAGGCTACTTAATAACCCTCCAATGGCCTCTCAGTGTACAAGGGAAGGAAGAGTTGCATGTGTCTCACTTTGAATCAAAGAAGGTTTTAAGCTTAGTGAGGAAGGCATATTGAAAGCTGAGAAGGCATACCAAAAGCTAGGTCTCTTGTACCAAACACTTACCAAGTTGTGAATGCAAAGAAAAGTTCTTGAAGGAAATTAAAAGTGCTACTCCAGTGAACATACAAATGATAAGAAAACAAAGCCTTACTGCTGATAAGGAGAAAGTTTTAGTGGTCTAAACAGAAGACTAAACCAGCTACAGTATTCCCTTAAGATGAAGCCTAACCTAAAGCAAGGTCCTAATTCTCTTCAATTTTATGAGTAAGCTGAAGGAAAGCTTGAAGCAAGCAGAGGTTGGTTCATGAGATTAAGGGAAAGAAGCCATCTAAATAGCATAAAAGTACAAGGTGAAGTAGGAATTGCTGATGTAGGAGTTGCAGTGACTTATATAAAAGACCTAGCTAAGGTAATTAATGAATGTGCCTACCTGAACAACAGATTTTTAATGTATATGAAGCCACCTTATATTAGAAGATGCCATCTAGAACTTTCATAGCTAGGAGAAGACAATGCTTGTCTTCAGAGCTTCAAAAGACAGGCTGAATTTCCTGTCAGGGGCTAAAGCAGCTTGTGACTCTAAGTTAAATAGAATGCTAATTTGGCATCCTGAATGTCCTGGGGGCATTAAGAATTAAGCAAAATCTACTCTGCCTATTCTCTATAAATGAAACAGCAAAGTCTAGATAATAGCCCATATGTTTACATTAGAGTTTGCAATATTACCAGAATCTCTTGTGTGTCCTTAGTCAATCTCCATATCAATAGGTGTTTCCAAGGGGTGGAGAGAAGTAGTCCATCTCCATATAAAAAGGTGATAACAAGGGACGTGTGGAGTGTGTACGCACACACTGGACCAGAGAGGTTTGGTGGCATCCTTCTGCAGTCAGGTTGTGAAAAACATGGGCGAGCAGTTGCCTTTTAAGCAATAAACAGGTTTCCCCACTTTATTCCTTCCTTTGACTGGTTTCAGCTTCAAAGGTTATTTGCGCCAGGGTGGGAATATATTTCCTGACACCACCCCCCCACCAAAGTTACAGGACAGTTAAGTATACCGCTCAGAAGAAAAAATGTTCTTTTCAAAATATTAGTCCTAATTGACAGTGCACCCGGTCACCCAAGAGTTCTGACAAAGATGTACAATGAAATGAATGTTGTTTTCGTGCCTGCTGAGGCAACATCCATTCTGCAGACCATGGATCAAGGAGTCATTTCAACATTCTAGTCCTATTATTTAAGAAATACATTTCATAAAGCTGTAGCGGCTGTAGATATTGATTCTTCTGATGGATCTGGGCAAAGTAAATTGAAAACCTTTTGGAAAGGATTTGCCATTCAGGATGCCATTAAGAATACTCATAATTCATTGAAATGAAATTATGATAATTCAAGAGATGACAATATCAATATTAAGAGAAGTTTGTAAGAAACCGATTCCAACCCTCATGGATGACTTTGAGGGAGGGGCTCAAGACTTCAGTGAAAGGAGTAACTGCAGAAGTGGTGAAAGTAGAAAGAAGGCTTGAATTGGAGCCTCACAATGAGACTGAAATGCTGCAATCTCATGATAAAACTTGAACAGATGAGGAGTTGCTTCTTATGTATGAGAAATAAAGTGGCTTCTTGAGATGGAAGCTACTCCTGGTGAAGATACTGTGAAAATTGTTGAAATGACAACAAATGATATAGAATGCTGCATAAACTTAGTTGATAAAAGAGTTTGAGATGATTATCTACAATTTGAAAGAAGTCCTTTGTTGGTAAAGTGCTGTCAGAATCACATGTTATAGAGAATTTACTCATGAAAGGTATAGCCTATTGATGTGGCAAACTTCAGTGTCTTACTTTAAGAAATTGTCGTGGCCCCCCCAGCCTTAGCAACCACCACCCTGAACAGTCAGCGGCCACCAACTTGAGGCAAGGCCCTCCACAAAAAATATTACAACTCACTGAAAGTTTAGATAATATAAACATTTTTAAGCAATAAATGATTTTTAAAATATTTTAAATAAGTTTTGATAACTGTTGTGTATATTCTGTACATTAAGGTAGGTACACTATTTTAGACACAATGCTCTTACACAGTAGATTGCAGTATTGTGTAAACATAACTTTTATATGTACTGGGAAGCCAAAATATTCAAGTGACTCACATTACTGTGATATTTGCTTTATTGAAGGGGTCTGGACCTGGGTCCAAAGTATTGAGGTATGCTTTTAGTAAGATATTTTAAAACATGTATATCTGTATATTTTCATATAATTTTTTTATTGAAGTATACACAATTTATATTGATACATAATATTATGTTGGTTTTAAGTATACAACACAGTGGGTCAACAGTTACACACATTATTAAATCCTCACCCCAGCTAGTGCAGTTACTATCTGTCGACATAGATGTTACAGAACCATTAGATGTACTCTCCATGCTGCACTTCCATCCCTGTGGACAACTTATAAATGAAATTTATGTGCCTTCCCTCCAAACCCACCCATCCTAACCCATCCCCATTGTAACCAACCACCAGTCACTTCTCAGTGTCTTTGAGTCACTGCTGTTTTATACACAGTTTCTCCAAAAATGGATCATCCTATATTCCCAGTACTTTTTCCCTTAATGTGAGTGCTTACTCCTGTCATTATTTTTTGAAATATATTAATGGATGCATAGTATTTCTTAATATATTTACTACATCAGTGATCTGCTTCTACAGATGTGCTGCCACCTTCTTCCACCAATCATATATTTTATGTCATTGAAAGTGATAACCAATAGCTATCATAGCCAGGCAGTTTCAAAATCTAGAATGACTCACTAACTTTGAGAGTACTTTCAATTTATCCTTTTCTTTATTAGGATGGAAGGCAGTTCATACCATGTCTTATGTCCTTCTGTAGATTGGGAGTGTCTCCCAACCAAGATGGTCAATCAGCATTCCATCCAGCTCTTAGTTTAATGACTACTAGTCAGTAAATATCCAATATATCCAAAAGTCACTTACTGTTCCAGGGAACTTCAATTGTCAATCAGAATCCATTTCTTACTTCTGGGGAACAAAGTTGGATCACATTTTTTAGCCTCCCATGTGAGATGTGGCCACATGACCGTGCTCTTACCAATTGGAGGGGAAAGACTGATGTGTGCCATTTCAGACTGGACCATAAAACCAATCCACATGCATTTCATGTTCTTTCCTTTTCATCTGGAGGATTCATACAGAAGGAGTTCCTAGAGATAGAGAAGGCACATTGTCAAAGAACTCTGGGTTCCTGAAAGATCACATTAATAAGTATTGCCTCCCCAACTTTAACACTTACTCAGCATGTTTTTGTGGGAAAACACATAATGTAATGCCTCTGAAACTCTGAAGTTAATTTGAAAATCAGCAAACCCTAACCCAACCACTGGAAAACTTAATCACAGGGTTAACATTGAGAGGCATATTTATAGTACATTTAAAATTACAAAAGTCAGTTTGGGGAATTGGATTAAAGATGGCAGCATGAGAGGTGAGACAGGGGCTTCCTCCTAAAACCGCATATAATACGAAAATATAACTGATAGAACTAATCTTGAAAGAGCAACCAGAAAGAGGACTGCACCAAACTACATACATCTGGAGACAAGAGCAGACCTCACAGAACAGGGTAACCTACTAAAGCTGTGGCCCGGTAGGACCCAAGTCCTTCTGTCACGCCAGCTCACTGGAGCAATGAAGAGAAATGGAGCATGGAGGGAGTGGAGATTTGGGAATGCTGAATCCTAACTCCGGAAATCTGCTCTGGGAGCACAAACCTACATTTCATGGTGCTTCAATGATACTCTCATAATTAGGGGGCTTTAAAGCTAAGGCAGGCAGAATCCCTGGAGAGATTGAGATTCCAGCTGCTTGTGGAAAACAGGGATCAATATCTGGCTGCTCTGGGACAAAAGAAAGGTGGACAGTCTGAGCGATTTCCTAACAAGGAAGACCTTAGCAAGAGGGCTGCTAAAGGGGCAAGGATTGCACAGAGCTTACTGCTCAGGAGAAAGGACAGGTAGGCAAAATTGTCCAGGTGCACTCTGCCCAGCAGGTTGGGAGCTTTCACAATCTTCAGGTGCTCCAGCTCCCAAGCTTCCTACACAGCTCCAAGAACCACCTCCATGATAGGCAGCCTACTGTGCCTTTCTCCTGGCCACCCCAACCAGCTTGCAAATTGACAAATCCTACTCTGGTGTTAGCCAGCCAGAGGGAAGATCTGTCTACAGAAACTAAAAATACAAAGCATAGAAGCTAAAACCTGTGCACTTGGCCCACTGGTTTAGGCAGTGGAAACAGGCATAGCAGCCAGGAAGCAGGAAACAGCTCTTTCCTCCACCCAGGCACCAATACCACTGCCCTGTGACCCCCAACATTGCTTCATGTGCTGAGCAGCTTCAGAGAGCAGAGATTCTGCACATTAGAGGCGCCATATGCAAATATGAAACTCCAAAGAAACCTGGTTCAGAGTAAAATTATTAA
Source organism: Smutsia gigantea (assembly GCA_032199065.1). Classification (NCBI taxonomy): domain Eukaryota; kingdom Metazoa; phylum Chordata; class Mammalia; order Pholidota; family Manidae; genus Smutsia; species Smutsia gigantea. Next base: position 39,959 of record JAVSCE010014679.1, on the reverse strand, counting down.
CACAACTCCTGAGAAATATTTAAATTATATTGACCTCATGACTCTCCCTGAAAGGGGAGTTCAAAATAAAAATCATTAACATGCTCATGGAGGTACAGAAAGATATTCAAGAGCTCAGGAATGAACTCTGGTCACAGATCCAATCATTGAAGAGCACAATGGAGGGTATTAAAAGCAGATAAGATACAGTAGAGGAGATGATAAATGAAACAGAAACTAAAGAAGAGGAGTACAAAGAACCTTGGGCACAGAGAGAAAAAAGAATCTCTAAGAATGAAAGAATACTGAGAGAACTGTATGACCAATAAAAAAAGAACAATATTCGCATTATAGGAGTAACAGAAGAAGAAGAGAGAGAAAAATGGATAGAAAGTGTCTTTGAGGAGGTAATTGATGAAAACTTCCCCAATATGGAGGAGATAGCCTTTCAGGCCATGGAGGTTCACAGATCTATCAACACAAGGGACCCAAGGAAGACAACACCAAGACATATACTAATTAAAACGGCAAAGATCAAGGATAAGGACAGACTACTAAAAGCAGCCAGAGAAAGAAATAAGATCACATACAAAGGAAAGCCAATCAGGCTATCATCAGATTTCTCAGCAGAAACCTTACAGGCCAGAAGGGAGAGGCATGATGTATTTAATGCAATGAAGCAGAAGGGCCTTGACCAATATTACTTTATTTGAAAAGATTATCATTTAAATTTGAGGGAGGGATTAAACAACTCCCACACAAACAAAAGCCGAGAGAATTTGCCTCCCACAAACCATCTCTACAGTGTATTTTGCAGGGACTGCTATAGATAGAAGTGTTCCTACAGTTTAATGGCTGTCACCAGAGGTAGTACAACCACAGTAAATAAAAGTAGAATGGCTAATTACTAAGCAAATGCAAAATGAAATTAACTATCCCCAAGGTCAATCAAAGGATACACAAACAGTACAGAATATGATACCTAATATATAAAGAATGGAGGAGGAAAAGAAGGAGGAAGAAAAAAAGAACCTTTAGATTGTGTTTGTAATAGCATATTACATGAGTATATTGTGTTTATAATAGCATATTACATGAGTTAAGTTAGACTGTTAGACAGTAAGGAAGTTAACGTAGGACATTTGGTAACCACGAACCTAAAGCGTGCAATGCCAATAAGTACATACCAATCCATAATCCCCTAAACGTAAATGGACTGAATGCACCAATAAAAAGACATGGAGTCACTGAATGGATAAAAAAACAAGACCCATCTATATGCTGTCTACAAGAGACTCACTTTAAACACAAAGACATACACAGACTAAAAGTGAAGGGATGGAAAAAAATATTTCATGCAGCTAATAGGGAGAAAAAAACAGGAGTTGCAGTACTTAGACAAAATAGACTTGAAAACAAAGAAAGTCATGAGAGACAAAGAAGGACACTACATAATGAAAAAAGGGTCAATCCATAAAAAGGTTCCAGTAAGATGGTTGCGTGAGCAGGGCGGTGGAAATCTCCTCCCAAAACTATATAAATCTATGAAAATACAGTAAATACAACTACTCCTAAAAGAGAGAGCAGAATTTATTGCACAGCACACAGCCTGTTCTGCACCTGAGAGGACGCAGCATGCCGCAAGGTGGTAAGATATGGAGCCACGAACCAGCGGGACCCGAGCACTCCCCCACCCCACCGCATCAGCAGGAGGAGAGGATTCAGAGCCAGTAGGGAGTGGAAGAACAGGCCTGCGAAATAACCGGCCCCAGTGATCTGCACCAGAAGCACTGAAACACATTGGATATTGGAGAAGCAGAAGGTGCAGGTTTTGAGCTGAGAACATGCCTGGGTCTGTGCAGCCGGAGCCCTGGGACAAGAGAAAAGTGCGTGCTGTTTTTAGCAGTCTTGGCGAGGCAGGGGGCTCAGCGAGGGAACTCGATCGCCCTGGCACGCTCAGCACAGTGGGCTGGGAGTCCTGAGGAATTTCAGACAACTTGGCTGGTGACTGAAAAAGGTAGCAGCCACACTAAAACTTTTCACAGAGAACAAACAGGCTCCCATTCATTCCCGCCCCAGCCAGAGCTACAAAGAGTGGCGTGGCTGCCGCTGTGGAATAGTGGAGCAACAGTGACACCTACAGCATCCTTACAGAATCCATTCCAAATGGGCGTTTTGTTTTCTTGTTTTTTCCCCCTTTATTTTTTCGTTCTTTTCTTTTTTCTTCTTTTTCTATTTTCTTTCTCTTCCTTCCTTTTTTTGTTTGTTTGTTTAGTTTTTGTTTGTTTTTTCTTTTCTTTTTTTTTTAGTCTCAAAGAGCCCAGCTGACATACATGGCACCTACCAGCGACCACTTCTTTCGACATGAAAAGACAGAGGAATATGGTACAGACAAAGAAAACCCAGACCCAGACAACATCTGAGAGGGAACGTGAAGGGATGGAAATGAACAATCTTCCTGAAAAAGAAGTCAGAGCAAAAGTCATAACCAGGCTGATGGATCTACAGAGAAATATGCAAGAGCTGAGGGAGGAAGTGAGGGAAGTCAGGAAAGACAATGAAGAAATGAGACAAGCCATCGATGGGCTTAGCAGCCGACTGGATGAGATGCAAAAGACTTAATGGAATAGAAATGAGAGAACAGGAATACAGAGCAGCTGAGGCAGAGAGAGATAAAAGGATCTCTAAGAATGAAAGAATATTAAGAGAACTGTGTGACCAATCAAAACAGAACAATATTCACATTATAGGAGTACCAGAGGAAGAAGACAAAGAAAAAGGGATAGAAAGTGTCTTGAAGAAATAATTGCTGAAAACTTTCCTGTGCAGGGGAAGGAAATAGTCTCGCAGACCACAGAAGCCCACAGATCTCCTAACACAGGGGATCCAAGGAAGACAACACGAAGACACATAATTAAAATGGTAAAGATCAAAGATAAAGACAGAGCATTAAATGCAGCTAGAGAGAGAAAAAAGATTATCCACAAAGGAAAACCCATCAGACTATCATGAGACATCTTAACAGAAACCTTACAGGCTAGAAGAGAATGGCATGATATATTTAATGTAATGAAACAGGAGTGCCTCAAACCAAGAATATTGTATCCCGCACGATTACCATTCAAATATGATGGAGGGATTAAACAATTTCCAGACAAGCGAAAGCTGAGAGAATTTGCCTCCATTAAACCATCACTACAGGACATCTTAAAGGAATAGATCTGGAGGTAAGCACTCCTAAGGCTAAAAAGATGTCACCAGAGAAAATAAAATCATAGCAAAGAAAGTAGACCATCCAAATACTAACTAAAGGCAAAGAATAAAACACCTAGTATATAAAGAATGGAGGAGAAAAAATAAGAAGGGAGAGAAATAAAGAAACATCAGACTGTGTTTACAGTAACATAAGAAAGTTAAGTCAGATTGTTAGACAGTAAAGAAGCAACCCCTGAACCTTTGGTAATCATGAATCTAAAGCCAGCAATGGCAATAAGTGCATATCTATCGATAATCACCCTAAATGTAAATAGACTGAATGCACCAATCAAAAGACAAAGAGTAACAGAATGGATAAAAAGTAAGACCCATCTATGTGCTGGCTACAAAAGACTCACTTTAAACCCAAAGACATACACAGACTAAAAGCGAAGGGATGGAAAAAGATATTTCATGCAACTAATAGGGAGAAAAAAGCAGAAGTTGCAGTACTTGGATCAGACAAAAAGACTTCAAAACAAAGAAATTCACAGAGACAAAGAAGGACATTACATAATGATAAAAGGGTCAATAAAACAAGAAGATATAACCATTATAAATATCTATGGGCCCAACACAGGAGCACCTACATATGTGAAACAAATAGTAACAGAATTAAAAGGGGAAATAGCATGCAATGCATGCATTCTAGGAGACTTCAGCACTCCACTCACTCTGACAGACAACCAGACAGAAAATAAGGAAGTAGACAGAGGCACAGAACAACACAATAGAACAGATGGACCTAATAGACATCTACAGAACTCTACACCCGAAAGCAGAAGAATACACATTCTTTTCAAGTGCACATGGAACATTTTCAAGAATAGATCATATCCTAGGCCACAAAAAGAGCCTCAGTAAATTCAAAAAGATTGAAATTGTACCAAACAGTTTCTCAGACCACAAAGGTATAAAACTAGACATAAATTACACAAAGAAAATGAAAAATCCCACAAACACATCGAGGCTTCATAACATGCTCCTAAATAATCAATGGATCAATGAACTAAATAAAAACAGAGATCAAGCAATATATGGAGACAAATGACAACAATAATTCAACACCGCAAAATCTGTAGGATGCAGTGAAGGCCGTGCTATGAGGAAAGTATATTGCAATACAGGCCTACCTCAGGAAAGAAGAACAATCCCATATGAGCAGTCTAAACTCACAATTGACGAAACTAGAAAAAGAAGAACAAATGAGGCCCAAATTCAGTAGAAGGAGGGACATAATAAAGATGACAGCAGAAATAAATAAAATCGAGAATAAAACAATAGAAAGAATCAATGAAAGCAAGAGCTGGTTCTTTGAGAAAATAAACAAAATAGATAAACCTCTAGACAGACTAATCAAGACAAAAAGAATGTCTACACACATAAACAGAATCAGAAATGAGAAAGGAAATATCATTATGGATACCACAGAAATACAAAGAATTATTAGAGAATACAATGAAAAATTATATGGTAACAAACTGGATAACCTAGAAGAAATGGATAACTTTCTAGAAAAATACAATTTACAAAGAAAAATACAACCTTCCAAGGCTGACGAAGGGTCAGCCACTGAATTTTATCAAACATTTAGTGAAGGCATAATACCCACAATTCTTTCCAAAGTGTAGAAGAGGGAATACTTCCAAACTCACTCATGAGGCCAGCATCACTCTAATACCAAAATCAGGCAAAGAAACCAAAAAAAAAGAGAAAACTACAGACCAATATCCCAGATGAATATAGATGCAAAACTACAAAACAAATATTAGCAAACTAAATTCAAAAATACATCAAAAAGATCATCCATCGTGATCAAGTAGGATTTATTCCAGGGATGAAAGGATGGTACAACATTTGAACATCCATCAACATCATCTACCACATCAACAAAAAGGTCAAACAGCACATAATCATCTCCAGAGATGCTGAAAGAGCATTTGACAAAATTCAACATCCATTCATGATAAAAACTCTCAATAAAATGGGTATAGAGGGCAAGTACCTCAACATAATAAAGGCCATATATGAAAAACCCACAGCCAACATTATACTGAACAGTGAGAAGCTAAAAACTTTTCTTTAAGATCGGGAACAAGACAAGGATGCCCAATCTCCCCACTTTTATTGAACATAGTACTGCAGGCCCTAGCCATGGCAATCAGACAACACAAAGAAATAAAAGGCATCCAGATTGGCAAGGAAGAAGTTAAACTGTCCCTGTTTGCAGGTGACATGATATTGTACTTAAAAAACCAAAAGAATCCACTCCAAAACTATTAGATCTAATATCTGAATTCAGCAAAGTTGCAGAATACAAAATTAATACACAGAAGTCTGTTGCATTCCTATACACTAACAATGAACTAGCAGAAAGAGAAATAAGGAAAACAATTCCATTCACAATTGCATCCAAAAGAATAAAATATCTAGGAATAAACCTAACGAAGGAAGTGAAAGACCTATACTCTGAAAACTACAAGACAATAATGAAAGAAATTAAAGAAGATACCAATAAATAGAAACACATCCTGTGCTCATGGATAGGAAGAATTAATATTGTCAAAATGGCCATTCTGCCTAAAGCAATCTACAGGTTAAATGCAATTACTATCAAAATACCAACAACATTCTTCAGTGAACTAGAGAAAATCGTTCTAAAATTCATATGCAACCACAAAAGACCCCGAATAGCCAAAGCAATCCTGAGAGGGACGAATAAAGCTGTGGGAATTATGCTCCCCAACTTCAAGCTGTACTACAAAGCCACAGTAATCAAGACAATTTTGTACTGGCACAAGAACAGACCCATAGACCAATGGAACAGGCTAGAGAGGCCTGAGATAAACCAACATATATGGTCAATTAATATATGATAAAGAAGCCATGGACATACAATGGGGAAATGACAGCCTCTTCAACAGCTGGTGTTGGCAAAACTGGACAGCTACATGCAAGAGAATGAAACTGGATTATTGTTTAACCCCAAACACAAAAGTAAACTCGAAATGGATCAAAGACCTGAATGTAAGTCATGAAACCATAAAACTCTTAGAAGACAACATAGGTAAAAATCTCCTGAATATAAGCATGAGCAAGTTCTTCCTGAACGCATATCCTCAAGCAAGGGAATACAAAAGCAAAAATGAACTCATGGGATTACATCAAACTAAAAAGTTTCTGTATGGCAAAGGACACCATCAACAGAACAAAAAGGCATCCTACAGTATGGGAGAATATATTTGTCAATGACATATCCGACAAAGGGTTAACACCCAAAATATATAAAGAACTGACTTGCCTCAACACTCATAAAGCAAATAACCTGATTAAAAAATGGGTGGAGGATATGAAGGGACAACTCTCCAAAGAAGAGATTCAGATGGCCAACAGACACATGAGAAGATGCTCCACATCTCTAATCTTCAGGGAAATGCAAATTAAAACCACAATGAGATATCACCTCACACCAGTAAGGATTGCTAGCATCAAAAAGACTACGAACAACAAATGTTGGCAAGAATGTGGAGAAACGGAACCCTCCTACACTGCTGGTGGAAATATAAGCAGTTCAACCATTGGGGAAAGCAGTATGGAAGTTCCTCAAAAAACTATAACTAAAAATACTATTTTACCTGGGAATCCCACTGCTTGGAATTTACCCAAAGTACACAACTTCTCAGATTCAAAAGGACAGATTCACCCCTATGTTTACTGCAGCCCTTTTTACAATAGCCAAGATATTGAAGCAACCTAAGTGTCCATCAGTAGATGAATGGATAAAGAAGAGGTGGTACATATACACAATGGAATACTATTCAGCCATAACAAGGAAAAAAATCCTGCCATTTGTAACAACATGGATGGAGCTGGAAGATATTATGCTCTGTGAAATAAGCCAGGCAGAGAAAGACAAGTGTCAAGTGATTTCCCTCATTTGTGGAGAAAAACAATGAAGCAAAACTGAAGGAACATAATAGCAGCAGACTCAGAGGCTCCAAGAATTAACTAGTGGTTATCAATGGGGAGGGATATGGGAGAGCGGGTGTTGAGGCAAGGAGAAGGGGATACAGGTGTATTATGTTTAGTATACATGGTGTCGGGGATCACGGGGAAAACAGTGCAGCACAGAGAAGGCAAACAGTGAATCTGTGGCATCTTACTACACTGATGGACAGTGACTGCATTGGGGTATGTGTGGGGACTTGATAATATGGGTAAATGTAGTAACCATATTGTTTTTTTATGTGAAACTTTCATGAGAATGTATATCAATAATACCTTAATAAAAATATGAAAAAATATATAAATAAAATAATAACTGTAAGAAAAAGTGACTTTGGCCTTGCCAGTTTTACCTCTCCACTTTGAACCTGCTATTCTGATCAAGTCATTTGACCTCAAAGAATTTTGATCCTTCAAAATATATTAATTCTGTGTGTAATAACATAAAAATCAGTACCCATATCTTAAAAGTTTGGTTGAGAAAATATTTTCCAGAGCAAACTTCAAGGTATTTAAATTCTTTGATCTTTTTTAAGAAATAGTACAAGAAATTAATTTTAGTTTATCCATGTTTATTTTATTACAATTATTTAACTCACATGTTCAAATTTAATAAACTATAACTTAATAATACTCTTGTATTTATGTTACATCTGTGAATTCTATCATTTTACACTTTTGTTTATTTGAAATTTGAAACCTTTTCATTTTTCTTAAATTGCCGTCCCAAATATTTCTTATTAAACATTTTATAGAGATTTAATTGATGTATAACACTATGTAAGTCTGTTGTACAACATATAGATTTGATATATTTATATCACAACATGACTGCTGATATAACAGCTAAAACTGTTATAGTGTCACATAATCATTTCTTCTATTAGTGGGAAAAATTAAGATCTAGACTCTTAGCAAGTTTAATATTATAATATAGTTTCATTATCTATAAATACTGTACTGTGTATTAAAGCTCCAGAACTTGTTCTGTTCCATTTTTCAAGTTTTGTATTTCTATATTCCACAAATAAGAGATATCATAAAATATTTGTCTTTGTCTGACTTATCTTCCTTAGCATAATGTCCTCAGATTCCACCCATATTATCACAATTGGCAAGATTTTCCTTTCCCTCATGGCTTAATAGTATTCCATATATTCATATTCATACGTACATTCATGTATTTGTTTTATATATATATATATATCATGCTTTCTGTATCTAATCATCTATTGACAGAATTTGAAGTTGTTGAAATAACTTGGCTGTGAATAATGTAATAAATATGGGAATGTATGTATCTCTTCCTATTTTTATTATTTTGGACAGATAACCAAAAGTATTGCTGAATTGTATTGTACCTTTATTTTTTATTTTTAAAGGAACCATTTAATACTTTCATTGATCTTTTTGACTGTCTTTCTGGCATGTACACCCAGTGTTCCTAGTGGTTGAAAGAGTTTACAAGCCCCCCAACAGCACACAGGATCATGTTTGCCAACATCTGTTGTCTCTGGTCTTCTTGTTAATATCTGTTCTTACAGGTGGGAGGTGATACCTCACTGTGATGTTGAGCTGCATTTCCCTGGTGATTAGTGATTTAAGCACCTATTCATGTACCTGCTGGATATGTCATTTTTTGAAAAAAATGTCTATGTAGTGCTCCTCCCCATTTTTAAATTGGATTGTTTGATTTTTTGTGTTTGATTTGTATGAGTCCTTCATTAATTTTTTATGTTAACCCATTACCTGATACATGGTTTCCAAATATTTTCTCCTATTCTGAAAGTTAATTTTTCATTTCGATATTGTTTGATGTGCAGAAAGTTTTAAATTTGTAATCACACTTGCTGAATTTTTCTTTTGTTGTTCGTGCTTTTAGTGTCATATCTGAAAATTAATTGCCAAAATCTATGTTGAGGCACTTCTACCTTATGTTGTCTGTTAGATGTTTTATGCTATCAGAACTTATGCTTAAGTCTTTGGTATTTTGTGTGCATGTGTGAGTGGTGTGAGATAGAGGTACAATTTCATTTTTCTTCATGTGGTTATCCAGCTTTCTCAACACCACTTTTTGAAGAGACTATTCTTTCCTCATTGAATGTTCTTGCCTCCCTTGTTAAATATTAGTTGATTGTATGAGTAGAGTGTAAATCTGGCAATGCAGTTCTGTTCCATTGGTGTATGTTGACTTTTATGCTGGGACCATAACTATTTTGATTACTATAGGTAGTTTAAAATCAGGAAATGTGATGCTTACAGTTTTGTTCTTTCCCAGAATTGCTCTGTCACTCTGGGGTTTTTTGTGGATCCATTGAAATTGTTATTGTTTTTTCTATTTTTGTGAAAAATATAATTTTGTTAGGGATTGCATTAAATCTATAGATTGTTTTGGATAACATGACACTTTAACAATACTTTTTTCAAGTGCATGAACACAGGATGGCTGGCCTTCCATATGTTGGTATTTTTTAAATTTATTTCAAAAAATTCTTATAGTTCCCACTGTACAGATGTTTCACTTCCTTGGTTAAACATATTCCTAGGTATTTTATTGTTTATGATGCTATCATGAAAAAATAGTTTCATTTCTTTTTCAGATGTTTAATTGTTAGTGTATAGAAATACAATTCATTTATCTGTCTTGATTTTACATCCTGCAGCTTTCCTGAATTCACTGATTAGATCCAACAGTTTTTTAGGTGACTTCTTGAGTGTGTCAATATGTAAGATCATATAGTTTGAAAATTGACAATATTATTTCTTCATCTCCAATTTGGATACCTTTTATTTATCTTGCATAATTTTCTCACCTACGATTGCCAGTAGAATGTTGACTAAGAAGAGTAAGAGTGAGTATCCTTGTCTTGTCCTTGATTGTAGAGGTCCCTAATAAACTCTTCATGGTAAGTGGGTCCATCATGCCACAGTCTTAGCTCTGTGAAACGTCTAACATATAATTGGTCTCTTCAATTATGAGTAAGAAATGGCTGTTTTCAAGCTTCTTCAAGGCACTGCCGGGGGCTCAGTGTTATGGCTCAGTGAAAGAAGTTTATGCTGCTTTCTCTTGTCAAGTTATTTGTTTCTAACAGACACAGAGTAAGATGGCTAAAAATTGCTGTAGAAAGTTGATCTCAGGGAAAATGCAGAGAAAGATGCCTTCTAAAAACTGTAATGGAAGCAAGTCAGACTTGGATTCAGTTTAGGTGAGTAAAAGAAGGCAGTGCAGGATACCCCATTCAAGAAATCCAAGTAATCCAAGTGGTTGCTTAAACTGAGCTTGCAATCTGCCTTACATGGCTGTCCTGTGTGCCCACACTCTAACTGCCTGAATAAAGTCTGCCCCAAACAGCTCTCTTCAATAACAGCAGATGCTTGCCTGTCTGGTCATTTAGCCTGAGGCCTGCTGAGATCCCCTGACTGATTGAGAACCACTTCCATACATTGAGTTAACTGGCTTGGAAGGGGCCTTTTTTCCCTCTTGTCTGGCTGTTTATAGAGGCCCAGAGTAAACTCTTCATTATAAGTGTGTACCTGCACCGCAGGCTGAGCTCTGGGAACTAGGTGTACACTGGTTGGGAACCCCAAAATTACATGTCAGCAAGAGGTCTGTGCAAGACTCTTCAACACCCCACTGGGAACTGGGCACTAAGCCTCAGAGGTACAGGCCTGGAGAGAAGGCTCTGAGGCTGTCTCCTGCCCTGTGACTTGCTTCTTAGACATACCCAGAATGATGGCTAAACATTGATGTAGCAAGGTGTGCTATATATATTTACTTGAACTCTGAGACACAAGTATACTGTGAAGATGTCTTCTGCCTAGCCTCAGGGGGATGGGCAGAGCAACCTGCCTTCTGCACAAAAATGGAAGCAGGACAGATGTGCATTCAGTTCAATAGGCCAAAAAGAGACAGCCCAGGAGGACTCTTTCAAGTAAGCTGCTCTTTAAGGCTAGTGAAGCTGAATTCAAACCTGCCCTGGAAATTGCTCCTCTGAGCCTAAACTCTAAGTTTAATCTGGCACTGAATGCCTTTCAGTTACTTGCTCCTAACACATGCAGAATGGGATGGCTAAACCCAGGAGTAAAAATGTTTTCTTTGTGTATACCCTTTAAGTCCCAGAGATAAGTGCGCTGTGAATAGGACTTCCAACTAGCTTTAAGGGAAGATGTTCCTGTGGTTTATTACACCTCATCATCCAATCAAACCTAGAAATCACTTCTAGTCTGTGCCGAGCTCTCACTCCCTGAACTAACACTGTCTTGAAGGACACTCTCCATTGCTGTTAGAAAGAATCATCTGTTCCCATTTGGATTTAAACCTGCACTGGAAGCCTAATTGACTTGACTCTCTTAAAGACATGAATAGACATTGTCCTTATTGCATCTTTTATTTACCTGTATGAGAGCCTCAGGAAGCTCCCAGTTTAAACTATGCCCCATAAGTTGATCCACAGTGGAACATGCTTACTTCTGTGAAATAGCTCTGCCACTGAATATGACATTCAGGCAAAGTGTCATATATGACTGAAAGCCAGTCTTCTTCCAAACACTGCTTGGGGCAGGCAGCATAGCCCTGAATGGAACTGAATGAAAGAGAACACTACAGTGGGTTCCTCTTTCATGTAACTTTCTTCTACGTGTTACAGGGAATTTTTCCTAATCACTGCTGCATAATGCTGTTGTACATATATACACTTTAACTCCCAGATAAGTATGCTGTTAATAGGTCTTTTCACTATCTTCAGGGTAAAGTGCAGAACACATTTCTTTCAGGAAATCAATGGAAATAAGATTGGTGCTCATGTCAAATGACAAAATTTTGGCAGGGCAGAAAGCCTCTTTCACATAACTTGTTCCTAAGGAATATTAGAACCAGCCTTCAAAGGTGCTGTAGAAATGTGCTTCAAATCAATGGAGTGACACTGTACATGTTAGCACTCTCCATTAGCTGCTAAGAGAAGCTTGTAGTGCATTTTCACCTAAGGAGTACAGCAAATCATGCCACTCAGGTAATCTCTCATACATAATGAGTAAACAGTGTCCTTAATTGGTCCTTCATTCACTTACTTGAGTGTTCCAGGAAGGGCCATTTTAAAGGTCCTGTAACTGGATCCACAGTGAGAAATGCTTAACTTCATTAAATATTTCTGCCTTAAAATGAACAATTAGGTATTATGTCATAAATGGATTTCAACAAGCATTCTTTAAAACACTGCCTGGTCCTAGGCACTCTGCACTTGTTGAAAAACACTATCCTGGACTTCCCTTCAAGTTTCTTCCTCCTAAGAAATATGGATAATTTACTAAACATTCTTTAGAATCTTCTTTGCATATGCGTAATTTACCTCTCAGAGAGGAAGAGGCTGTGCTTAGGCCTTCTGACTACATTCAGGGAAACGTGCAGAACAAGACGCTCTCAGCCCTAAAAGGTAGCAGGAAAGAAGAGTAATAATTTCAACTGAGATGCATGAGGCAGAGCAAGATGCCTCTTTCAATTAACATTTTCCTAAGGCATATTAAAACCGACCTTCCAAATGGCGCTTAATGGCCCTTCTTTCTGTATGTGCTCTGACTCAGTGAGCTAACGCTGCCAGATAGCATCCCTGGGACCTTCAGAAAGCAGCAGTGTTAGTATTTAGCTTGAAGGGTGTAATGGAATTGTGGGGGACTGGGAATCATCTCTACACTATGAATAAACTCTGTTCTTATTGCCTCTTTTATTCACTGGTTTTAGTGATCTGGGAAAGTCTCTTTCAATATATGCTCTATAAGCATGTGGTCAAGCAGGTCTGTTAATATATGCCCTACAAGCAAGTGTCCCTTGCTCATCTTTGAAATATCTCTGCCCTGAATAGGATGTTCAAGCACCATGTTAGAAATAGCTGTAATTCAATCTCTAGCATGCTTCTGGATGCTGGCCACAATGATGCTGAGCTGCACACACAGAAAACACTATTCTTGATTTCCCTTTCAGGTAACTTGCTTCTAAGACATATGAGAACACATCCTGGAAATTTCTGTGGAAGTCTGTGATATATGTATACCCTTTCATTCCCAGTGGTAACTCTGCTCTGAATACGCCCTGCAAGTAGCCTCAGGGGAAGATGAAGAATGAGTTGCTTTCAACCCATAAGTGGAAGCTATGAGATTTGTGTCTCTTAAACTGTCTAAAAACAGGCAGTGCAGCTGGCCTCTTTGCAATACCATGTTCTTAAATTATAATTAGATCTGGCCTTCTACACTGCTGAGAAGGTTGTCCTCTAGGTATGCATTCTAACAATGAATTAACAGTGCTTTCAATAGTCTCAATTAGCTGTGTAGAGAAGCATGATACACGCTGTCTTATACAGTCAACAGAGGCAAGAGAGGCCAGGGATCCCATACACACACTGAATAAACATTCTCCTGATTGTGTCTCATTCTCTTGCTTTTCTGAGTCTGAAAGTTATGGTTTTCAACTGATGGCTTAGAGATTGTCCTAATGCACATATTCTTACCTTTGTGAAATATCACTGTTCTGTTAGTGCTTTCAAATTGTGATAAAGTCTATAGTCAGTTTCCCTCAACACATTGCTGGAAGCTGGGGTCATGGCGCCGAGTTCGCTCGCAGGAGGAGCACTGTTAAGTCATGCTTGTCAAGCCAGGGGACTCCATTCCAAGAGATGATGTGCTCTTCCTAAACATGCACAGAGGCACTTCCACATGTACTCCCTTTATATGACTCACATGTATATGCTGTTCATAGGGTTTTCAACTAGTTGATAGAATATGTTGCTTTCAGCAAATCAATGCAAGTATGAGATTGACTGTTCAGTTAAACACACTAAATGGAACCAGTGGAAACTTCTTGGAAGATGGCATTGTGAGCAGGGGGGCAGAAATATCCTCCCAAAACAATATATATTTATGAAAATACAACAAATACAACTATGCCTAAAAGAGTGACCAGAAGATACAGTACACCAGCCAGGCTACATCTACAAGTGCAAGAACTCAACATCTCAAGGAAAAGGATAAGATACAAAGCCGCAACGATGTGGGACCTGAGCACTCCCCCACCCCAGCACACTGGTGGGAGGAGAGGATTCAGAGCCAGGAGGGAGTAGAAGTACAGGCCCACGAAATAACCAGCCATGGTGATCTGCGCCGGAGGCTCTGACACATATCCCGTGATGTATCGGAGATTGGAGAGACAGAGGGGCATGATCTGAGACAGAAAACACAAGCGGACCCTCTCAGCCAGCTCCCTGGAACAAAAGAAAAGCATGCACTTTTTTTAAGGGTCTTAAAGAGACAGGGCCCCAATGGAGGAACAGGATCGTTCCAGCGCACTAAACCAAGCAGGCTGGGAGTCCTGGGGAATTTCTGACCCCTTTCCCGGTGGGTGGGAAAAAGCAGCTGCCTCCCATTTGTTCCCTACCTGGCCAGAGTCTCAAAAGGCCTGGCAAAGGTGCCGTCGTTGTGGAATAGTGGAACAGTGGCACCACCTACAGAAATCTCACAGAATCTACACAGGGCAGGCTGTTTTTTTTCTTTTTTTTGCTTTTCCTTCTTTTTTATTTTTTCTTTTTGCTCTTTTTATGACCACTATTATCACCATGAAAAGACAGAAGGGTATGCTACAAACAAAACCTAGCCAGACACACCAGAGATAGAGCCTGATGGGATGGACATGAACAATCTTCCCGAAAAATAATTCAGAATAAAAGTCATAATGATACTGATGGATCTACAGAGAAATATGCAATAGCTAAGGGAGGAAGAGATGAATGTGAGGAAAGGCAATGCAGAAATGAGACAAGCGACTGACATACTTAACAGCAGACTAGACGAGATGCAAGAGACTGTTAATGGAATAGAAATAAGAGAACAGGAATACAGAGAAGCTGAGGCAGAGAGAGATAAAAGGATCTGTGAATGAAAGAATATTAAGAGAACAGTGTGACAAACCCAAACGGAACAATATTCACATAATAGGAGCACCAGAGGAAGAAGAGAGAGAAAAAGGGATAGAAAGTGTCTTTGAAGAAATAATTGCTGAAAACTTCCTCATGCTAGGGAAGGAAATAGTCTCCCATACCATGGAAGCCTACAAATAAGGAAGACAACACCAAGACACATAATAATTAAAATTGCAAAAATCGAAGATAAGGACAGAGTATTAAAGGCAGCTAGACAGAGACAAAAGATCACCTACAAAGAAAACCCATCACACTATCATCAGACTTCTTAACAGAAACCTTACAGGCCAGAAGAGAATGACATGATATATTTAACATAATGAAACAGAAGGGCTTCGAACCAAGAGTTTTGTATTCAGCACGATTCGCATTTAAATTTGAGGGAGGGACTAAACAATTTCAAGACAAGCAAAAGCTGAGAGAATTTGCCTCACATAAACAACCTATACAGAATATCTTAAAGGGACTGCTCTAGACGGAAGCACTCCTATGGCTAAAAAGATGTGACCAGAGAAAATAAAATCATAGCAAAGAAAGTAGACTATCCAAATACTAACTAAAGGAAAAGAATAAAACACCTAGTATATAAAGAATGGAGGAGGAAGAATAAGAGGGAGAGAAATAAAGAATCATGAGACAGTGATTAAAATAACGTAGCAAGAAAGTTAAACAGTTATATATTAAAGAAGCTACCTTTGAACCTTTGGTAACCACAAAACTAAAGCCAGCCATGGCAATAAGTACATATCTATCGATAAACACCCTAAATGTAAATGGACTGAATGCACCTATCAAAAGACACAGAGTAATAGAATGGATAAAAAAGCAAGACTCATCTATATGCTGCTTACAAGAGCCTCACCTCAAACCCAAAGATATACACAGACTGAAGGTGAAGGGATAGAAAAAGATATTTCATGCAAACAACAAGGAGAAAAAAGCATGTGTTGCAGTACTTGTATCAGACAAAATAGACTTCAAAATGAAGAAAGTAGCAAGAGATAAAGAAGGACATTACATAATGATAAAGGGGTCAGTCCAACAAGAAGATATAACCATTTTAAATATATGTACACCCAACAGGGGATTGCCGCCATATTTGAAACAAATAGTAACATAATTAAAGAAGGAAATAGAAAGCGATGCATTTATTTTAGGAGACTTCAACACACCACTCACTTCAAAGGACAGATCAACCAGAGAGAAAATAAAGACACAGTGGTACTGAACAACACACTAGAACAGATGAACATAACAGATATCAACAGAGTGCTACACCCAAAAGCAAGAGGATACACATTCTTCTCAAGTGCACATAGAACATTTTTCAGAATAGACCACATAATAGGCCACAAAAAGAACATCAGTAAATTCAAAAATATTGAAATTCTACTAACCAAGTTTTGCGATCACAAAGGTATAAAACTAGAAATAAATTTTAGAAGGAAAACAAAAAGGCTCACAAGTACATGGAGACTTAAAAACATTCTCTTAAACAATCACTGGGTCACTGACCAAATTAAAACAGAGATCACAGAATATATGGAGACCAATGACAATAATAACATAAAGCCACAACTTCTGTGGGATGCAGCAAAGGCAGTTCTAAGAGGAAAGTATACTGCAATCCAGGCCTATTTAAAGAAGAAAAATCATAAATGAATTGTCAAAAGATACAATTACAGAAATAGGAAAAAAAATGAGGGCCAAAGTCACAAGAAGGAGGGACATAATAAAGATCAGAGAAGAAATAAATAAAAATTGAGAAAAAAACTATAGAAAAAGCAATGAAAGCAAGAACTGGTTCTTTGAAAAAGTAAACAAAATAGATAATCCCCTAGCTAGACTAATTATGAGAAAAAGAGAATCTACACACATAAACACAATCAGAAATGAGAAAGGAAAAATCACGACGGACCCCACAGAAATGCAAAGATTTATAAGAGAATACTATGAGAATCTATATGCTAAAAAGTTGGAAAACCTAGAAGAAATGGACAACTTCTTAGAAAAACACAACTTTCCAAGACTGTTAAAGCAAGAAACAGAAAAACTAAAAAGACAAATTACCAGCAATTACATTGAAGCCATAATCAAACAACTACCCAAGAACAAAACCCCCAGGACAGGTGGATTCACCTCTGAATTTTACCAGACATATACAGAAGTAAAAACACCCATTCTCCTTAAAGTTTTCCAAAAAATAGAAGAAGAGGGAATACTTCCAAACTCATTCTATGAAGCCAGCATCACTCTAATACCAAAACCGGGCAAAGACCTCACCAAAAAAGAAAATTACAGACCAATATCCCTGATGAACGTAGATGCAAAAATACTCAACAAAATATTAGCAAACCGAATTCAAAATGCATAAAGAGGATCATACAGCATGATAAAGTGGGATACATCTCAGGGATGCAAGGATGGTACAACATTCGAAAATCCATCAACATCATCTACCACATCAACAAAAAGAAGAACAAAAACAACATGATCATCTACATAGATGCTGAACGAGCATTTAACAAAATTCAACACTCACTCATGATAAAAACTCTCAAAAAATTGGTATAGAGTGCAAATACATCAACATCATAAAGGCCCTATATGACAAACCCACAGCTAACATTATACTTAACAGCGAGAAGCTGAAATCTTTCCATCTAAGATCGGGAATAAGACAGGGATTGTCACTGTCTCCACTGTTATTGAACATAGTATTGGAGGTACTAGCTATGGCAATCAGAAAAAACAAAGACATACAAGGCATTCAGATTGGTAAAGAAAAAGTCAGATTGTCACTATTTGCAGATGACATGATATTGTACATAAAAAACCCTAAAGACTCCACTCCAAACTACTAGAACTAATATCTGAATTCAGCAAAGTTGCACTATACAAAATTAACACACAGAAATCTGTGGCTTACCCATACACTAATGATGAGCTAACAGAAATAGAAATCAGGAAAACAATTCCATTCACAACTGCATAAAAAAGAATAAAATACCTAGGAATAAATCTGATGAAGGAAGTGAAAGACCTATACCCTGAAAACTGCAAGACACTCCTAAGAGAAATTAAAGAGGACACTAACAAACGGAAATTCATCCCATGCTCTTGGCTGGGAAGAATAAATATTATCAAAATGGCTATACTACCAAAAGCAATCTACAGATTCAATGGAATTCCTATAAAAATACCCACAGCTTTCTTCAATGAACTGGAACAAATAATTCTAAAATTCATGTGGAACCAGAAAAGACCCCTAATATCCAAAGAAATCATGAGAAGAAGGAATAAAACAGGGGAGTTACCCTCCCTGACTTCAAGCTCTACTACAAAGCCACAATAATCCAGACAATTTGGTATTGGCACAAAAACAGACCCGTAGACCAGTGGAACAGAATATAAAATCCAAACATTAACCCAAACATGTACAGTCAATTAATATATGATAAAGTATCCTTGGATATACAATGTGGAGATGACAGCCTCCTCAGCAGCTGTTGTTGGCAAAACTGGACAGCTATATGTATGAGAATGAAACTGGACTACTGTCTATTCTCATACATAAAAGTAAACTCAAAATGCATCATAGACCTGAATGTAAGTCATGAAACTATAAAACTCTTAGAAAAAAACATAAGCAAAAATCTTTTCCACACATACATGAGCGACTTCTTCATGAACATATATACCCTGGCAAGGTAAACAAAAGGAAAAATGAACATGTGGGACTGTATCAAGTTGAAAACCTTCTGTACTGCAACGAACACAATCAGTAGAGCAAAAAGACACCCTAATGTATGGAGAATATATTCATAAATGACATATCTGATAAGGTGTTGACATCCAAAATACATAAAGAACTCACGCAACTCAACAAACAAAAAGCAAATATTTCAATTAAGAAATGGGCAGAGGACACGAATAGACACTTCTCCAAAGAAGAAATTCAGATGGCCAACAAGCACATGAAAAGATGGTCCACATCGCTAATCATCAAAGAAATGCAAATTAATATCATAATGAGATATCACCTCCCACCAGTGAGGTTGGCCAATATCCAAAACACAAACATATACAAATATTGGCGAGGATGTGGAGAAAACGGAACCCTCCTACACTGCTGGTGGGAATGCAAATTATTTCAACCATTGTGGAAAGCAGTATGGAGGTTCCTCAAAAACCTCAAAACAGAAATACCACTTGACCCTGGAATCCCACTACTGGGAATTTACCCAAGAATGCAGCAGCCCAGTTTCAAAAGACAGTTGCACCCCTATGCTTATCACAGCACTATTTGCAACAGCCAAGAAATAGAAGCAACCTACGTGTCCATCAGTAGATGAATGGATAAAGAAGATGTGGTACATATACACAATGGAATATTATTCAGCCATAAGAAGAAAACAAATCCTACCATTTGCAACCACATGGATGGAGCTAGACGTTATCATGCTCAGTGAAATAGGCCAAGCCAAAAAAGACAAGTATCAAATGATCTCACTCACATGTGGAGTATAAGAACAAAGAAAAAAACTGAAGGAACAAAGCAGCAGCAGACTCACAGAAACCAAGAATGGACTAATAGTTACCAAAGGGAAAGGGACTGGGTAAAATGGGTGGGAAGCGAGGGATAAGGGGGGAAAGGGGCATTACCATTAGCGGATGTAATGTTGAGGGGGGCAAGGGGATGGCTGTACAGTTCAGAGAAGACAAGTAGTGATTCTCTAGCATCTCACTGTGCTGTTGGACAGTGACTGTAATGGGGTTGGTGTGGGGGACCTGATGAAGGGGGTAGTATAATAACCATAATATTGCACATGTAGTTGTAGACTAATGATACCAAAATAAATTATTAAAAATAAATGGAGCCAGTGCTGGATGCCTCTCTCAAGTAACTTGCTTCTAATAGATTCTTAAAACTGATGACCTTCCGTGCTGCTTCAGAAGGCTTCTTCTATGCAGTGTAATTCCAAGAAATAAGATTGTGCTGTGCAGGCTTCTCATTTAGCTGTAGAGGGAATCATGTTTTACATGTTTTTCTAATCACAGGCAATTGAAGCATAGGAGTGGGAGCACACACTGAAAACCTCTCTCCTTATTATGTATTTATTTACTTGCTTCACTGATCCTGGAAGTTTTGTTTAAACTGAGTATTAGAAGTAAGTACTATGGCCAGGTGCTTTCCTTGGTGAAATATTTCTGCTCTGAATAGGACATTCATGTTGCCTGTAAGGAATGCTGTAGCCAAGCCTTCTTCCACCCACTGCAAACATGTTCTTCCCTGTGCCATGCTGTTTCCAGCTTATGGCTAAATGCTCCTGTCATACTCACTGGTGTGAGTGGAAAGAGTGCTTGGTTGGAGGTTCAAACATCCTGGATGTTGTGAGCCTCTCGTCCACCAGAGCTGACTCAGGAGGGCTATGGAAAGAGATCTTCCTCTGAGAAGTGAGTAAAAGTCCCATGGATTGTCATCTCTGACCTTTTCCTCTGTGATCGGTACTGATTGCTTCCTTCTCTATTCACACAACTTAAGGTTCGTGGTCTTAATACTTATCACTGTGAATTTTTCTTTCCCCAGAGAAGATGACTCCTCTTTTCCACAGTCAGAGCTCTCCAGCCCACCCTGGGCCACCGACTCACAGGGTGTGTACCCCTGCCTCCCACTGCAGAGCCAAGTAGGACACTCCTTCTGAGGATGTCCCCTCCGTGCTCCACATTGTCCTGGCTGGTCAGTGCAACAAAGAATACCTGTGAATGAGATGGGCTTCTCTTCAGTGAATCCAGTACACTTCTGTGTTTATATGTTGAAGTGTGTGTCTCTATGGAACAAGAGGTCATGCATTGGATGCCAGAGGGAAGGGGCCATATGCCTGTCATTAATGTCTCTTCCAAAACCTCCAGTTAAAAGAATGCTGTTACCCAAGACCACGTGCTGTATGATCCCATGGGTGGTTACCGGACAAGAGGGTGTGAGTGCTAAGATCTTTGGACTTTCTATGGAGAGTGATTAAAATATTCTGAAATTATAGTGGTGAAGGTTTCACAACTTTGTTAACATTTTTTTTTAAATGAAAACCAACTGAATTGTAAAGGTATAAATGACTGAAATAGTGACATTTATGTTAGGTGAATATTAACTCAATAAGAAAAAAATAAGTGGAAAACACCCTGATGAAGACTTACAGGGTACATGGCCCCATCAGCAGTGCTTTGTAGTCAGGAAGGCCCCTCCACTTCAACAGCCCTAAGGGAGACCTGAGTCCATTTGAATGCATGTCCACATTGAAAACCTCAGTACATGATCTACATGCAGTTTGACATTATGATTTGTTTTCCTTTAACATTATATTGTGAATACTTTTTAAAAAGTATTTGAAATGTAAAAAATTAAGAATATTGGTTAAATAAATTCAGACAGTGCAATAATGATCATCCTTTAGAAGGTTTGAAATGATTCTATGGGAACTCATACAGAAATATTTCAGTGATGTTAAAAAGACAAAAGAGTAAGACATTTATGTATGTAAGTAAAAGCAAACAATGCAGTTTGTTTTCCCACAAACACACAATGTTTATTTTACGCACTGTTTGGAATCATTTACAAATATTGGTTTATTGGATCTGGTTTTCATCTCCATTTTAAAAATGAGGAACCTAAGACACAGAAGTTCCATCACTTACCCAGGGGCACGGAGTCAGGGACTAGTCGGGGTCTTCTCTGGGCACTCCCGCTATAGGGCAACTGGTGCCCCCTCTCGTCATGTCTATGTAAGTATGCTCCGATAGGCATGGAAGCTTCTAGAAGGTCACACTTGAAACTCGCCACAGTGTATTCCCTGAGAGGAAAAAAGTAAGGGCTAAAGATAGGACAGGACCTTTGCTTTCCATTTTAATTTTGTGGTATCTAAGTTGACAAAATGCACTTATTGCATATTTAAATTAATGGAAAAGATTGCCTAGACAAATAGGAAATGAATGTGAGTTAAAAATTCAAATAAATAAAGCATTTAATAAGTTTACCAAAAAAACGACCAAAAACTTTGGGCAGAATCTTTTTAGAAAGTCATTGTTTTGTGAAATGATATTTCTAATGATGAATGTGATCAAAGCATGATTTGTGGCAAAATGAAAAATCTTAATGCAAAAATCATCTAATGTACAAATGTACAAGTGCAGAGATAAGTAAATGTGGGGAAGTCACCTGTGCTTCCACGAACTATCACTAACACTCATGCACATAATCACACATGCGCACCATCATCATCACCACCACCAATCACTCCAGGCCACACTAAATGCTGCCCTGCACCTGCCGTGCCCCTGATGGTGCTGTGCTGCCTCAACATCAGCAGAGCCTAATCCAGGTGTCACCCTCCGAGCACCACCTGGCGAGTCCCAGCACAGGCTGTATCCCCACATCTGTCATTGTGGGTGTGTCTATTGTCCCATCACCACAGGCACCTTCCCAAACATCTACAGCCAGTAGATGGGACCACACACATAGAGGAGCCACAGCTGCGGCACTGTGCTATGTGATGCTAAGGACAGACATCTGCACAGGGGACCTGGGCTCTGGATGATTTGGGGAGCACCTAGGGATTCCCATGGTCATATAGGCCAGGAGTTTTATGGCTACCCAGCAGAGAGGTCCATCACAGATGCCCAGGGGAGGGCCCTGGGTCCAGTACTGAGGACACAGTATCCGCCTCTCTTCTCAGGCTGAGGACAGGGTTTCTGAGCACCACCTGCCTCCTGATTTCCAGGGAAACCAGCACACAGGGGAGCCTGCAGGGCCCAACCCCAGGGACAGACCCTCTCTGGCACCAGGGGGATGGAGCCAGGTCTGTAATGCACATGAGTATTTTCCTCTAAGGGTCATCATCAACCACGGGCAAATCCCTGGGTGACATCTGAGTGAATATCTTTTTCTCTCTCTATTGTTTGAAGCTCTATCAGTCACCTGAAACATAAATGTATATTATTTTAGAGTAATAAAATGATGCCATTTAATGATTATTGTGAATGTGGCCAACTGTATGAAAACAAATTCAAGTAAGTAAAAAACTAAGGAAATAAGCAATTTTTCTTACTTGTCAGTAGAAAATCCATGAGGCAAGAGACAGCACAGACATTCCATTCTTAAAGATTCCAATATCCACTCACATTCCCACTTTGAGACCAAGTAGATGGTGTCATGGGAATTTATAGAAAAATTTTTGGCAGGATTTCAAGGCTCAGATTGAATGTGAGGGTTGATGAGATATATGTGCACATTAGAAAACAGCTGTTCTGGATAAAGAGTGTCGGTGATGTTTCATTTTATATGTCAATTTCACTAGTGTAACTCCAGGGGGAAAATCGTAGGTCAAAGTAAGTTTGAAACTAAAATCAGTCACAGGGAAAAATAAACTTGAAAAAAAAAACATTTATTTCTTAAAAGCAGTCCAGTTATGCCTCCCTTTGTGTCTCATGATCCAGCTGCAGAAGAAGATACCCCACCCAACCTCTCCAGTCCAGATAAGCCCTGTTCACCCTTGTAATTACCTATTGATATGGAGTTGGAATACTTACCTCCACCCCTTCGAAACACCTCTTGTATGGATATGCACTAAAGTCAAGTGAGATATTCTGGAAATATTGCAATTTTACCCACAGACCACCACTCTAGAAATCTCATTTTACAATCTAGTCATTTCCCATCTGCCACAATGGTCCCTGGACAAGAAAACTGGAACATTGTAACCAGACTAATAACATACAATAGCAACAGCAATAAAATCATGATAATCCTCAAGCTTGAGGACTCACCTAGGTTCAAAATCTTATGCAGATTAAATCCATAGCTTAACCATTCCACAGGCAGTCAGTAACCGAACAGGTAAGGAGTTAAGAGCAGTAATCATGCGGCAGCTGCAGCCAGAGGGTGCATACAGGCTTCAGGGACTGTAAAAGAAAACCTTAAGTGTGATAAGACACATGTTTTAATGACACCAGCATAGGCAAATCTTGTCCATCAGGTAGGATGCATGCAAGAGAGTGGTCCTGTAATAGGAGAGGGGCAGGAATGGGATCTCATTCAGGTCTAGTATACCAAGCCTTCACCCCCCTCCCTGTGGGAGCTACAGATGGGTCAATATATAGGGCTACAGGAGGTATATGCACTGGCCATAAGATAAAAAAAATTCCTTGTAAGATGCTCTTACCTCCTGGACATTTTGGGTACACTACCATGATCTTTGGTGGGTACTCTGCTGTTACTCAAGGAATACACAGGGGTCCAGCCTCTAGGACTTTTCCCTAAGGTGTGAGAAGGACCAGCCATGACTGGTTCATGTGTTGAAGTATCAAGGGCCTCCTCCACTCAACAGAGTATTCAGGTTTAATGCACTTGGGGCTGGCAGAAGGATGTTGCTCTGCTGGCCATATCCTGGCTTCAACAACTCTTCTTTGTTTTGCACATACAGTTGTATCGGAGAGGCAGCAAGGTTTGTTAGCATATCCACAGGGCTCAAGACTCCTTTTCAGGGTTTCTCATTCAAATGCCATAGCACTGTCCATAGGCGAACTGACCAGCCCTGTAGACTATTAGTGTCCAACCTCATGAAAGATTTCAACAAACCATTGTACCCCTCTATCATGCCTGCTGCAGTAGGGTTATATGGTACATGAAATTTCCACTTTATTCCTATTTGCTGCACTCATTCTTGTAACACATGTTCAGTTAACTGGGTGCCTTGATCAATCTCAATCAATTGCATCCAGCCATAGGCTGCAAAGAGATGCTCTAAGCCCCTCTTGGTAGTTTGCTGATCTGCAGGACAAGCAACCAATAGTCCAGTAGCTGTGTCCACACAAGTCATGGCATACGATATTCTTCTGATATGTGCACAATGCCCAATACAGTCTATCTGCCACATGACAAGGGGAATCAGCCCCTTTATTGTCCCATGTTGTTGCAGGACTAGGTGTAAGTCTCTCTTAGAGCACACAGTGCACTGCTTCTGGGCTCTGCTGACTTCTTCAAAGGTCAATGGCAAGTTCCACTGATGGGCTACAGCCCACATTGTCTTTTTCCCTACGTGTAACAAACACTGATGTAACCCGTGGGCCACATCAGAGGCAGGCTTTTCTTCTAGCCATGCACCTATGCCAATGTGTCGGCTTCATCATTCCCTGGGGATGCCAAAGGGAAATGGCCAGTCACATGATACTGTTGTGCCCAAGTCGCAAGTTCCAGGAGACCACCAAGGAGCCGATTCCGATGGAAACACATAGGGGTCTTTTATTTCAAGCTCAAGCTATGACCCACAACCTTCACTGATGCAGCTGGTCAGGAATGTGAGCCCTGAGCCCAGGGCAGACATAGCTTTTATGTATTACAAGGTGCAGGAAGAAAGGAACTTGCATCTGGCTTGCACTGGTTGGGGGATTCAAAAGCAAGCATGATTTGTACATTTTTCATTGGCTGAGTCTGGCTGGCCTGACCGAAGGCTGATGTAAAATGAAAGGTATGTAGGTATGTTACCCTTGCTTCTCCTTTTATGGTAAAGGTATGTAGGTCTAGGGGAACTGTCTGGGGTGGGGTCATACCTTTGCCTTTAATGGTCAGTTGGCCGGTTGTTGCTAGGGGGAGGCCCTTTCCTTAAGATGGCCTCTTTTTTTTTAATGGAGTTTCTCTTCCTCTCACATTTTCCCCTTTTCTTGTACATTAGGTCCAATCATGGGCCCAAATCAGGGTTTGGTTGTTGGTATTGCGCATGTAATACCATAACCTCCACTGTGTTTACTCGCTCTTTAACAAAGGTAACTAACTTATTAAGAATACAGGGTCCAAGTGTGAGCAAGAATAATAAAACTATTAGGGGACCAAGCAAGGTAGGGATTAGGGTAGTTAGCCAGGGGGAGCTATTGAACCAAGATTCGAACCATCCTTGCCATTGCTCTTCTCGTGTTTTCTTTCGGCCAGCCCTTCTCTAACTTTAGCCATGGATTCTTTGATCACTCCAGAATGATTTATATAGAAACAACATTCTTCACCTAAACCTGCACATAGGCCTCCGTTTTGTAAAAATATTGAGTCTAAACCTCTTTTGTTCTGGAGGACAACTGCAGCTAATGAGGTGAGTGACTTTTGTAAATGAGAGATGGAGGTTTCTAAGCTCTCTGTGTCTACATCAATGGTCGCTCTCAGGTCGCCATAATGCTTGTTCTGTAATATGAGGGAAGAAATACCTGTGCTTGCTCCCACCACTCCTAAGCCTAGGAGTACAGTCAAGGTGATAGCAGTGATGGATTCTCTTCAGACCCAGGTAGGGACTCCAATTAACTGGTGTAACAGGTCTTCTTCTGAATGATATAACAACTTGGGTACTAGCTGTACTAGTGTACAGAAATCTTGGGACTGATTAAGGGCAGTGCTGTGGGGACAAGGGGTGAGGCCAGTTGAGCATACCCACCAACCTTCTGGGGTAGGTAGGATGTACTCAGTACCCTCTGTAACAGGGACAGTGCGGTTAGGTTACATAAGCGTTGGTGGGTATCAGGTACGTGACCCAGGCAAAGACCTTGCCCTGTAACAGACTGCAAGTTAGTTTGGCACTTTTTTGCTGCCATCTACAAGTGAGGCTGTCTGACCTGGTATAATTGGCATCCAGAGCAATTCCTTCATAATAAGGGGGCTTGGTATCATAGCATAACCAACAGGATTGTGTAAGGTCAGATCTGGAAGCATTTAAGACTTTAAAGGTGTGAACCATGAGGCCCCAGAGGGAGCCATCCTCAGCAGAGAGATTGTCACTGGGCTTGCAGGAGGGCCCTGGGGCTGTGACTTGGGAGTGACTGGAGATGAACGACTGAGTGTGCCCTGTGGTCGTAACAACCTTGAGAGGGGTTTAGTAGGTATGGGCCTGGGGGCTACTACTTGGTTGGGCCCTGCCCCAGTGTGTGGCAACGGAGCTGTTACCTGTCAAAGTGGGAACATTCCTATATCTTGTCCTAGGTTCCTAACTTTGTCATAAAGTCGAACTCCCCATGTCTTTCCAGTGTCCCACCCTGTCACTTTCTTTCCTTGGTCCGTAAAGGATATACATACAGGATTACGTTGACCTTTGTCTCCCCGACCACCAGCAATTGGCTGCTTCACTGTTATTAGGTCACCTGTTTTGGGGGGCAGCCCACCAGATGTGTCCAGTTGAGAAGCACGTCCAGGAAGCACAGAAGTAATCTTCTGCTCCAACACATGGGTCTCATTCATGAGTTCGAGTCTGCAGTGTCTGGGGCAAACATAAAAGTGTAGGTTTCCCTTGTCCATGAATGGTGCGATTGTCATGGAGAGTTTGTAGGGAAAAAGAGCCTGGACGTCTATTTAGAGATTCAGGAACCAAGTGCCCTTGGGGTGAGATTGAGAAGTCTGATTAAGTATGGTCCCTGAGCTGGTGTCTGTGATCTGCCATGTCAGGTTATAGGGCTGATGTGGGTTTGAAGAAATACATACAGCCAACTGAAATAACATCAGGAGCACTTGAGCTTGAGTTTGAGAGGGTTCCTGGCATCTGGAGTCCGAACTTTCCATTGTGGCAAGAAGTCTTCTGTGAATGTGAATGGATCTGCTGGTCTCCCGTGAGTGTAATGGATCCAAGTTGTGATTCCGTCGACTTTGAGAGTGGTGGGTGTTGTCAGGACCACGATGTATGGACACTTCCAGAGAGGTTGAAGGTTTTCTTGTTGGTGTCTTTTTACATAGACCCAGTCTCTTGGCCGGAAATGGTCGGGGGCAGGTGGAAGTCCAAACTTGTAGAGGGTTTTCAGTTTAGGCCAGATACTCTGGTGTGTTGCTTGTAATGCCTTCAAGGAATTATGTAAATTAGTTTCTTCAAATTCAGTTAGCATTTCAGACTGAAGATTAGGTGTGATAGGAGGGGGATTCCAAACATGATTTCAAAGGGAGAAAGACCTAATGTATAGGTTGAGTTGCATACTCCAGAAAGGGCAAAGGGAAGGAGAGCCACCCAGTCTCTGCCAGTCTCTGGGTTAATTTGGTCAAGGTATCTTTTAGAGTTCTATCCATCCTTTCTACTTGACCTGAGCTTTGGGGCCTAAATGCACAGTGTTATTTCTAATCAGCCCCTAAAATGACAGCTAAACTCTGGCTTACCTTGTAGATGAAGGCTGGTCTGTTATCAGATCCTAATAAGACTGGGAAGCCATACCTGGGCAGTATGTCTTCAAGTATTTTCTTCACTACTACCTGTGCAGTTTCATGTTTGGTGGGGAAGGATTCTGCCCTTCCAAAAAAGGTATCTATAAACACCAGCAAGTATCTGTATCCATATTTACAAGGTTGCACCTCAGTGAAATCGACTTCCCAGTAGGCTCCAGGTTCATCTCCTCTCAGTCGGTTTCCAGGGTTTTTTTTCAGTCTTGGTTGCTAATTAGTTAACTGACAAGTCTTGCAGTTAGCTACTATCTGTTCAACTTTAATGTGGGCATTTTTTAACATTATTCCTGAACGTCTTATTAAGTCCTGCATCTTCCTGGTTCCCATGTTAGCAGCTCGATGTATTTTGAAAAGAACCTGATTTCCCAGTTTTTCTGGGAGTATAAATTAACAGTCAGCCATCAACCATCATCCTTTGGGGCAAATGAACATGGGTATTTGGCTAGCCCAGTTGACATCTTTAGTATATTCTGGTGATGCCAGTAGCCTGGGATTCCCAGGGTCAGGCAGGTGTGCTGGCAGAGTAATCACTGCTTCTATTGCCAATTTTCGGGCAGTAGTGTCGGCCAGATTGTTGCCCCTTGCCACCGGGGTATCGACTTTCTGATGCCCTGGGCAGTGTATGATGGCTAGCTTTTTAGGTAGCCACAGGGCTTATAGGAGGGCTAGTATCTCTTATTTATTTTTAATTGTTTTCCTTCTGCTGTTAATAGACCTCTTTCCTGATATATAACCCCATGAATATGTGCAGTTGGAAAAGCATAGCGACTGTCCATGTACAAATTAATTTGGTGTCTTTCCCCAGATTCAGGGCTTTAACTAGGGCTATTAGTTCTGCCTTCTGGGCTGAAGTTCCAGTTGGCAAAGGTTTCCCCCAAATAACCTCAGTTTCTGATACCACTGTGGCCCCTGCATACCTCTGCCCATTCTGGATGAAACTGCTTCCGTCGGTGAACCAAGTGATTTCCACGTCTGGAAGGGGCCAGTCTGTCAAGTCCTCTCGCACCCAGTGCACATGAGCTAATATCCCTGCACAATCATGTAGAGGTGCTTCCAGGGCTGGACAGGCAGCAGTGTAGCTGGGTTGAGGGCAGCAGGAGCCTGGAAGATAATCCTGTCGGGGTTAAGTAAAAGACTCTGGTAGTGTGTCATGCAGGTGTCACTGAGCCATCGGTCAGGAGGTTGTTTCAGGACCCCTTCAATAGCATGAGGGGTGATTACATACATTTCTTGTACCAGAGTTAATTTGTCAGCATCTTTAACCATCAGGACAACAGCGGCAATTATGCGAAAGCATGGAGGCCATCCTGAGGCCACAGGGTCCAGACGTGTGGACAGATATGCCACTGGGTGGTGCCAGGGTCCCAGATATTGGGTTAAGACTCCTTTGGCAATGCCTTTGTTTTCATCGACATAAAGGTAAAAAGGCTTGGTCACATCTAGCAATCCCACAGCTGGGGCAGACAGGAGGGCCCTTTTTAGGTTCTCAAAGGCCAGCTCTCTTTCCTCAGTCCAATCAAAGGGGGACTGTTCTTTTGTGGCCTCATAGAGGGGCTTGGCCATCTCTGCAAACCCAGGAATCCATAGATGACAAAATCCAGCTGACCCCAGGAATTCTGTTACCTTCTGTGGTATGTCAGGTGAGGGTATCTTCAACACAGTTTCTTTGAAGGCTTCTGAAAGCCAGCACTTACCACCTTCAAGAATGTATCCCAAGTAAGTAACTTGAGGTTTACAAATCTGCACTTTCTTTGCAGAGGCTCGATATCCTAAATCACCCAGTGTTTGTAACAAGGCTTAAGTTCCCTTTAAGAAGGTCTGATAGTCTTCCGCTGCTATAAGCAGATCGTCTACATACTGTAAGAGAATTAACTGGGGGTGTTTAGTTCTGAACTCACTCAAGTCTTTATGTACGGCTTCATCAAAGATGGTTGGAGAATTCTTAAATCCTTGTGATAGGCAGTTCCAGGTCAGTTGGCCATTGATGCCTTTCTCAGGATCAGACCACTCGAAGGCAAAGATTTCTTGGCTCTTAGGGGATAAAGGTAGACTAAAGAATGCATCTTTCAAATCCAACACTGAATACCACACATGATGAGGGGATAGAGAGCTCAGTAGTGTGTAAGGGTTAGGTACGGTCAAGTGAATATCCGTGACCCTCTTGTTAACTTCTCAGAGGTACTGTACCGGACAGTAGACCTTAGACACTGGTTTCTTAACAGGCAGAAGCAGGGTGTACCAGGCCAATTGGCACGGCCTCAGGATCCCCTGCTTCAGTAGCTGGTGGATGTGAGGAGTAATTCCCCTTCTTGCTGCTAAAGGCATGGGGTATTGTCGTACCTTAATGGGGTCCACTCTTACCTTGAGCTCAATGAAAACCGGGGGCTGGTGTTCAGCTAGCCCCATTCCCCCCGTTTCTGCCCACGCTCTCGGGAGCTGTTGGAGCCATGAGTCTATATCCACCAGGGCTTCGGGGGCTGTTGATGGAGGTGATATTCATCTTCTAGACTAATGTTTAGCACTTGAATTGGGTGTCCCCTGGGGTCGAAGAACCTGATGCCTCCTTGCTGAAAGTGGATGTGAGCTTCTATCTTGTTCAATAGATCATGACCCAGGAGAGGATAGGGACAGTCTGGAATAACCATGAACGAGTGGGATACCCAGCCCACGCCAAGATCCACTGTTCTTCAGGTAGTCCTGAGTATTTTTTCATACTGGTGGCCCCTTGGATCCAAGATGACTTGGCTGAAAGTGGCCCTTGAGGAGCAAGGAGTACTGTAAAACAGGGTAAAGAGGTGCTGTTGGCTTGGTTTCAGATCTGGTCTTCATCTGTACAGCCAACACTGATTCAGGTTTCTGTGGGAGAAAAAAAGTTTAAGCCACAGAAGGGGATTCTTCATTAAATCTTCCCAGACCAGGATATAGGGGACCTGGTCAGAGTAGCCTGTAAGGGGACGAAGGATGATCTGCTGGACTCTCACGATGGCATCCAGGTCGAAGGCCCCTCCGCAAGCCATCTGATACCAAAAGGTGGCCATTCAGAGCTACAAAAAGTGATTAGTCTACTCTTCCTAATAATTCCTAAGCTAAGCTTGTTTGCTCATTCATTGACTTCTTTAAAATGTTCTGTTATCAGGGACAATGGAGTAGAAAAGGTCTGACCAATTTTCTTAAAATAAAAAGCTATTGATAGCCCGCTTAATATCACAGAAAAACAAAAAGCAAAACAAAAGATGCCCACGGGCGTTCGAAAACAAAATTGAAAGTGAGACGACGGCAATCTGACATTCAGTGGTAGCGACGTACCTAATCCCCCAGAGGTTTTAAACAGATAAGGGAACTCTGTCCCCTCCAAGCGGGCGTGGTGGCAGCTTTCAAACAGAGGTGGGGGTCACCAACCCCATAAGACCCCTCTGTCAGAGACAGAAACAGAGACAAGGAGGCCACGAACCTAGATTTGGATTCAGTTCAGTTTAAGTAAAATAAGAACTTGCAGGATGCCCCATTCAAGTAATCATGCAACCATCCCCAATGTGATACGGAAAACATAGTAAACGTTGCAATACAAAGCTGCAATTTCTATATGCACTCTAACTCCCAGAGATAACTGTGCTGCGAGTAGGTCTTAGCACTAGTATTAGGCGAAGCTGCAAAAGAAGATCCTTTATAATCTCAGCAGTGTAAGCAACCTACATTTGGATCCAGTTTAATTTCTGTAAAATAAGGCCTTGCAGGATGCCACATTCAAATAATCATTCAACCATCTCCAATGTGATATGGAAAACAGTAAGTACTGCAATGGAAATCTGTCCTTTCTGTATGCACTCTAACTCCCAGAGATAAGTGTGCTGAGAATAGGTCATAGTGCTAGCATTAGGGGAAACAGCAGAAGAAGACACTTTCTCATCTCCACAGGGTAAGCAACCTAGATTTCGACTCAGTTTAGTTTCAGTAAAATAAGGCCTTGCGGGATGCCCCATTCAGGTAATCATGCAACCATCTCCAATGTGATATGGAAAACATAGTAAACATTGCAGTAGAAAACTGTCCTTTCTGTATGCATTCTAACTCCCAGAGAAAAGTGTGCTGCGACCCCTGAGGAGTGGGGTGGTGGTTCGTGGGGCTCCTCTGATGAGTGGGGTGGTGAGTTTGGAGTCCCTGTGGAGCTGACAGGGGCAGTTGTGTTCTTGGTTTGTGGCCGCCAGGCGGGGTTTCTGTGAGTCTGCTGCTGTTTTGATTCTTTCAGTTTTTCTTTGTTGTTATGCTCCATCAATGAGGGTTCAGTGTTAAGGTGTGGGTTTGGTTTAGGTTTTGGGTTACAGTTAGGTGTGGGTGAAGGTGATGATGAGTCTGAGGGGTTAGGCTAAAGGGCCCAAGTTATGGTTAGGTTTACGTTTATCGCTTAGTGTTGGGTGAGGATAGGATTCCAGTGAGAGTACCGTTTCAGGTTTAATGTTAGGTTTAGGGTGAAGTGTTGGTTGATGCTTACGCTTAGGTGTGGGAGAAAGTGTGAGGGTGAGGGTGAGGGCCAGGGTAAGGATTAGGGTTATGTATTTTATGTTTATTTTTGTATCATTCATATACAATTACATGAGCAACATTGTGGGTACTAGGTTCCGTCCGTTATCAAGTCCCCACCACATACCCCATTGCAGTCACTGTCCTCCAGTGTACTAAGATGCTGTTGAGCTACTACCTGTCTTCTCTGTGCTGTACTACCTTCCCTTTGTACCCGCCTACATTATAAGTGCTAATCATCATGCCCATTTTGCCCTGTTATCCCTTCCCTTCTCAGCCATACTTCCCAATTCCTTTCCCTTTGGTAAATGTTAATCCATTCTTCGGTTCTGTGAATCTGCCTGTTTTGTGCCTTCCATTTTTTCTTTGCTCTTATACTCCACAGATGAGTGAAATCATTTGATACTTGTTTTTCTCCACCTGGATTATTTCACTGAGAATAATACCCTCTATCTCCATCCAAGTTGTTGCAATTGGTAGTATTTGTTTTCTGCTTATGTCTGAATAATATTCCATTGTGTATATGTACCATGTCTTCTCTATCCATGCATCTACTGATGGACACTCAGGGTGTTTGGCTATTGTAAATTATGCTGCAATAAACATAACGGTGCATATGTCTTTTTGAATCTGAGAAGTTGTTTTCTTTGGGAAAATTCTGGGAGTGGAATTTCCAGGTCAAAGTGGTATTTCTATTTTTAATTTTTTAAGGAACCTCCATATTGCTTTCCACAATGCTTGAACTAGTTTACATTTCATGTATGTATGTAAACTAGTTCATTCCCACCAGCAGTGTAGGAGGGTTAGCCAGCATTTGTTGTTCCTAATCCTTTGAATGTTGACCACCCTATGACACCTCCTGTAGTTTTAATGTGCTTTTCCCTAATAATTAGCGATGTGAAACATCTTTATTTGTGCCTGTTAACCCTCTGAATTTCTTCTTTGGAGAAGTGTGTGTTCATATCCTCTGTCCATTTTTAATATATTCATTTGCTTTTTTGCAGTTGAGGCATGTGAATTCTTTATATATTTTGGATGTTAAGCCCGTATTGGATATGTCATTTGAAAATATATTGTCTCATTTTCTAGGATGCCTTTTTGTTCTGCTGATAGTGCCCTTTGCTGTACAGAAGCTTTTCTTAGCATCATGTCCCTTTGGTTCATTTTTGCTTCTGTTTCCATTGCCCAAGGAAATTCGTTCAGGATAGATTTTCTCATGTTTATAGAAAAGAGGTTTTTGCCTATGTGTTCCTCTAAGAGTTTTATGGTTTCATGACATTAATTCAGGTATTTTATCCATTTTGAGTTTTCTTTTGTGTGTGGGGTTAGACGGTAATCCAGCTTCATTCTCTTGCATGTAGCTGTCCAGTTTTGCCAACACCAGTTGTTGAAGAGACTGTCACTTCCCCATTGTATATCCATGCCCCATTATTGTATATTAATTGTCCATATATGCTTGGGTTTATATCTGGGCTCTCTAGTCTGTTCCATCGGTCTGTGGGTCTGTTCTGGTGCCATTCACAGTTTTTCCTAAAGAAGCACCTCATCCAAGTGCGTGCCAAGGAGAGTACATATGGTTCGTTTTATTTGGAGAGAGCATCTGATGGCTACATCTTTCCCACCTGCTCTGTGCAGAGGCTGGTTTGCTTAGTGATCATGTGGGCACTGGGACTGTATCTTGTGTCCACCAGCTCTGAAACATGGCTTCTGGCCCTGCTCTGGGCTCCCCTGTGGCATTCTGACCTCTTGGGGGACATTTGGGCAGGTGTTCCCAGGCGACGTGCTGCATGGGAATGGAGTGCAGGATGAGGAGGCACCCCTCTACCCAGACTTTGCTAACCCAGTGGGAGTCTTCCCAAAAGCAAAGAGAGACTGTGATCAGTAGATGGTGTGGTACTGGCTGGGCAGAAGTGCACACTCTCAGGCTCCCGCACAAGTGAGTGAGTAGGAAACCGCGTGGGTTGGGGTGGTCTCAAATGGGAGAGGCAAGGGACTGGGAGTTGCAGTCAGCAGTTTCTGCATCAACCATGCAGCCAGCCTGGGACCTTCAGGGGCTTGACTGGGGTGGGCAGAGTGTGTGGGGTGTGTGCACAGCCAGGGCCAGGGCTGCAGAAGGTGTTCGTTTTCTTTATTTTTGGGGGGAGTAAATACACTAGAACGTGGCACTTGGACCAACTGCAAGCGTCCACTAGAGCACCATTACATGAGCACATGAATCCATGTGACTGCCCACATAGGGAATGTTTGGAAAAGGCTGAGGGGAGATGTCCCTGGTTTGAGAAGTAGGCACAGGGTCCCTCACAGAAATGTCCCTCCCTCCCCGTGGCTGCCCCCCGCTGTAACTGGACCCCTGCCTGGTCTATCCAGGAGCAGTTGTTGTGAGCTCCTGCTGCCCACCCTTCTAGTGTATTATTCTTTTAACGTATTGCTTTATTGGTTAGATAATATTCTATTTAGCAAGCTTTGATTTATGCTTTATTTTTTGTTGTCCTTTTCCAGTTTTGATATCAGATAAGTATAGCCTCATCTGAGTAGCTTTACAACCTTTGCTATAGCATGAAAGATTTGTGTAATCAATTGTTTTCTTAAAAATTTGCTAGGTTCACCTATAAATGTTGTGTCTCAGGGACTTTTAGGGTTCATACTTTGATCCAGATTCTTATTTGGGATCTTTGAGCTTTCTTGTTTTTCTCGGATCCATTTTGTATATGTTTCCTCTATAGAAAATTGTCTTCTTATGTGTTGAAATTGTTGATGTCAGATACTCATAAGATTCTCCTGAGATTAAGAAAAATTCTCTACTGTATTACTAGATCTGTGCACTGTTTAATTCCTAGTATAGTTTATCTCTACTTTCTATCCTTTCTTATCAGTTATGATCATGATTTGTTGCACTAGTTAGTCTCTTCAAATGATATTATTGGCCATAATCCTTCTGTTTTGTATGTATTATTTTTCATTAATTTCATCGTTATTCTTTCTTATTTCTTTACTCCTCCTTCTTGCATTTCCAAGCTTCTTTAATAAAATGTTTGGTTCATTAATTTTCACTCTTCCTTTTCCTTTTAATACAATGAAATATGTCTCTTAGTCTTCAATGCTTCTCACTCTAAACTCTGTTTTTAAATAAACATATGAAAATTTGTGAAAATCATAACAGCCTGATGAATTATCACAATTAGCTATTCTGATGGCTGTGTAACTAGCACCTAGATTCCAAACAAAATATTAACATTACTCCAGAGAGCCCCTCATGCTCCCACTCACAACCTCTCTTTCTCACAGGTAACCACTCCTCTGACTTCTAACGTAGATTATGTGACCTCCTTTTCTATATATATCTATATAAAAAGATGAAATGTTATGCAAAGTTGAAATAATGGATTCAGTATTATTTTAAGTCTGGATAATTTTGCCCAGTATTATGTTGGCAAAATGATCCCTACATGTTCATGTAATTGTCACTGCTCTATTGTATTCCATTGCAGGACTATACCACAATGCATTTGTCCATTCTATTTTTGATGGACATTTGGGTTGTCTCCAGTATTTGCTACTAGAAATAATATTGTTATGAGCATTATTTGAGGTGACTTTCCATGCACAGCTGTACAAATTACCTAGACATGTGGTAACCGTTGAATCACAACACATGAACAAGTTCAATTTTAGTAGATACTGTCCAAATAGTTGAAGAATGAATGATTTCCATTCTCTCTGAGGGTATGAGAATTCCCATTGTTCCACATCAACACCACATCCTATATGTCAATCTTATAAAATTTCAGCCTTTCTTTGAGTGTGCGATAATATCCCATAGGGTATCCCATGGTATTTTATTTGTAGCTCCTGAATAACTTTCCCCAAATGTTAATGTAAAGCTTTTTGTATTCTTTTTTCTATTTTTCATTTTAAACACTGTCCTGAAGACACTACATTTGGAATGCCATACACTCAGGACTGAGTGAGTCAGGAGGCCTCAGAGAACAAACCCCAGTGCCAGCTGAGGAACATCACAGAGTTGCACGTTCAGCCTCCTTCATCTGTCAAGAGCAAAGCTTCTACCCAGAGGGAAGTCTCCTGGTGAATCAGCATGACCCCAAAACATTGTCATCTCCTTTGCATCAAAGTCCATGGGTGGTTCCTGCTGACTCAAAGACACTCAAGTCACTTTTGGAAAAATTGCATTTTCCAGCATCCTCAACTATCCAGACCATACCTGAAGACGTGAGAGTTTGTTGATTTTATTAATGGCGGGTATGACATCTAAGGGAAAGTGTACCCAGAACCCAAGGTGTACAATCATGACCTTCTACCCAACCAAAGAAGAGTTTAATGATTTTGATAAATATATTGCTTATATGGAATCTCAAGGTGCCCACGAACCAGGTGTGGCCAAGATAATCGCCCCCAAGGAGTGGAAAGCCAGGAAGACCTACGATGACATCAGTGACATCTTAATCCCCACTCTGGTCCAGCAGGTGGTCTTGGGAAGGGCAGGTGTGTTCACTAAGTACTACAAGAAGAAGAAAGCCATGACGGTGGGGGAGTATTGTCACCTGGTGAACAGTGGCAAATATCAGACCCGACCGCACTCGGATTTTGAGGGTTTGGAAAGAAAACACTGGAAAACCCGGCTCTCTGGTTCTCCGATCTGCAGTGCTGACATCAGCGGCTCCTTGTCTGATGAAGACAGGAAGCAGTGGAACGTGGGACACCTGGGCACCATTCAGGACCTGCTGGAGCAGGAGTGCAGGGGCGTCGTTGAGGGCGTCAACACACCCTACCTCTACTTCAGCATTTGGCAGGCCATGTTCGCGTGGCCCACGGAGGACATGGACCTGTACAGCCTTAACTACCTGCCCTTCGGGGCATACAAGTCATGGTACGCAGTGCCCCCAGAGAACAGTGGGCGCCTGGAGTGCCTGGCCTAGGAGCTGTTCCCAGCCAGCACCCGCGGCTGCGAGGCCTCCCTGTAGCACAAGGCGGCCCTGCTGTCGCCCGCGGTCCTCAGGGACCACGGGATCGCCCTCAGGCGGGTCACGCAGAAGGCCAGCGAGTACATCGTTCCCTTTTCCTAAGGCCAACCCTCCGTCTTCCACCACGGCTCCCATGACGTGGATGCCATCAACTGTGCCACATAGCGTGCAGTCGCTGATGGTGCTGCCGCCGCTGCAGGGGGCCAGGGTCCGCTGCTCCATGGGCGCCTTTTTGCGCACCCTGCAGCCTAGTGCCAGGAGCCCTGGCGGTGTGGGCAGAGCCAGGCATGGGGACACACGCGGCGCCCGTGGGGTTAGGCAGCCGGGAGCTGGGCGCTCAGGAGGGCCACGCGGGGCCGCAGGACCTGCCACCCCCCCGAGACCCGCACCCTGCCCAGCAGGCGGCCATGGGGCAAGGGTGCTGCCCCCGTGCCCCTGGTCTCCCGGCGTCCCAGCGCCGTGGGTGGGCCTCGGCTCCTCCTTCTAGGGCTCGGCGCCAGGGGCCACCTGTCTGTCCCCGGAGCGCGGCCCCACCGTGCTGAAATCCTAGGACCCATCTACCCTGGTTCTCCCCCCAGCCGGCAGGGGGATCCTGGTCGCCAGCCTGGGGAGCAGGGGATGGAGGAGCTGAGGGGCCAGGCCCTGGCCAAGAGGCGGCTGGCGTGGAGCCCAGCCAGTTCCGCTCAGGGTCTTGGGGCTCAGCCCCTGTCCTCAGGCAGACCCTCCCTGGACAGCCCTGCCCGTCTGAGCCCCGGGTATGCACAGTCTGCTAAGGCTGCGGGGTTCTGCGGTGGCCCTGCCCCCTAAGCCCAGGGCACGTGTAGGCAGCCCGTGGCTCTCCTGTGGTGAGGCTCCCTGAGACTGGGCGCGGGTGCCCCCACAGCCTTCCGCAGGCGTGGGCTGCCACGGGCCCTGCTGATGCCACAGTATTGATGGCATAGATCCTGTGCCTCCTCCCAGCCACCGTGACATCTTTGGACAATGCTGATTCCTGTGTGGCCAATAAGTTTTCATGCACTGGATGTTTGTCTCTGCAAATGAGGCCCGACAGATCTTGCCAAAGTCTGATCTGCCCTGAATCCACATTCTCTCGGCCAGCTCACGGTGCTGCTGCAATTTGGATGTGTCCTGAACGTTGGATCCCCTCTGATCTCTTCCCTTCCTCTTTGCCTTCTCATCCCCACTTTCTTAGAAGACGAGGCTCTTTTGACCAGTTAGAGGCTCAGAAAGTAAATATGAGGTTTCTGAGTCATTGGTGCATTTAAAATGTTTTATCACCACCAGTATTTTTTTCAAAAATATGTTAAAGGTAACCAAAATGTTACAATCTGTTTTTATTTCCAATGTCGTCCATTCAACCAATTGAAGAATGAAGGTTATTCTTTTCTGCACTGTTCTTAATAGCAGTATCAAAACTTTTCCAACAAAATATATTTTTATGGGCTGGTTATATTGTGTGATCTCAGTGAATGGTATGGGGAGATGCTTGTTGGGTTCTGGCTGACTGGGCGGCATCTGGCTTGCCGGCCACATCTTAAGGGTGACTTTGTGGAAACCACCTGGGAAATTATGCAGGTGGCTAGGCAGCACGACCCAAGTTGCCCAGAGAGATGAGCAAGCACAGAGCAGAAGTGCCATTGTCTTTGCTCTGAGCCTCCACTTCCTTTTCAACACTGTATATTTCACATGGTTAATTCATTGATTCATCCCAATAAGCAAGCCCATTAATAAATGAACATGACAATACCAATTGGCAACATGTGCTCTGAAGAAGTACAGGGGATGGGATGACAGATCAGAGCGGTCAGGTCTGGCCATCTGTAGGTGGCCAAGGAAGCGTCATGGACTAGGAGACCTTTTCTGAGACCCAGTCAGCGAGAAGGAAGGTCCAGAGCTGACTTTCACTTAATGGAAACAGCAAGTATAATAGACCTCACGTGGAACTTGGTGTTTTTGTTTCCTTGGGAAAAGAAAGGAAGCTAATTTGTGTCCGGGGCAGAGGAAGAGGGAGGGAGGCAGGGTCTGAGGTACATA
>JAVSCE010014677.1:0-164343 GCA_032199065.1 Smutsia gigantea | reverse complement strand
GTTGAAGTCTCCTAAGATGAATGCATTGCTGTCTATTTCCTCCTTTAATTCTTGTTAGTATTTGTCTCACATATGCTGGCGCTCCTGTGTTGGGTGCATATATATTTATAATGGTTATATCTTCTTGTTGGACTGACCCCTTTATCATTATGTAATGTCCTTCTTTATCTTTTGCTACTTTCTTCGTTTTGAAGTCTATTTGTCTGATACAAGTACTGCAACACCTGCTTTTTTCTCTTTGTTGTTTGCATGAAATATCTTTTTCCATCCCTTCACTTTTAGTCTGTGTATATCTTTGGATTTGAGGTGAGCTTCTTGTAGGCAGCATATAGATGGGTCTTGCTTTTTTATCCATTCTGTTACTCTGTGTCTTTTGATTGGTGCATTCAGTCCATTTACATTTAGGGTGATTATTGATAGATATGTACTTATTGCCATTGCTGGCTTTAGATTCGTGGTTACCAAGGGTTCAAGGGTTGCTTCTTTACTATCTAACAATCTAACTTAACTTTCTTGTTATGTTATTGTAAACACTGTCTGATGTTTCTTTATTTCTCTCCCTTCTTTTTCCTCCTCCTCCGTTCTTTCTATAATAGGTGTTTTATTCTTTGCCTTTAGTTAGTATTTGGATGGTCTGCTTTCTTTGCTATGATTTTATTTTCTCTGGTGACATCTTTTAGCCTTAGGTGTGCTTCCATCTAGAGCAGTCCATTTAAGATATCCTGTAGTGGTGGTTTATGAGAGGCAAACTCTCTCAACTTTCGTTTGTCTGGAAATTGTTTAATCCCTCCATCATATTTAAATGATAATCGTGCTGGATACAATATTCTTGGTTCGAGGCCCTTCTGTTTCATAACGTTAAATATATCATGCCATTCTCTTCTGGCCTGTAAGGTTTCTGTTGAGAAGTCTGATGATAGTCTGATGGTTTTCCTTTGTAGGTGATCTTTTTTCTCTCTCTAGCTGCCTTTAATACTCTGTCTTTATCTTTGATCTTTGCCATCTTAATTATTATGTGTCTTGGCGTTGTCTTCCTTGGGTCCCTTGTGTTGGGAGATCTGTGGACTTCGGTGGACTGCGAGACTATTTCCTTCTCCAGCGAGGGAAAGTTTTCAGCAATTATTTCTTCAAAGACACTTTCTATCCCTTTTTCTCTCTCTTCTTCCTCTGGTACTCCTAAAATGTGAATATTCTTCCGTTTGGATTGGTCACACAAGTCTCTTAATATTCTTTCATTCCTAGAAATCCTTTTCTCTCTCTCTGCCTCAGCTGCTCTGTATTCGTGTTCTCTGTTTTCTATTCCATTAACAGTGTCTTGCATCTCATCCATTCTGCTGTTAAGCCCCTCGATCACTTGTCTGATTTCTGCATTGTCTTTCCCCACTTCCTCCCTCAGCTCTTGCACATTTCTCTGTAGGTCCATCAGCATGGTTATGGCTTTTATTCTGAATTCTTTTTCAGGAAGACTGTGCATTTCCATCCCTTCAGACTCCCTCTCTGGGGTTGTCTGGTTGATTTTGGTCTGAACCATATTCCTCTGTCTTTTCATGGCTATAGAATTGGTCACTGGTAGTTGCCACGTATGTCAGCTGGGCTCTTTAAGACTTTAAAAAGAGAAAAAAAAAGAAAAAAAAGAAGAACGAAGGAGAGAAAAAAAAGAAAAAAAGAAAGAAAAGAAAAAAGAAAAAACAAAACAAAAAAACCAAAAAAAACGCCCACCGGACGTAGATTCTGTGGGAATGCTGTAGATGGCGGTATTGCCCCACTATTCTGCAGCCGTGGCTGCGCCGCTCCACAGGGCCCTTTATCGCTCTGGTAGGGGTGGGAACGAATAGGGGGCTGTTGATCTCAGTTAGAAGTGGAAGTATGGCTACGCTTCCTCAGTCGCCAGCTAAGGCGTCTGAAACTCCCCAGGACTCCCAGCCTGCTGGGCTGAGTGTGCTGGGGGGATCCGTCTCCTCCGCTGGGCTCCTGTCTCTTTAAGACCACTGAAGAAAGTGCGCGCTTTTTTTTTTTCCTTCCCGGGAGCCGGCTGCGAGCCCCCTGGCGCATTCCCCGCTCAGATCCTGCCCCTCTGTCTGTCCAGTCTCCGCTGCACTGCAGAATGTGGGTCAGCGCTCCCCGCGCGGATCACCGGGGCTGGCTACTTCGCGGGGTGTACTTCCACTCCCTCCCGGCTCTGAATCCTCTCCTCCCGCTAGTGCGCTGGGGTGGGGGAGGGCTCGGGTCCCGCCGGGTCGCGGCTCCGTATCTTACCCGCCTCTTGGGGTGCCGAGTCCTCTCGGGTGTAGCTGCACGCTGTGCGCTTTCCTGTGTATTCTCGTCTCTCTTTTAGGAATAGATGTATTTGCTGTGTTTTCGTAGATAAATATAGTGTTGGGAGGAGATTTCTGCCGCCCTGCTCACACCGCCATCTTCCCGGAGGTCCCCAAAGAGTATTTTAAACAGACCCTGACTCCCTGCTCTAACACAATGCCTCTGCCTAGCAAGCTAAAGGCTCTGCTGCCCCACATCGGAGCTTTAAAAAAAGGGGGTGCATGTCAGCCCCCTCTCTGGCTCCAGGTGCCATGTGGGCAGGTTTCAGCCACCAGTCCACAGCAGGTCTGCCTGGCAGGTGGCTCCATGGGGGCCAGCTAAGCAGCTGAGTTGTGTGCAGACTTCTGGCCAGCCTGCCAAGAGCATCTGTGGGGACCTGCTTGTATAGGTCACGAGGGCCCCACATGGGGCTGAGGGCTCTGCCTGCGGCTGGAAGCCCTAGAAGAGCCTTCACCCCTACTGGGGTCACTGTTCATCCGCCTTGCTGGAATCTCTGCCTGCTTTGTAGCCTGCTCCTGCAGCCCCACCTCTCCCACCCCCAGCTGTCTTTAGAGTAACACAGGACCAAGAGCCCTGGAGGTGCTGTGCTGAGCATGGTGCACCAGGGCTTTGAGAGCTGACTGCACACAGAGGGACTGCACGGCAGGGGCAAGGCAGCCCATCTACACCCTCTCTTGGTTTTCTTCTTTCTGGCGGGAGGCAGGGCTGACTGTCCAACTCCTTACCGGTGTCTGAACCCCAGTCACTTCCCCGTGCTGTGAAGATGTGTGCTTGTACACATCCTGGTTGAGCCTTGGCACGGATGGCACAAAAGGTTGCCTGTCTAATCTCTGCCCTGCAACATAGGATCATCCCCCGTCTTCATACCCCTTCCTCCCTTTCTTGGCTGCCACCCTATGGAGTGTCCCTCGCTCCTTGTCTGGCCTGGGAGAGCTGACCCTCTGTGGACTGGAGTCCAGCTCACCTTGGAGCAGTTTCCTAGGCTAACTACCTCACTGGGGGAGAGAATGGCCCAGGGCTGTGCTGTGACTATGAGCTGACTCAGTCCTACATACTCAGGAGCAGGCCTGGGGCCAGAGGAGACTGGGTGTCCATAAGGCAGGACACAGGCTGGGAGCATGTGGAGGGAAGTCAGGAGGGCCTGGCTGTGAGGTGGGCTGTGCTAAGGACTGGATCCCTTTTCTCACCCCTCCCCTGGCATCTTCTCCTTTTCTTCTCTCTTCCTGCCACCCAGCTAGCTTTTCTCCTGGCACCAAGGACCCTACAGGGGCACTTTTCCTGTAGTAGACAGGCTTTACTTTCCTGGAGCCCTTAAGAAAAACCATGAATGCTTTCAAGAACAGGGTAGCCATGCCCCCTGGTTCTATCAGGTCCTGAGGCAAGAGACAGAGAAGCTGGCCTTTTTGTGTGAGCCTAAGAATGAATCTCTAAGAATCCCTTAGGACGAGCTCAGGAGAGAGCTCGCTAAGCAGTCTGTGCTCAGTACAGAACCTGCTCCCTCTACAACTCATAGCAAAGGAGGGCTGCTGGGAGGAGTGGGAGATGCCCCAGGAGGTGGCCTCTGAAGCCTCCACCAAGGAGAGGGGCTCTGGGCGCCACGTGTGAAAGGGGTGCACGTGGGTCTCCTTTCTCGTCTGGGTTATGCAGAACCCCGTGGCTGGGAGAGGTGCTCGCTCACCCGCGCGTTCCCTGCTTGTGCCAATGCGCTTGACAAACACAGAAGGCTCCTATGTTATGTGAAACTGATCAGTGTTTCCTGATTTATGAGCAAGTCATTAATATTTAAGTCTTCCTTTCTCATGATGAAAAAAAACTCACCTAAAAAAAACAAAATTTCCATCCCAGTCTGGGTTTCAGCCACTATAGTTCCCTGAATAATCCCATTTCAGCTTGTTAAACACGCTCAGAGCTGACTAATGAGAGAACAGGTTCATCAAGTTACACAACCAGCCTTTCCAGGGAGCAGGAGGCCCCCTGCAGGTGGTCAGGGCCCCCAGGCCTGAACCCACGCTGATGCCTGCCAGTCCCACAGGTTCAGGTTGGGTGGGGAAAACCCACTGCGAGACGCCCAGGCTGTGCTTGGAGGAAGGGAAATCCTACAGGCAAAACCCACTCGCTTTCACTGCTCATCTTTCTACGGCAGATTAGAAAGCCAGGCCCAATCTTTAGGTGCATCTATTAACAGAAGCGGCCCGGAAGGCCCTGCGCGGCTAGAAGCATCAGCATTTAGACGTTCAAAGCCGGCTGCCGAGCTGTCTTTTTCATCCCAATTGACTTGGCTTCCCGGCCACAGAATGAAGCTGTTATC
Organism: Smutsia gigantea; assembly: GCA_032199065.1. NCBI lineage: Eukaryota > Metazoa > Chordata > Mammalia > Pholidota > Manidae > Smutsia > Smutsia gigantea. The sequence continues at coordinate 159,719 of JAVSCE010014677.1, read as the reverse complement.
TTCTCCCCGGAGGGAAGCATGCTGCCTCCAAATCTGCATGCAGGCACCCACCCTCACCTACCCTCCCAGCCCTCACCAGCCTGTGCCCCGCGGCACCCACCTTGCCCTTGCTGAAGTAGTGGAGGATCTTGCGGCACAGGCCCTCCTTGCGCTGCCACTCAGTCTGGGCCGGGTAGTGCAGGAGCTCCCGCAGCGGCCGCTCCTCCCAGCGCAGCAGCTCGCAGTACAGGAGCAGGGTGAACGCCGCCTCTGTATGGACAGGAAGCATGGAGGCTCTGGGGCTTCTCCCCGGGCGCAGGTGTAGCCTGGTGCCGGGCCAAGGACACTGGTGCCAAGGGGACAGATGGCTGCCCAGCCCACCCACAGCCCTTGACCGGAGCACAACGGGGCCACAGAGCCTGGTAGATGCATTCCTCCCACATTCTCGTCACCCGTTCTGGGCTCCAGATAAAGCACAGACCAGCTACCTGAGGGGCTGTGCGCAGCTTGCCCTGCTCTGGGAGACACCAGCATGTCAGGGAGGCTTCCTGGGTTCCTTTTTGCTCAAATGATGACAGTTTCCTTTCTAACTTTCTCAAAACTGGCTCTCTGGGGTGAGCGCTGACTAGGCTTCTCTCAGCTCTCGCTAAGCCAGCCTCAATGCCTCTAGCTTTATTTTCTGACCTCAGCATGATCTGGGAATGACCATTCTCATCTCTATTGTTTGGAGAAGGAGCATGAATGGTGGTAACCATGATGGGCCTGGAGCCAGAAGCTCCACTCCTGGAGGAACCTGAAGCTGCCGCTGGTCCCTGGGCAGAGGTGCAGGAACACCTTACCCACACGCAGGACAGCTGGAGAGGTTCTATGAGACGCAGCTAGGTGCTGTGGCTCCTGAGCTCCAAGGACGGAGTCCCCCCGAAGCAGAGCCACTGCTCAGGGCCTTACTGCGGCCGGCTTCCCTGTTCTGGTTGCTTGCTTTAGTGGGCTCACTCCTGGCAAGTGAATCTGGTCCAGCCTCTGCCTGGCCTTTGGGACCTACTCACGCCAGCTCGCCACGACCACGGGGAATGTCAATCCCAGTGCCTCCATACCCCTTCCAGTTTGACCTGGCACACCTGCTGACAGCCGCTCCCCAGGCTTCCCCACAGCTTGCCTCTCTGCCTGAGCTCTGTTCTCCTGACCAGGGATGCACACACGTCCTCACCGCATCTGCCTGGAAGCCCATCTCTCTGGGACAAGCCCCTAAGGCACTCAGAGCCTCTCTCTGGGACCTAGGAAACCATGTGGAATTGCTTATTTCCTGCCTACATTCTTTTCAGATCCTATTCCTGAGGCCACCAGAGACAAGGTTCAGCATGCTCTCTCTGTCCAAAAGTTGAGCCAGCCTGTTAGCCGCAGCCCAGTCCTCCAGGAGTCTGGTAAACTCCCCTACTGGCCCTCGGCATTTATCAGAGCCTGTTGCTTTGGGGCTCTCTCAGAGGGCTGCTGGGATCATGGGTACAGTGGATACAGAGAACAGCAGATTCAGCTCGGTCACTTCACATCTAACTCTTGCCAAGCTGTGTGATCAGGAAAGGCAGCATTTGTGCCAAACACTCTGACAACTAGAGATAAGGAAGGGGGATTCTGTGTTTCTGCAGATCCATCCAATTCTACTCATGTTTGTGGACAAGAAACCTTGAGTTTCCTGGTCTATCACACAAATTTAAGTCCTGTGTTCAAAGGGCTAAGAAGGAGTGTCTGGTCACCACAGAGAAGAAGGTGGCTATTTTGGGGGAATTATGGCATAAGGTGATCAGACAGGACACATATGGATGCACAGACTATCCTGACTCAGAGTGGTGCTCATTTAAACACTGACAGGCACACTCAGCTGCTTTTAAATTTGTCCTATTGGGAAAGGACTTAGCGATGGGTTAAATTGTACCTAGGATGAAAGGGCCCCTGTAAAACCAGCTGGAATCAGATGGGGGCTCTCCATCCTCCTGCTGGGGGCTCCACGTGGGCTGCCCTGCAGCTGCTGGAAGTCCAGGGTTCAGCAGAGGATTCTGTGTTATGGCCTCGCTTACTCTAGCCATGAAGGTCCTCAGAAAGGCTCTGCTCATGAGGAGTGACAGTGAGCTCAGACCCTGTGGCCCTGGGGGGTGGACAGGACAAGGAGGCGGGGCAGCCTCAGGCAGCAGAGTTCATGTGTGCAGCACAATGGGGGGTCTGCCTGCTGCCTCCCACCATGTGCTGTTGTGTGGCCGACAAGGCCTGCTGAGAGCTGGCACGTGGCAGCCAGAGTCTTTCCCTGCCACGGTGTGCACCTGTCCAGGCTGTGCTCACAGGACACGTGGCTCTCCTGCCCCACTCACCTGTGTAGTTCTCAGCCTGCAAATGCATGTCACAAAGCTTATGGATATAGCGGATATACATCTCTTCCTTGTTAATCTCTGATTTGTAGAAGTTCTGTAGGAGAGGAAGAAATGCTCATTAAGGTGAGAGAGGTTGCTATCTGTGGGGGCCGCACATGCACGGCCAGGCAGCTGGCTGAGTCCTGGGAGTGCTGGGCCGGAGAGGAAGGCACGCCATGGGGGAGCCATATCAGAGAAAGAGAGAAGGGACCGGCCCAAAGGCACAGCTGCTGTGTGGTGGACCCACTGGGCGTCTGCAGGGGCCTGAGCAGTGAGAAGGAGGGAGTGACAGAGCACACTGGCAAGGACGTGGCACTGGGGCAGGGCCTGGCCAAGAGGCCAAAGGGAAGCTCCTTCAGTCCTTTCCCAGTTGGGAATGTGACTCATGAGGTGCAGTGTCCAGGGCACAGGGAAAGAGCTGATGTCCTGACTCAGCCAGTGGGCCTCAGCCCTGGGCCTTGGAGTGGTGAGCCGGGCCTGGGCTGAGCAGAAGCTGTGCGGCTGGGCAGGCAGAGGAGGAGCCCCACGTCTCACCATCAGGTTAACCGTGCAGCCGATCTTCTTGTTCTCTGTCTCTTCTCCTTTCATGCAGTCCCTGGGAGGAGAGACAGGTAAGTGGCCTATAGCACAAGTGGTGCTCTGGGCCAGCACAGAGGTGCACTGTCACTGCGGCAGCGTCTCACCCTCTGCCAGGCGCCCCCGAGCTCCGCTGAGAGAACAGCTAACCTGCCTGGTAGCTTGCCTTTGGACTAATTCAGAAGCCACGATCTGACTGAGAAGGCAGGCTTCCATTGAACAACTAACCACCTGGACTCTCAGGCTGAACACATAAAATCTCTGAGCTCACAGGCTGCTTCCTCTAATCTGCTCACAGCCAGAACCAAGGGACAGAAATAAAGAGACTTTGGTTGAAGAACAGAGGCATGGAGAAGTAAGGCCCCTAGCCCCTAGAAAGCAGCTGGAAGCCCTCCTGGGTCACACTGCTGTCCCAGGCGACATTCCCTGCCCATCCGCAATAGGCTCTGAGGACCTGCAGCCACTCCCGGCCTTGCTCTGGAGACAGCCTTTCTCTTCCTTGCCTGTGCCCTCTGAGCCATGGCCTTTCTGGACGGAGGTCCGGATGGCTACAAGTCCCTGGGGTGCCTGCTGGGCATGCGCACCCCTACTTCGGGGGGTCTCGGGACAGCCTGGCCTATCCTGGGAGAAGTCTGCCCTCCTCTCCTGGGCTGCCAGTGCATTTCTAACGGCTGGTGATGCCTCCCGACACCAGAATGGTCCTCCCCCTGAAGGCCACACAGTCTCACTTTTTGGGTCAGGTAGGTACCCTGGAAGATACCTGTAGTCAAGAAGGCGCTCCATGAGGCGGGTGACTGAGGCCACGAAGGATACACCAGTCTCGCGCCACGTCTCCTGTTCCACCTTCTCCAGCAGGCTATTGGCAGAGGTGGGGGAAGCAGACACAGTGCACAATTCATGAGCCTCCCCTGGGCACAGAGTGAGGCCCCAGGGCCCGGGGCGGCAGTGGGTCTGGAGGTGGCAGACTTACCCCACCAGTCTTACCTGGGGTAGGGCCCAAACAGCTGGGTTCTGATCCACGCAGCAGAAAACAGAACAAGGTGGTCACTGAACTGGCAGCACGAGTGAGCCCAGCTCCCAGCTCCTGCCCAAGTTGCGGGTGCCCCTGCACCGAGGGAGGCTCTCAAAGCCCCAGGCCCTTTCATGGGTATGCTGTGGGGTCTTTTCCGAAGCAGCAACTGAGCAAGAGCCCCTGAGGGCTGGGCCTAGCTTTGCCAATTGGCTACCTGCCTCTGTCACTGCCTAGAGCCATCCTCAGCAAACATGAGGCCGACCTTTCCCTGTAAACCAAGGGAGATTCCCACTGGCCCAACTCCAGGAGCTACACTAGGCATCTCCACTGTCGGGATGTGCCAGAGCTGAGAACTAATGCCAGGTCTCTTCCTCAGTTGCCAGCCAGCCTGTGCTCTGTGCCTCCTCCAAAGGGCCTGGCCTCTGACTTCCCACAGACCTCACCCAGGGGAAAATGGCCTGGACTCTCCTGCTTGCTCCAGTGATGAGCCCAGGCACAGGCCCCACTCCTGCATCTTTTCCACACTGTTCCCAGCTCCCTAAGGTCATGGAAGTCACCTGGGCGGCAGGCCCAGCTAGAGGTCCAGCACTGGGCCCTCTGCCCATTGCCTGGCTGCTGCCAGTACTGCTATGCTGCTGCCTCCCCGCACAGAGTGTGGGCCTCGCCGGGCCTCCCCACGGGGCCACGTGCTGCAGACAGAAGGCGGGGCCACTGGTTGTGGCCACTGAGCTGTGTGGGTAAAGCCACTGTGTCAGCATTTCCTAAACTGTCCACAAAGCTCTGCTATTCTAGAAGACAGGTGTTCTGTGAGCCAGCAAGCATGGGGAATGATGGTCACTACCCACTCCTTTGGAGATTTTCCACAGATTTCTCCACTTTAAAGGCTTTGAGAAGTCCTACAATATAGAGGCCTGTTCAGTTTTAATTGAATCTTTTCTAAATAGATTAGCCTATGATACACTTAATTTCGTTTTCCCAGCACACCTACAAACATTTTCCTAAAGTACAAATTGGGAAATGCTGCTCCAGGTTATCAGTAGGTTTTAGTTTTCAGACATGATTTAGAAGAGTTTATGGGAGCACTATTTGGTCAGGTTATGAGTAATTACAAGCTCTTTCTGTGCTTTTTCCTTTGTACTAAAATCATCTGTCAGTGGCTTAGAAGATTTCCCTGCTTTATTCCCATAATTAGAAACATCTTTAGCTAAAAGAGAAACACTAAAGGATGAATTCATTTTCACAAATTGTAATTATTTCAGTTTCAAGTGAATCGACATTTTATTACATGACCATCAAGGAACAGAGTGGGCAAGCACAGCAGGAAGACCCCCCTCTTGAAACTGGAGGACCTGGTCCTCCCCCAGGGCTGCCTCCGATGGGTCAAGCAGCAGGTGCATGCCGACACTTCCCTGAGCCCCATCTTAGTACCTGGTTCGCCAGGTGCCCAGCCCCCTCACAGGCATGTTATGACGATTAAACAACAAAAGTCAACACATTTTGTATACCGTGAAGTTCTAAGCAAACATATGGTATCATTACTGGAAAAATATGTTACAGACTTGTCTTCAAAATGGCACCAAAACAAAGAAAACCTCAAAGCTGGAAGTAATGAGCAAGAGGGGAGAGGCTACTAGAGCTGTAGATGTCTTTTAAGATTTCATTTTGTAGGAAGATAAAATGCTGACATCACCATCCACCTGGGAGCACCCTCTTTGGACTTAGCCCTCTGGCAACTCCTGCAAGGTCTTTGGCCTCCATCAGCTCTACACAGAAGCCATGAACGGTGGACCTGGGAGAACCCTTCATGTCATTCAGGACAACTGTGCTTCCAAACAGGGGGCCTGGCCTCGACGGGTGTATGACTTGTTCAAGACCAAAGTCCAGGGCAGTGTTTTGCAAGCTTCTTGCACAGTCTTACCAAGCAGGGATTTAACTCTCCCCACAGAAATGCCAGCAGCAAGCCCTCACTGAGTCCCCACCTGGATGCAGTGAGTGCTACGAAGACTTACAATGGTCCTACTCCTGACAGCAAACCTCAGAGCACTGAGTCATCACCTGTCCCACCTCTTTAGTCAACTATGACAAACCCCTGAGACAGCTTGTGGCATCATGCTGCTTTCTTGCTGATGGCTGTGCGTACTGCTGCCGTCAGGAGCCCTTAGGGGGCGCCCCTCCCGGTAGCACCCCCCCCCCCCAGCGGGGAGCCTGGGCTGGAGCAGCTTACAGCAGCCCGAAGAGCTCCCTGTAGCTCTCGTCGCCTCTCCCTTCCGACACCATGCTGTCCAGCTTGTCGACCAGCTCCGCCTCCACCTAGAGGGAAGCAGAGACTCGTAAACCGAGCTGACCTCCAGGGAAGGCTGGGAGTCCAGCCGCTGAGTAGGCGAGGGAGCTGGGGCCTTCTTCCTGGTCTTGCTCTGGCACCCAGCCGCCGGGAAGGCAGGATCCCACCCACAGCAACCACCCACCTGCCTCCCCCAGTCAGGAAGGCCTCCACGCATGTAAATGAATCGGGACTAACTCATCTCAGATACCCCTTTCCCAGCCTGGGGCAAAAGGCAAGGATTCCTTGGAGAGAAAAGTATTGTGGATCCCAAACAGGCTTTTGTCAAGTGTTTTTCTGTCTTAAAGATGCTCATTCAAACCAATTTGTATGTATGAACCCCATCTGGTCAGAACGTTGTGCTCTAGTGCACCAGTCACAAAGGAGCCTGCTGCAGTGGCCTCTCCAGCAGCTGGCGCTCATCCTGCTCAGGGAGAAGCGGCTGCTTTCTTCACATACCCTCCCTCAGGGCAAAAGACTCTGCCGTCGGTCCCCACAGGACCTAAAGCCTGTGGCGCTGGGGCCCCATCTCGTCCCTGGGCTCTTTAGCCAAGAGAAAAGCACGGCCTCTGCTCCCACCCCACCGACCTGCCAGTCCCTCAGCAGTGTGCAGCCACTTCCCCAACAGGCCTCTGGGTCTACGCGGAGGGGAGAGATTAGTTGTTAGCAACTGAGAAAAAATCTTTTAAACCCCTGCTAGCCGTTTAACATGTGGTATTGTGGTAGTATTTATATAGATATTTCATACAAACAACAAATGGCGTGGGTGCATTTAATAACCTATAACAGAAGCATTTCTCACTCTACATAGGGCCAAAGAGTCCTAAGGCAGTGAAGTAATAAAACAATAATTGAATTAGGACATTCATTGAAGGCAATTATGGTTACTGAAATCCTATCATCAGAAATTAGAATGGATGAATAAACCCGGCCCCTTATAGAGATCTGCGACGCGGCCAGGACGGAGACCCAGTCAGCCCTGATGGCTCAGCTGCTTGAACACACATCTGGGAGGAAACAGAGAGTCTGAGACCAGGGTTCCTCAGGGACCGATGCCAGATTCACCTGGCTTCTCTGCGTGCAAAGGGGGTATGGGTGGGGATGGCCTGGGGCCACGTAGAGTTGGGCAGAGCTGGGCCTAAGAGCCAAGGTGTCTCATCTGTAGTTCAAGGCTTGTCTTGTCTCACTGAGTCAATCAGCTGGTTACAGGAAGAGGGGTCTGTTTAGAACATGGGGTCTCTCTTCACATGCAGGTACAGGTAGCCTGTGCTTTCCAGATCAGGACAAAGGTGAGGAGGACGTGGGCAGCAGAGAGGACAACCTTTGTTAAACCAAATTCTCAAGCTCCCACTGGATCAGAAACTTGGGTGAGGGGCAGGAGTTTCAACAAGCCCTCAGGTGGTTCTGGTCTCTGTTCAAGTGTTAGAACTCCTTTATTAGGCAAAGGAGCTGGTGACAGAAGGGTGTGGGGACACTACTTCATCACCTCCTGCATGCTGATAAAGGAAGAGGTTACTAGGAGAAACTGAGAAATCTAAAACAGGGCACACTGAAGATCAATGTGTGCAAAATCAAGGCTCTAAGCCAAATGAAATACTAAGTCCCTCAAATATATTGTGTCATAATTGGCAATATGGACAATTTCAGGTTTGCAGAGTTCCTTCTATCCTACAGAACCAATATGCCTGAAGTGACACCTGCCTGTCCTGACAACCCTGTTAGTCATTCATTCAACAAACACCTGTTCTGTGACATAACCAGGGCCTACTTCTGACAAAACCTTTACCTCTGTGAGCCTGTCTCCTCACTTAGGGGGTGGAAATACTGGTTGACAATCCTCTTCGGGGTCTCTGTACCCTCAACTTAGGAAGTGCTCAATGAATGCTAGTTTTGATTTTCATCCCCACGAACCCACCATGGCTCTGGCACTGTGCTGTGTTCTAAGAAATGAAGGCACGGGAAACAGTCCTGGTCCCCAGCAGCCCATGGCCTGGCAGTGGAGCCAGGGGCCGCAGCTGACACAGGTCAGCCTGGCCAGTGACTGGATGGGGCACACAGAGGGTAGCCTAGGCACCATGATGTCAACAGGCAACAGAGTTTCCAAAAACAGTGTTGTAAAAATCTAAGAGATGTTTCTACTCTTTGACCCAGCAATTACATGTGAGAAATTTACCTAAGAAAGTAAGTAGGAATGGATATGTTTTTTTGCAGTATTAACAGTAAAAACCTGGAATGAACCTACATTTCTAAAACTAGGAACCTGACCCAGTACACTGTGGTCCGAGCCCTGCAACGGGAACCACAAAGCAGTTCCCCTGACAAGTCAGGGCAGGGGAGTAACCGCTACGAGAGGCAGGGGTGACAAGGAGCTACTAAAAAGGAAGGTTCACAACCAATATACACGATGCTTCCATTTTTTAACATAAAAACTCTATCTATGTACTTGGGAAAAAAGTCTAAAAAAGACATGCCCTGTCCCACTCCCCTGCAAGTAAGATTATGGGTTACATTTTTCCATTATAGCTTATTTGCATTTTTAATTCTTCTAAATTAAATAAGTACTGCTTTATAATTACAAGAAGTGTTTTTAATAGGTGGTAAGGAGTAGGGGATCAGTTAACAGGGCCAAAGCTGTGGAAAGTACAACTGGGATCAAAACCGAAATGCTGCAGGATTTCGGCAATTTTGGTGAAAGTTACGGGTGGCCTTCAAGGGAGCAGTTTCAACAAAGTGAGTGTGCAACATACACTAGACTGAGCTGACAGGGCGGTGGGAAGCGGAAATGTGGGATGAGAAGAGCAGACTGTTCTTAAAATATGTGGTGGCAAGGGAAGTAGCCACAAGACTTCTGTAAGCAGGGACAATGAGGCTTTCGTGCTTGTGTGCACCTTGTACTTAGGACGGTCTTACTGGGGAAAGAACACAGCTCATCAAGTGGAGTCCTGAGGTGTGAGACAAATGAGCACCAACTCAGACTACCCCAAAGCTAGCCTCTTCTTACAGAGCAGTGATGGTGGGGTGCAGCCAGCCCCTTTTAGTGCACTCAGGTGATCCGTGTGCTGTTCTCAGGGTCATCTGCCTCCTGGAACCGGGGTCTCTCATCAGGAAGTTGTGCATTCTGCACAATTACAAGGCACAGGTTGTGATATCGTAGAAAAGCAATGGCTCTCTTCTGTTTGAAGTTATTATTTCCCAAATTTCTGAAGGTGTTAGGTCTGCACACTCCAAAAAATTAAATCTTATTTTAAATGCTATTTACCCATGATGAAGAGCATCCACCTATTAAGAAACCTGGAGCTAGCATCATACTTAATTGTGAAACACTGATGCTTTCCCCTGAGATTAAGAACAATGCAAGGATGTCGACTCTCGTCATTCTTATTGAACATCAGACTGGAGGTCCTAGCCAGTGCAACAAAGCTAGAAAAAGAAATGAGGCATACGGATTACAAAGGCAGAAATAAAACTGTCTCTATTCACAGGTGACAGGATCATCTAAAAAGAAAACCCCAAAGAATCTACAAAAAAAAAAAAGAATCTTCTAGAACTTTTTTGTATCTGTCACCCTAGAGTGACAGATACAAAGGTAGCGCCATCTCCTCTGCCTTAGGTGAATTTTAGCAAGGGTGTTGGATATAATGTTAATATACAAAAACAATTCTATTTCTTTGTCAGCAACAAACAACTGGAAAACAAAATTTAAAAATCAGAGTAATTTATAATAGCACCAAAAACCAGGAAATATTTATATATAAATCTAATAACATGTGTGAGATGTTTGCTCAAACTACAATGGAAGACATCAAAAACACCTAAATAAATGGAGAGGTATTACTGTCTTCATGGACTTGAAACATTATTAGGTATTATTAACATATCAATTCTTCCCAATATGATCTATAGATTACAATGAAATCCCAATCAAAATCCAAGCAATTTTTTTGTAGATACTGGCATGCTGACCCTGAGATTTAGAAGAAAAGGAATTGGAATGGCTAATACAATCCTGGAAAAAAAAGAACAAAGTTGGAGGAGTCACACCACTTAATTTTAAGGCTAACTATAAAGCAATCATAAGACAGAGTGGTGATGTGAAAGGTCAGATCTATGGATCAATGGAAACACTTGTGAGTCCAGAAAGTGAACCACACACATACGGTCATTGATTTTTGACACCGAATAGTCTTTTCAACAAAAGTTGCTGGATACCCATACACAAAAACAAAAAAGAAGAGAGCCTTGACCCATACTTCACACCTTACATAACATTTCTCAGAATAAACCATAGATCTAAATGCAAAATCATAAAACTTCTATGAGACACATAGGAGAAAAAAGTCTGTGGTCCTGGGTTAGGCAAAGAGTTCTGAGATATGATCCTAAAAGCATGATCCATACAAGAAAAACACTGATAAACAGGAATTTATAAAAATTTAAAACTTTTGTTCTCTGAAAGACACTGCTTGCTAAATGAAATGACAAGCTGAAGCCAGGGAGAAAATTCTTGTAAATCACATATTTAACAAAGGACTTACATTCAGAATACAAAAAAAAAATCTCTTTAAAACTCAACCGTAAGAAAACAAACAACCCAATTAAAAATAACATAAGTTTTGAATAATCACTTCACCAAAAGAAGATATAAAGATGGTAAATAAAACATATTAAGATGCTCACCATCAATAATTACTAGGGAAATGGAAATTAAAATTGCAGTGATACACAACTGTACACCTACTAGAATGGTAGAACAAACGGAGATTCTATCAAACACTGGTGAGCACAGCCATCACCTGGGAGCCTCAGACCACACTGCCGGGGCTTCAGCATGGGGCCGCCGCTTTGGAAAACAATCTGATAGCTTCTTAGCACATTAAACACACCCAGCATCCTATTCCTAGGCATTACCCAAGAGAGATGAAGGTTTATACTCACACAAAAACCTGTAAAGTAATGTTTCTTAGGAGCTTTAATCATAAACACCAAGAAGAGGAAAGAACCCCATGTGTTTCAGTGGTGGATGGTGAACTGCTGTGGGGCCGCCAGCACTGAAGACCGACACCCACGGCACCTGCTGAGCCTCTCCCGGCAGGCTGCTAAGTGAAAGTCTCAAAAGGCCACCCTCCACGTCATGCCACTGCCACGAGAGTCCACCCAGGCGCACCTAGAGTGCTGGTGGACAGGCCAGCGGCTGCTGCAGGTCAGAGGCAGGAGGAGGGGGACCACCAAGAGAAAGCAAGCTGAAAGTTCTAGGAATTTAAAGTCTTGTTTGTGGTGGTGGTTACGTGACTGCGTTTGCCAAAATTTACATAACTGTAAATCACAAAGAATGACTTTTACTCCTTGTCAATTTAAAAATAAATTAATAAAAAATTCAAAAAGTCTTGTTTGCCTCATCTGCTCCTCACTGGTACAGTCACTCTAAGACCACTGGTTCATCCCAGCATCACAGGGCTGCAAGGGAGCTTAGGGGGAACGGTACAGTACACAGGCCAATACAGAAATTTCCCCCAGAGGCCTCGTCACAGCTTCTGTTTGACAACCACCAGCAAAAAGGAATTTCCCATCTCCCAAAGCTGGCCAGCTTACAGGGGACAGTTCTTATTGCTAGGAAGTTATTTCTCTACTAGTTAAAATCCCTACCACTGACCCCTGTTGGTCCTGGCCTGTTCCCCAGAGTGACAGATACAAAGGCAGGGCCATCTTCTCTGCCTTGGGCCTGGCAGAAGAACCGCACAGAAGGGCAGCCTGAAGCCACTCGGTCAGAAGCCAAGGGCTTACGCCTCCTGGACCCAGCCCTCCGTGCAGGAGTCTGTGAGGTTCTGAGCCACCCTGAGCCCTGAGAAGTCATCTGGCCTAGATTCTAGCCCTAGAAATGCCTGGACCATACACTTCGGGACCCTTCAAAGAGTAAGGACAGCATGCTCCCAGGGCCCTTTCTTGAGTGAAGCTGGGAGGCTGTGGTCTTGCTCATTCTCTCCTTGATCAGAAAGTTCCTGTCATAGAATGTTCATTCCTTTCCCGATTGTTTTCTGGCCCCTAATTTCATGAGGAAAACCCACAAGATCCACAAGCCAAGTGGGAAAATCCCTCAACAGGATGCACAGAGGCCAACCCATAACCTATTGCCACTGGAACCACAGCCTGGCCGTCTGGGTCACCTGCCTGGGCAGAAGGGGTCAATTCCAGAGGAGAGCATCCCGGACATGGCCAGGTGTCATCCTACCTGCTTGAAGTTGCCATTTTTCCTCTGTTCCCAGTCCATCATGTCATGGAAGATGGGGATCATGATATTCCGCACCTCCGGCTGTGGGACTAGCGTCACACCCAGAAAAGGGCCGATCATTCCCGGAATGAAGTGAATCTTATGTTCACCTGAACAACGAAACCCGAGAGATGTTAGTTCACACTTGCTTTGATCTCCCACGGCAGCTTCCCAGGTGAGGCCACAGGACATGCTTTGATCTGCATTGGACCCATATGAGAATGAAGCAAACTCTCGCATGGCTTTTAGGTGGCTCCGCTCTTGGCTTTTTAGAGTTCACAGCTGTAACTGGCCCAGCCCGGTCGGAACAAGCATTCAACAGGCACAAATTGCTTTTCTGAAGAATTCACTGGGAGGTTGGACAAACTACCTGAAAATTGTTCTGAGGTCAAGGAGCAGAGTGTGCGTGACAGGAGGACTTCTGAGCAACCTGTGATGACTTCAGACCATCTGCCTGCAGTGCTGATTTAGTGAGAAGAGTCCCTCTATTCCTGCTTAAACACCACGCACTACCCTGGGGTCTCCATCCGCAGCCCAGAGGCATTCAAGTGGCGAGGTCACTCAGTCCCTGGTGCGGCCACTGGGGTCTGAAGCCACATGCTCCTCACTGCTGGCGCTATCGTGTCCCGAGAGGCCCCCTCCTGAGTTAGCAGGAGCCTCCTGACAGCCTGACCCCAACAGACTGGCTCAGAGAGCCTCTCTGCCATAGAATGTTCCTGCCATAGAATGTTCATTCTTTTCCCAATTGTTTTCTGGCCTCTAATTTCATGAAGAAAACCCACAAGATCCACAAGCCAAGTGGGAAAATCCCTCAACAGGATGCACAGAGGCCAACCTTTAACCTATTGCCACTGGAACCACAGCCTGGCCGTCTGGGTCACCCCACACCTGGTGATCCTATCGCTTGTCCGCCTTGGTTCACGCCTCCCCCGTCTGAGGGCAGCCTTTCCATAGAAGTGGGGGAGGTGGGTTTCCCTGTGGTTGGCCTGCCACTGGGGCGTGTTCCAGAGGCCACGGACAGTCTTGAGGACCATGAGATAGGGCTTTTCTCCTTGTGATGGTGAAACAGAGTGAGCCACTTTCCAGCCCTTCAGGAACTAAGGAGGAGACAAGCTGTGGGCCTGAGTAATGACTCTTACAGCCAGGTAAAATCAGTTCTCCAGGGCTGGAAAGTGCGATTTCCACCAAAAACAATGGGGCAGGAATGGCTTTATCAGACAAATTTAGCATCTCTTTTGATTTCTTCCATTTTGAAAGCCTATCTAAGGAGCAAATGTCAGCCCTGAGGCTGATTCTGCACATTCCAATTTTGGTATTCAGTACAGTTACTAGTGCCTTGTGTTCCTGGGAATTTCAGAGTCAACTTTAGGATAAAAATCTCTATCCAGCTGTGCTGGCTGTGGGAGTAAGAGCACTGAAGCTGGGAAGCCTGCTGAGGAATGCACCCCTCATGGATGGAAGGCCCTGCGCCTGCTGGCGGGAAAGCCGCTGCCCCTAGGGTTAGGGATTGGGCTGGTTAATAGCCGCTGAAGATTTTACACCATCTTTCCTAAGGCTTCAGAGCCATTAGCTCAGATGAGAGCACACTTCACTAGGAAGAGGAACTGCAGCTTCTGCAGCATCCTGACAGGCTCGGTACCAAAGGACAGTCCACCCAATCACCAGGGCAGTCCAAGCATTCTACCAAAAACCCTGCCAATTTCACATCCAAAGCAGTGATATCAGAGAAGCTGTCAAAAGAAAAGAAGCTAAAACTAGTCTCACCCAGGGCCGGCAACTGCCCCCTCCTGTGCAATCTCCACGCACCTGGGGTCAGGAACCTGGGCTGCACATGCCTGAGTACCAGAGACCCAAGACGTGTTTCATGTTACTAAAACAAGTACCTGCCCTTGCTCATGTGCTGAGGATCTCCAAGCCCTATGTTTCTGAGCCTGCACCGTCCAGACTGGGACACAAAGAGCAGAGGGTCTTGTAGGCCTGAGTTCTGAAACTGGGAAAGACTCCTGGGGCCCTCAGCTTCTTTCTCTCCTTTTCACTTTAGTTCTCAAAAAAGGGACGGTGTGCATGTATTAGTGAGGTCCCCTCTGTCAGCCTAACTCTCCCTGCCAGGGCTCTGTGCACACTGACAGACGGCCCACCTGAGTGTTATGTTAAAGATAAGGAAGCTCTCTTGGGTCTGAATTCACATTTGTAAACCTGACACTAGTTATTAGTCTCATCACTTCTTATTTGGTGATGTTAGGAATGTTAGGTAGAAAGATAGACATGAGCAGCCGGGAAAGGTGAAGGTAAGGTTCAAGGAAAAACCGTCCCAGCTCTGCCCAGGTACGGGGTCCCAGGTGAAGACACAAAGGCTTTGCCCAGAGATGACGTCCCTGCCTGTTGGCACCAGGCCAAACCCTTGCCACCAGATACCAACGTGGACGCAATTGAACAGAACTAATGGCCCAACCCAGCCCTCGTCACGGGAAAGGCCATGCGCACTGAGAGGGGCTGCAGTACAGATGGACCTGTCAGTGAAGTGGCCCCACCTTGTCAGTCACAGACATGCCTCCTAGCCAGAATGTACTACCAGCGTCTCCTGCCTAAGGGACTGGGGCCTTTGTCTACGGTGACTCTGGCCTCCTCCTCCCGTGGAGTGTATTCAATTAAACCTTTCATTCTGCCTCGCTGTTGTGTCTCTGAGTTTCAATTCTTCGTTGCGGTGGGACAAGGGCCCAGGAGAACAAACTCAGCCTGGTATGCTGCATATATATATATATATATGCAATATGTGGAAGGGAAATAGTGAGAAAAGACCTACCCAAATTCTGCCACATGCTGAACAGTTCATAAGCCATCATCACGCGCATGTCCCCATACCTGGAAATAGGAACACGGAGCCAGCTGTTAGTGGGGGCAGGTTCACCCAGTGGGGCAGCTCTTCAGCACTTCCAGATGCTCCTGGCTCGTGACCAAGTGCTCCCATTCGCCCCCTGGAATCTCTGCCCAGGAGAACCATGAGGACTTCTGAAGGAGCCTCTTGTGGAGACATCCCTCCATATGGGCTTGAGGTAGGGGGTGAGGACGGGACATATGTCTTACTTATCTAGAATCTTCTTCCTCTTGGCTGAAGTGATGATTTCTAGCTGGAGGCTTGGCTGATTTATGAACAGAACTGCCAAGCTAAAATAAGAATTCCACACCTAGAGAGACAGAGAGAAAGGAAACATGTGACTGCCTGACTCTTACCCATGCAAGGATTCTGAGTATGTGCTTGGAGCATAGAATTCACTTCACGATTTTAAGAGTTTGATGCCCCACCCCCGCCCCTTTTAAATATCTTTGCATTTTCTTCCCCTTTCCCCCCTTCCCCCTCTCTTGGCTGCTCTGAGGCTAACAGGGTGATTCTGGGCTGGAAAGCATACTCAGGATGTCTGGCTCTTTAACACCTGCAGCGGGGCAGCTACTAGGTCATATTCTAGTCATTATCAAGCTTGGAATGCATTTGATACTATGAACATGTCAATAAAGCAAAACACCAGTGAGCTTGCCCCAATCCCCAGCCACCCAGCTGACACTCAGCTGAGTCCTTTTCAGATTCCTGACATGCAAATTCATGAGCAAAATAAAATGGTTGTTTCAAGTGCAAAACAAAAACAGAAACAGGAACAGTACGCTCAGCCTCTGGCTCCAGGGCTATTTACAGGGACAGTGAAGGATTTCAGGAGCTCCTACCTTGAAGTCAAAGTCTGTCTCTATGAAATTCTTGTGCAGTGCTGAAGACAGGTACTGGACAGTGGTGACTATAATACTGCAGAAAGGGCACAAGGTGTTGGCAGAGTTAAAAGACTAACAATGGCATCCGATAGCTTAGTACCAGTTGTCTCTGGCCTGTATGCAAACCTCCTGAGTACCACTTGTTCTCATGTAAGAGGTGACATACAGGAGAGATGATGGCGCAACCCCCCAAAAAATCAGTCTCAGAGAAATGCCCCACAGTTGGCAACACAGAACGTCAGTGGGCTCTAGAACTAAAGAGGGACAGGCGAGTGAGGGCTGGTTTCAGAGGGTCTTAGGTGCCCAGCAAAGGCACTTCTGTCTGACAGTCACCACCCGGGCTTTGGTTCCCGAGACGGGCAGGGGAAACCGCCTCAGGGAGGCGAGGGCAGCAGCAGTGGGGCTGACCACTGAAAGGCAATCACCGTGAAAGAAAAGGCTGCTCCTGCAGCGGGGCTGAGGAACCAAAGCGCTCTGAGCAGAGCCAAGAGACAGAAACATGGGCGGTCGGGCGGCAAACCCACAAATGGAGGAAGGAGATGCAACTTTGTTTATGACCATTCTTCCGTCCTGTATAAATTGTTTGCACGTTTGCAAAAAGAAAAAGAGGTCTCTATAAAGTATAAAGTAAAAAGACCATGATACCTTGCTAGTAGCTCTAACATAAGTAATTTCACTACATTCTGCTAATGCCAACCCAAGAAGCAGGCCACGGAGGAGGCAGCAGCCACAGAGCAGAGGACGAGTGGCCTCTCCTGAGTGGGGTGAGGCCAGATGAGCGGGCACCTTGCCACCCACACTGTGTGTCTGGTTTGCAAATTAGAAACACAAGATAGAAATAGGAATAGGGCAGGCAACTTGGGGCCAGCCTTAGCATGACTGCTGTGGCTGGAGTCAGAAGTGGTCAGAGCTGCACAGCCAGGTTTCACATGGGTAAAGGGCACTAGCCGTGGAGGGGGCAGTGCCTGGCTGACGACACAAATCAAATCAAGAGGAGGGCATGGCATACAGCCTGAAACTAGAGAGCAACAGAGGCCAGTGGGCCCCTGAACAGACCTTCCTTGAGGAGAAGCCTTCCCTGGGCATCACATACATGCCCCTGGAGTCCCTTTCTGCCCTTACCCTGGCATCAGCTGCTGGCACCTGCACTCCATGCTTGAACTATCTTTTGACTCTTTCTTCTCCTTGAACTTACGGTAAATGGTCAGCCCTGTTGACTGTGCCTCCAAACACTTTTCACATTTACCCTCTCCTGTCTGTCCCCATGGCCTGGGCCTTGGCCTCTGTTTTGCTCTCTCTGTGCCACACACATGCTCTCCCTAGTCTGAGAGCAGCTCTGTGCACGTGTGGATCTGGTGCAGGATGTTTCCACACTCACTTGCTTGTGAGAAGTCTCATCACCATCCAGTCCCGAGGAAAGACACTCATCTTCATCAGGTTCCGGAACACACAGAAAATCTTCAGCAGGAATTCCTGATCCGAGGGGAAAATCCGACGTGAGACACACCACTACCACTGCGACATGCGTTTCCTCACCCAGGCTCTCTTGACCTCCAGGCCAGCCAGTGGGACAGACTCTGATTCCCTTTGCAAGTTGCTCTTCTCTTAGAGGGCTGCCTGACAGGGAGTTCTAGGCACACATAGGGCAGGTGGGACAGACCCAGGCAGGGCAGCACAGAGGCAGCTGTGTACCGCCCAGCCCAGTGCCTAAAGCCCACAGTGTAGGGGAAGCCAGAGTCCAGCAGAACTAGCATCCAGCTGGGTCCACGGGCCTCACTCTTTGGGGTATGGCCCCTGAGCATGTGACTGTGGGGACCTGCTTTCTTGGATGTTGAGAACACATTGACAGGAGAACTACTTTAGGAAAGGCAGAGCGAGGACCTTCATGAAAGCCGTGAGGACAGTGGCAAAGACAAGCTGGGCGGAGGCTTGCAACAACCCAGAGTGTTACTCAAGACAAATGGCTGGACCTCAGAGGGACCAGCGGGCTTTAATGTCCTTTGACTTGCTTTGTTCCCTTCCCCCCACCCCCAAGGTAGCCTTGAAAACAAGTAGCTGCAGAACACAGGGGTGGTGAGAACCAGCGACCTAGCAATCACTGGGAGGGACAAAGTAGTTTTGGAGCTCTTGAAAAAGCACCATTGCTGGAGAATGATTACTTTTGATCTGCCTGGCACAAGCCCAAGGAAGCCCCATTCGGAGGGCTCGTTTGCCCTGACACAGCTCACCCCATTAGAAAAGCCTATTCCTGGGGTGTCTGCTGAAAAACATCAGCCATAATCATTCCACATCACAGCTGCACAAAGCAGCCTTATCAGCCGGGTGAACAAGAACAGCCAAAACACTTGGAAGGAAAAATATGGGGAATGAGGTACTCATGGGAGTCTTTGAGAAACTCTGACATATTCCTGGGACTCTAGAAGGCTGCACACACGTGCAGGGCTGTACACATTCCCAGGAAAGCCCTGAGAAGCCGCATCTTTCACCTTGGCCGGCTTTGGACTCCATGCCAGCAGGGAGTGACGGCTGAGCAGAGCACTGAAGGCAAGGCCCTGACACACACGCAGGGACCCTTAGCGAAGGGTGGAAGACACTGATTTAAGGTGCTTAAGGAAATTTCTGTCCCCTTATCAGCTGATCACTAAGCTAACTGAATGAAAACTTCAGTGGCTGCACACAACAAAAAATACAGACTTTATAAAGAACTGGTCAAGCAAAGCTGCTAAACAAGCAAAAAGCAAACACACACGATCAGCAACAACACAACAAAAAGTGATGACAACAAACTCTGGGGACACTGGGCCGGGGGAAAGCTGATTTCCAGAGTTGCCACATTATTTATTTTTTATTTTTAAATTTCTTTTCTTTTTTCTTTTTTACATTATTTAAATTGTCTAGTTTTCAACCAAAAATAAATGGTAAGATGTGAAATTAAACAGGAAAAGTATGGCCCATATACAGGCAAAATGACAACAGAAACTTTCCTTGAGGTGATCCAAGTATTGGGCTTACTAGGAAAAGATGTTAAATCACATGTTGTAAGTATGTTAAAAAAACTAAAGAAAACCATGCCTAAAGAATTAGAGGAAATTATAAACAATATGTCACCAGATGGAGAATATTTGAAAAGTAGATGGAAGTTCTTTAAAAAGCACCAAACAGAAACTCCAGACTTGAAAAGTACCATAACTGAAACGAAAATTTCACTGAAGGGGATCACCGGCAGATTTGAACTGAAAGAAAGAATCACTGAATTTAAAGATAGAGCAACTGAGATTATCCAGAGGAACAGAAAGAAAAAGTGAAGAAAAATGAACAGAGCATCAGAGACCTGTGGGACACCACTGAGTGTACAAACATTAAACAATAGGAGCGTCAGAAAGAGAACAGCGAGTAAGAGGAACACATATGGAAGGAATATTGGCAAAAACTCTCCAAATTTGATGGAAAAAACCTTTAATCTGAACATCCAAGCAGCTCAATGAATCCCTAATAGGATAAAATCAAACAGATATACATACAGACACATCACCGTCAAACTGTCAAACGCCGGAAACAAAGGCAGCATCTTGAAGGCAATGAGATGAAGACAACTCATCCTGCAGAGACGGCTCTCAGTAAGAGTGACGCAACTTACCAGCAGGTGGGGCGGAGGCCAGAGGGCAGTGGGATGACTTATTCAGAGCATTTAAAGAATGTCAACCAAGAATCCTAAATCTAGCAAAACCACATTCAAAAGTAAAGAAGAAATTAAGATATTCCCAGATAAAAGAAGAGACTTTATTACTAGTAGAGCTGCCCTGCAAGAAATATACTAAGGGGAGTCTCTCAGACGTCAATAAAAGGACACTAGACAGTAACGTGAATCCACATGAAGAAATGAACACGAGGAAAGGTGACTATAAAAATATAAAAGGCAGTCTATATGTTTGTAACTCTTCCATCTCCTGTTTGATTTGCCAGACAACTGCATAAAGCTGTAGTTTTAAAACGGTGTTAAGATTACGAGGTGTGAAGGTGTGATTTACATGACAGCAAGGGCACCAGGAAGGGGGAAGGGATGGAGCTATACTGGAGTAAAGTTTTTATTAAAACCAAACTGCTATTAATCCAAATTAGAGTGTTTTAAGTTAAGATGTTAATTGTGATTCCCAGGGCAACCACTAAGAAAATATCTTAAAAAACATACTAAAGGAAATAATGAGGAAATTAAAATGGCACACTAAAAATATTTAACATAAAAGACACAAATGGAGGAAGAGAGGGACAAAGGAGACAAGGCAGGTATAAATCAAACAGCAAAACTGGAAACCTTTAGCTAAACTGACCAAGAAATAAAAGAGCAAGAGAGAGACTTGAATCACTGAATTTCTAGAAAGATACAAGCTTAAAATTCTTTTATGAAGAAACAGAAAATCTGAAAGATGTTATCATAAGTGAAGAGATCAAATAGTAATTAAAAAGCTTCAAACAAAGACAAGTACAGCACCAGATGGCTTCACTGGTGATGATTCTTCATATGGTGTGAGGTAGGGGTATAACTTCATTCTTTTGCATGTAGGTATCAAGCTGTCCCGGCACCATTTGTCAAAAAGACTCTTTCTTTCCTCATTGTTGTGGCACCATTACTGAAAATCAACTAACCATAAATATAAAGGTTTATTTTTGTCCTCTCAATCCAATTCTATTGATTTATATGCCTATCTTGATTACTGTTATTTTGTTTTAAGTTTTTAAATTGGGAAGTATGAATCCTGCAATATTTTTTTCCTTTTTAAGAGTGTTTGGCTATTCTGAATCCCTTACATTTCCATATGAATTATGGATCAGATTATCAATCTCTGCAAAAAGGCAGCTGGAACTTTGAGAAGTCATGTATCAAGCCTATAGATCACTTTGCGATGTGCTGTCATCCTGAAGATATTAAAATATTTCAGTCCAGGAACACAGGGTGTCTTTCCACTTATTTACCTCTTTAATTTCTTTCCCTAATTATTTTATTCATTTTGATGCTATTGTAAGTGGAACTGGTTTTTAATTTCAGTTGTGGACTGCTCATTGCTAGTGTAAAGAATATAACTGATTTTTGTATATTGATTGTGTATCTGGCTACCTTGCTGAACTTGTTCATCGCTTCTGAGCATTTTGTGGATGCCTCTGTGCCTCTGGGCTTGCCGTGTACAAGATAATGTCATGTGAGATAGAGACTGTTTACTTCTTCCTTTCTGGTCTAGGGGCATGTTGCTCCTCTTTTGTGCTTTACTGCCCCAATACTAGTGGCTGGAGCAGTCCTCTTCCTCCTGCCCCTGACCTTCAGAGGAAAGCATTCAGTCCTTTGTTATTAAGTATGATGTTAGTTGGGGGTTTTTCATAGATGTCTTTCATCAGTTTGAACAAGTTCCCTTCTATTTTTACTTTGTTGAATGATTTTATCATGAAAGGTTGATGGATTTTTTAAAAATATTTTTTTCTGCACCTATTAGCATGATCATATTTTTGTCCTTTATTCTGTTTAATGGTGTATTACACTGATAGGTTGTCATATGTTAAACCAAACCTTTCATTTCTAGGATAAATCCCATTTAGCATGGTGTACAATTCTCTTAAAATGTTGCTGGGTCCAGTTTGCTAGTATTTTGCTGAAGATTTTTGCATTTATAGTCATAGTGAATATTGGTCTATAGTTTGCTTTTCTTACGAGGTTTTTGCTGGTTTTTCATATTAAGGGTAATAAGGACCTCATAAAATAAGCTGGGGAATATTCCCTCCTCTTCTATCTTTTGGAAGAATTTGTAAAGGATTGGTATTAATTCTTATTTACAAATTTGGTAAAATTTACGAATTAAGCCATGTGGCCTTGTGCTTTTCTTTGCAGGAAGTTGTAAATTATTAATGATCTTGTTACTTGTGATAAGTCTTTTAAGATGGATATAGTCAAAGAGACACTGAATTACAGAGTTTAAAAGCATTAATTTTATGGTATACAAATTACCTCTCAATAATGTGATAAAAAGAGAACGCCTATACAGAACTCCATATCAATATGAGGGCCACCATGAGGGCCATGGATGTGTTCCCTCAGCTCCATTTCTCCTCAATTCCTCGAAAATGGCGGTCAAGCAACAAAAATACACATGCTCACAGAGACAAAGAGAACAAGAGAGAACACAGTGATCAAGAGGCCAACAGAGTTTGAAAGCTTTCTTGGTAACTGATGTAGCATGCCCAAGAAAGCCGACAACCAAGGGCTTTCGGAAGTGGCAGTGGTGGGATCCCAGACGCCGAGAAACTGTAGGCGTCACCAGGCACCTCTGTGGGGTGGGGATGAGGGCCAGAAACAGGAAGACTGGTCTCCCCAACATCCCTTCTGCCATCCATGATGCTAAATGACCAGCCTTTCCCTGCCCTGCCGAAAGGCTGGGCTGCTCCCTGGCACAGCTGATCACCAAGGATCTGTCCTCAAGGACACAGCTCTGAGGTGTGGCTGGCTGAGGAGCCAAAAAGAAAATAGGCACTGATGGGAAGTTTGCCTGCTGAGCTGGAAGACTCCCCGCCCCCTCCGCCGTTCAGATCCCCACATACCAGCAGGTGCATCCATCCCCAGGAGGGGCAGAGGATTCCTCTCTCAGGAAATGGACAAGAAAGTAGGCCAATAGATACAGGAATAGAGGCATTCTGAGACCCACGGCCAGACATCCTCAGTCATCCTCAGGGAGCCTGCTGGGCACAGCCCTGCACTCATGCAGAGCTGCTCCTCGGCACCAGTGCACCTTGCTGCTAGACACACACTGACATCCAGGAGTCTCTACATAGAAGAGAGAAGTCTCCAACAGGAAAGACAGAGACTGAAACAAAAGCAGGGCAAATCTCCAGAAAATAAAGTGACCTGAAACTATCTCACAGATATGACCCTGGGGAAAGTCAGAGGAAGAGGTGTATGGCAGAGATGGCAGAGGGAGTATAAACCCCAGCCAGATGGGAAAACCAAAAGAAAAAAAAATGAAATAATTAATTCTAGGAAAAACAAAAAGTTGCACAAGAAAGGAGATGCAATGCTACAGCTCTGGGCTCACCACAGTGCTTGCCCGGGTGTGATGAAGAGGGCCCACTGTCAGCCTAAAGTGTGCATAACCGTGCTGGAGAAGTCAGGGGGAAGACAGGAATGACTCAGGAGAGCGAAGCTTTCTGATATGCTTTGGCTTTTAAAATATGTATGTATTATTGTGGTTAAAATTTAAAGTTAAGACAATGATGCTAGCTGGAGCTTCTGATTGAGAATCAGTATCTCCCTGTCTCTCTCAATCTCTCTCTCTCTCTCTCTCTCTCTCTCTCACACACACACACACACACACACACACACACACATCATGAAAATGATCTAGGGCAGGCGAGACTGGATTTTCAGGCTCCGCACCCTGGCTTAGCACTGCTTGACCTGGATGTGAGTCTGGGGCCTGGCTAACTGAAAGCTCGCGTCAAGGACTGTCAAGTTCATCCCTCCAAGAAGACAGGCTGGCCGCACTGCATGAGTTAATGACAACCATCTGCAGAGAGCCATGTCTGTGGAAAGGCAGGTAGGATCAGATACCAGAAAGTGACAGCTGATGCTTACTAACTGATACAACATGATTAATAAAGATCACACAAATGAGAGAGGATAATGCCTTATTATAAAATGCAAGTGCCTGGCTCTGAATGGAGGCAGAGTTTGCAACAGCTCCTGTATCCAGGGATGGAGTGACTAGCATGTTCTAAGATGGGTAAAAGATACAAGCCCCGGGGGTCTGTTGGCAGCTGATACTTCAAGCCTGGGAATGCTCTGAGGCTGTGTGCCTCATGCACTCTCTGCCCCTCGGGGCTCCAGATCCAGCCTGGCAGCCAGTGGGCACTGCTCACGTTCGCTTTCTACAGGTGTCTTCCAGAAACACATTTTAATGAAGAAAGTTGTCACCATTATTATTGTTGTTGTTGGTAATAAATAGTGAAACCTGGTTTGCAGGGGAAAAAAACCTGGATTGCTGAGTTCAAAAGAAAGGGAGGAGCTGGGGTTTGCTGAAGACCAGCCTGGCCCACAGTGGCCCCCCCACAGAGGCATGGGCCACAGGGGGAGTCTCAGTCAGGGAACAGCAGCTATCATCACCGGGGTCTGGCTGTGTGGGAACATGACTAGCTTTTAGCTTCTGGAAGCCACACATGCGGCTGAACAGTGGGCTGGCGGAGCCTTCACCCTGGGCAGCACTGGTCACTTGCACTCGGCCCCTGGGCAGCCTTAGCTGCATGCTTCCTTCTTTGGGTGAAAAGGTCAGTGCCTGGCTGCCTACCTTGAGTTCGTCTTTGCTCTGGAAGTTGTCCAGGAGGTGCTGGTAATGGGTGTCACACATCTGGCGGAGCAGCGAGAGAAGGCAGGACACATATTCACCCTAAGGAGCAATCCAAAAAACACTTAGCCCGGCCAGCCACAAGGGCTGTGTTCCCCAATCCACAGAAGGCAAGGAGAGAAGGAAGGGTCTGAGATGGCCCCATGATCATGAGAGGGAAGGTGACAGCTCTGGCCCTGAAAGTGAGTCTTCTTTTCTGCTAAGGGAGGCCTGGGGGCTCTGCAGCATGGGGCTGATTGGAAACTTTAACCTGTAACAAAGAGACACTGTAAAGTGAGAAAGATAGTCTTACTAGCATCCCATTTTTTTTCGGGGAAACTTCTGGCTACAGCCCTTTGTCAGTATGTTACCAGGGCACTGTACCCAAGTCTGGGGGGGGCTACTTGGAATGGGACACTTGGCCTTCTCTGGACAAAACTGAGATTCTGCCCATCCTGCTGGGCTGGTGCAGCCCTTTTCCAGGGATCTCTGTGAGACCTCCCGGGCTTTACATGTGGTTACTGTCTGGCAAGCAGAGTCAAAACTGACCTTTATGAGAAGATGAGCTATGAGCTTTAAGACAAGTGAAGATCTAAGGATTAAAAAATGAGCCTTTAAAATTTCTTCAAGTTCCAACCAGGGTACTTGGAAAACCCTGCTTTAAGGACTCCAGGGACTTCTGCCACCTCACAGCAATTTCCAGCATGGAACAGCCACACATGGCCTCCTCTGAGAAGGCTGCCTCCTCAGCAGGATGAAGGAAAATTACCGAGACGACTTTCAACTGCTCTTAAACTCATGGGAATTTGATAACAGTTTTTCAGTCTCTCAAATCCTTTCTAGACCCGTTATTATACACATATGTATGAAAAATATATATACGTACATGACCTGAAAGTGAGCATATGCCATAATTCACAGACTTTTTGTGAGGATCAGATGAATTAATGTACAAAAGTGTTTAAGAAAGTCCAGTACATGAAGAAGTGCTCAATCAATTGTACTTATCATCACCTTCATTAAATCTATTAAAATGAATCACTTCATTATTAGCATCACTAAACAAGTTAATAGTTGTTAGGTATGTAAAGCAGGGTCCTGCCCAGGTAAACAGTGTCACTGCTGGTTGGAGGGGCTGCAGGGCCGCCAGGCCTGTGTTTCACCTGCAGGGAGAGTGCCCTCCCCCAGAGCTCCTGGGGCGGCTGCGTTCTTCCCAAGCCCACTGCTCCTGAGCACAGGCCGGCTCCCTGCCCCAACACCAAGTGTGCTGGGCCTCGGCTTGCTCCAGTAGAGGGGTTTCTTCAAAGAGATCACTGCAGTCTCCCACTGCCCCCTGGAAGATTCCATGCGACCTGTTTATCAGGTTCCAACATGAGGGCTAAGCAGTTCACGTGGGACAGGAGGGGGGTCCCGGGGGCTGCCTTTCGGCCCCCCTGAGAGGCTTTCCCAGCCTGACTCTCTTCTAATTGGATCTCGGTGCAGAAATGCCAGTGCAATTCCACCTCATAACATTTTTCCTGATGTTAGACATTTAGATACAAACACTGTGGACAAAAGCAACTCCTTTTTAGATACAAGCAAATACTACGAAAAATGACGTGTATCACTTAGGAGAGCCCGTTCCCGAAGGAATAGCCTGTTTTCACTTTCCACACTTCCAGCATCTCCCCACATCTCTGCTTCACCCCACATCGTAGAAGATGACTCGGCTCAGAATCAGAAGAGGACAAGAACCATTCCCTGAACCTTCTCTCCAGTAGACAGTTGGGGTTTGAGCCCAGAGCTTCCAGGGAAGGGCAGGGTGGTCAGACTGGAGGCGGGGAAAGGGTGGCATGCTGACAACCGTGCAGGAAGGGAGGCTGAAATGAATGGTGGTGGGGTTTGGCATGGAGGAGCCCCGGGTTAGAAAAGAAAGCAAGAAAACCTGAATGTTAGTTACTAACAGTGATCTCGGCTGTGCACTGCGGGCACCGCTGCCCTCTTACCGCCTCCTGAGCGTGCGATTTGCTCATGATGGTGAGCAGAGTCTGCAACAGCACGTCCAGGAGGCTCTCCACCATCATTTCTACCTCCTCCATGACATCTGCCTCCTGGAGCGAGCAGCGAGAGAGCACATGTTAGCAGAGGCCAGCAGTATTTAGCGTAAGCACGGTGGGTGTGGGTGCTTGGCCTCCGAGCGTGCAGTGTCATGGAACAGGGACGCGGGCTCTGTGAAGAGGTGTCACAGCCCTGCTGCTGCTGCCCTGGCATGCTGGCTGGGGCCTCCCCCAAACCCAGCACCACCTTGACACCCGCAGTGCTGAACCTTGGGTAGAGGCACTAATTTCAACATAGAGGGAAGAAGCAAAAGTTCTAGTTGAATATTTTCTTTGATTTCCCTAGAAAAGTCAGGAGAAAGCATAACTCAGCTGACAAACTTAGAGAAAATGGTAGTGTCCACACCAGGGGGCATGAGGGCAGCTCCCGCACTGTTACTGATACTTGGGGAGCTTCTCAGCCTCCCTGAGGACAGATTTTGCCTCGGACGACCTGGGCCTGGCTAGCCCTGCTGCTGCCTGGTACTCCTGCTCGTGTTCCCCACTCTCCTGGGGGACTCCAGTCTCAGTGTGTCTTTCCTTGGCAGCCTCACCAAAGCAATGGAACAGGCCTTCTCAGCGAGGCCTGCCTCCCAGCCTTGGGCTCTGTATTTAGGAAGAGTCTGTGTTGTCCTTTCACAAACCTCTCAGTCCAATCTCAAATCCTGTCACTGGACTTTAATGATCTCACAAAGGGACTCACTCCCGTTGCCCCTTCTCCAAACTCCTTATATTATTACTGGTCCCAATGCCCACTTGCCATCCACCCATCAACCCATCACCCGTTAAACATGCACCATGTGCCCGTCCTGCTTGGGATCCTGAGTTCTCCTCTTCTCATGGGGCTCCCGTCGCACCCACCCCTCCCCACCCAGTCAACATCATCACATGCTGTCTGCCACCGCCTGAAGAGTCTGAGCAGCTCTCAGGGCGGAAGGCATCACCTCCGTCTGCTGAACTGATGGCGGCGCTCGGTCCTGTGGCGTCTCTTCACACCCTAAGCAGCTAACCTGCACCCACCTGAGTGGCCCCAAGGATACTCCAGACGGCCTCCTCCAGGCTACCTGTTCCCAGGCACTCCACCCCTCCCCTCCCATCCTCTCCCCTTCAGCAGCCAGCCTCCTGCCCTCCCCGTGTGGCCTGGCTTGCTAGCAGACCCTGTGTGCCACAGCTGCCTGGAGAGGCCCGTGGGAGGGGCACCGCCAAGCCCCGGAGCTGCGAGCAAGCAGGGCCACCCCCACCATCACAGTCACTGCCAAGATGGGCCCTGCCGCCAGAGGGCTCTTAAAGTCTGGACACCAGAGCACTCCACAGGGTCCGACGGCCTTCTCAAGCCAAGTGTGCTCTTCCTGGTCGGCCCCTCTCCTGCTCCGCAGGGCCAGCCTGACCTCGCATGTTAACCCCTGACTACTGGCCTTCATTTTAAATGCACTTGAAATTTTACTCTCCAGAAACCTTATCTCAACTTAATAAGGTGGTATAATAAAAAACTCATTCTTGTCCTTAATTTCTTTTTTTATACTTTCCCACACTTTCCAAATTTCTCTAAGAAATATGCATTCCTTCTGTTACCAAAAACATGTAAAATAAAAATAAGTTCCTACCCTTATCCACCTGATACATGTCTTCCTTCCCTCCCATCCCACCACAGACCTCTTTTGAAAAGAAAAAACAGAGGAATGAAAACAGGCAAAATTATTCATAGTTGACACCTCACCCTAAAACACAATTCTGCCATCTCATGAGGCTCAGAGCTCTTGCGGGCAACAGTGGCCGTTGCACCCCCTGGCCTTGGTATGGCACAGCATGCTGTGCGGTCGGGGGGCAGGCATCAAGCCACCAGGAAGGCCACAGAGAAGTCTGATGAGCAAGAGCCCCCACCTGGCCTGCGCCACTGTGCTGGCGCCTCAGGGTCCTCAGAGCACTCCCTTTAGACAGAAACAGAGCCTGGCACAGGACTAGGCTTCTGGAAGCTACAGACACCTACATTCCTGGAGGGACTGATGCTGATGATGGCACAACTTGCTAAAACAGCAAGGCTGCGCTGTGCTGAGAAGGCTGCTGAATACACACAGGCCTCCATCCACTTGGGCACCTTCTGTTACTGATGAACACTGTTCTGACTGAGAAACATGCAAGTGATCTGGGTTGATCTGCCTCTGGCTAACGTGATACAAGGCCGGGCAGAGCTGGTGGGGGGTGGACGCAGGGCCGCTACCAGAGAGCTGGTCTTGACGATGGAGAAGATGCTGCCAAGAATCCCTGAGCAGATGAGCAGCTCCTTCTGCTGCCTCAGGTGAAGGTGAATATGATGGAGAACCACAGGAAGCAGGATGCGGCGGGATTCTGGGAAAGAGAACACGGGAGAAAGGCCTTCATGGGAGAATGGCTGCCTCAGGAAGCCAGCAGCATGGTGGGGCTTGCTCGTCTCAAAGCAGGAGGGCTGGAACTGGAGCCGAGCTGGAGGTCAGGCCATCCCTGACGGGGGCCTAAAAGCCCACTTCCAGGACATACAAGGCATCCCACAGCATTACCCGTCCATCTATCTTCCCTCCTTTCCCATTTCAAGCCTTTGTATCTACGGCAGTTTGTGTTAGATCGAGGAATGTTAGGAGATTGCTTCCAAAGGAAATCACTTTAATGACTAGACTCCAAATCAACAGCAGAGATTACAGTGAAAACCCCATTTAGATGACACGTCTAGTTCTATGAACCACATCCACTGGTCTGCAGACTCGGTATGGATGATGGATAGCCCCTCCTTACGATGCCCTGGCTGGGCGGCCCTGTGACAGCTGTTAGGCGAGGCCTGCCAGCTTTCCCCCTCAGGCCCGTGGGATGCTAGGTGTGTCCACAGCCATTAACGGAATGGAAGTCTGACTTTTGTCTGACATAAGCCTTTGATAATTAGCTAGCTAATCCTACTTGTCTTTTCTCCTCAGTGTCATCTGAGTAGCATTTCATGGGTGGATGACTGTATTTAGAGCCTTGAACCTAGGAAGGCTGCATCCCAGCTCAGGCTCCTTCACTAACTCACCCTAAGGCCTTAGGCAAGCTGATTCCTCTTGCGGGTTTGGTTTTTCCCACCTGTAGAATGAGGCGCCAGTGGCCTCATCTGCATTTCCTCCACTGGTGTGGTGAGAAGACAAGGGAAATACAAGTGTGAATGTGTTTCTGTGTCCTGCACTGCTCTGTGGCCAGGGATTGGTGAGCCGGCAGTTTGCCACCATAGCCGGCAGCATGATGCAGTCAGATCACCAGTGACACAAACAAGCCATGGCATTTTGGACTTACTGTTCATTTTTGACCTGAGTTAAGTGCTCCTGGTAAAATTCAGGAAGAAAATCTTTTTCAGCTGAAGACAAATTATATGATATGAAGAGGTTTTGGGACTGCCTTGTCGAATAGGTAGAATATGTTAAAATAAAATGGAATGACAGCTAATAATATATTTAAAAGGATGCTTGGGCAAGAGAGAAGTTCATAATATATTTTGCAAACCAGAATACCAACACAGCAGGATTTAAAACAACCAGAAGCTGCCTGAAGACAGGACAGCAGTTTGTTACTGGACCCTGCTGAAGAACAGACCCAAACTGGTGTGTTCTGGGAACATGGGTGTTGGTAAAAGCCTCCTGCTTTGGGGAAGAGGCTGCAACTCAGGCATTCAGTGAAAAGCTAGGGGTGGCTTGCCATCTCAAAATCTAATTCCATAGTTCCACTGCTACAGAAGGTTTAAGAACAGTTTTTCTTTTTATGTGATCATGGGAAGCAGCAAGTACACACAAAAAACTAGAAATAAAGCACCGCCTGGAGGACTGTCTGCTGTCCCCGTTCCCATACGTTCAGAAACCATCTTCTCTAAGCAGTGCGCAAGATGAGTGTGTGCAGTGGCCTGAGCATCAGTGTGTCTAAACCACTGACAGCCTCCAGTCCAGGAACCAGTGAAGATGGGAGTGTCTGCATGGTTGCTGGTGGAGAAAAGCTGGCTGTCTTGGCGGCAGCTTCACCATCGGCAACACTGGCAGAATGGAGTTAAAGGGAACACATACTTAGTATTGCAAATGCACATAGCACCAGACCAAGAAATTATTGTTCTTGGATTTTCAAAGTCAAACTTAAAGAATCTTACTGCCAAAGATTGTAGTAATTGTTCTGCTAGCATTTGACGCTTATTCCTGCACCCTAGAAGTTTACTCTGGGACAGGGACATTCTGCTTAGAGGATCAGGCTCGTAATGATCTCAACACTTGGCCATGGAGTTACGTGGTGCCGCTGCCAGGCTGATCACACCCACTGTGCTTTCAGCTGTGAACCTGCTGCTTCTCTCTGAAATGCAGCCTGGACGCCTGATGGACTGCTGTTGGGC
This sequence comes from Smutsia gigantea, assembly GCA_032199065.1. NCBI lineage: Eukaryota > Metazoa > Chordata > Mammalia > Pholidota > Manidae > Smutsia > Smutsia gigantea. The sequence goes on along the minus strand of JAVSCE010014677.1, from coordinate 128,608 downwards.
CATCCTGACCTCTTGGGGAGTGAGGAGAGCCCCCTGTCCATTTCTTTGCCTAATCTTTAGAGGCTCCTTCAAAGAGAGGAAAAGAAATCTGACTGGGGAGGCAAGGAGCCGAGAAAGCGCAGTGGGTCCTCAGAGCCCCCTTTCAGGGTCTCCTATTTCCCTGACCTTTCCTTATCCCCTTGGGCTAGGCGGTTCCCTCTTGCTCTCCCTTTTTCCCTCTGCTTTCCTATCCTGCTGGGTGTGGCAGGCCCCATTCTTGGCAGCTGGCTAGACTTGTGGGCTTGGAGCCTGTTCTGCAGGCCACCTGCACGGGGCCCACAGTGTGGATCCTTAGGGATAAACTGTGAGCCTGGTAGGAGGCCTAGGGCTTGGCTGCATTTACCAAAAGCTGTATTTTAAGGGCCAATGGTTCTTGAATGATGGTTGGTAAAACTGATCCTTGATTATCACTGGGTTCACACCTGGGAAAGGAGGAAAGGTGAGTCTGACTATGTCCTGCCTTGATGTACCTGAGAAGGAAAACAGGCGGCTGTCCACGGTCCTGGCAATGGACTGCAGCTTCACCACGTCCATCGACTGCCCAATGTGCACAGTGCTGGGCATGCTCCCCAGGGTCCCTCTCACAAACTCAGCCACCTCCTGCACAGTGAACATCTGCAGCAGCTCGTCAAAGATGGCTGGGAAGGAGCTGAGGAGTGCGGCCTGCAAAGCAAGGGAGGCTGCGTCAGCTCACAGTGGGGGTGTCTACCGTGCATGCTCCATGGTACAAAGTGGCAAGCGGCTGACAAGGCACCGCGGTGCCCTGCCTCTGGTGGGCTCTGCCTGGTCTGGGCCTCCAGCCACCCTCACAGCACTCTCAGGGCATGAAGCAGGGGGAACCAAAAAGGAAACCAGAGCAAGAGAATTTACGGGGCCTGGCCACCTGAAACTTTTATAACTTGCCAAGGAGTTTGCTGGCGAGAGAAGGGGCTATAAAGAGAAATCAGCACAATATGGCTCAACATCCATAGCTGCTTTGCTCATGAAATCAATTTAAACTTTTTGTCTGTCTCTATGATGAAGCTCTGGACTTTCTAGTTGTGGTCCCAAATTCAAGCCAGGATCCCTGAAGGAAAGGATGACAGGGAGAACTGTGCTCCTCCAAGCAGCACTGGCTCACCCTGCTCACGGGCCTGTGGCCAGCAATCCAGCCCCAAGAGCTGGACCATTTCCCAGGATAGACACATTTAATCTGAAACCATGAAATCTGAAGAGTGTAAATTCTTTCCTTCATATACAATGCCTGGTGGCCTCAGAAGCAAATCCAAAAGGATGGACAGTGTGTGGATTCAGCCATGAACCCTTGAGGGCTGTGGCTGCTGGCAGAGTCCAGTGGCCCAGACGGCCTGGACAAGAGGGCACGTGTGTGTCTGCAGACTCCTCTCCTGGGATCTGGGCTCGGGCAGACACATGAGGTGGCCTTGTGGGACAGTCTGATAATAGTTCCAGAGCCTCTGGGAGGCACGGTAGTACAGGAGGGTTTTAGAATGAGACAGATTGGAGTTTACATCCCAGCTTTACCACTTTTTTGCCACATAGCCTTGGGTAAGTTACTGCCTAATCCTCAGTTTTCTCACATAAAAAATGGAGATGGTGCAGTTACTTATCTCCTGGTATCGGCACAAGGAATAAATAAGGTGCATAAGTCAGTCTCCAGGAGAGGGCCTGGCACACAACAGGCCCTGATAAATGCTGGTTGTCATTCTCTCTCATTTCCATGGAAGAGGCAGGAAGGGGGATCTTTACACTTTTCAGCCCTCTGTACCAGTAACTCAGGACTTACTCAGGGCAAGGGAGTGTCACCCTGCACAAGTGAGCACCCTCTTCCAAGTGAGGCAGGGGGCGGGCACTGGTCTGGAGTGAGAATTCACGTCTTGGGGAGGTCTATCCTGCTGCGCCTAAGCTGAGGCTGGCCAAGCACAGGGCTTGTGTGAATCCTACCAGCAGGTTCTAACTTCCCGGGACATCAAGGACATTGTTTTACTGTGATTAAAACCAGCACAAAACATATTCTCATTAGCAGCCGGATCCACAAGAAAGGGGGCAGCAGGCCCTCCGTAACCAGCAGCGAGCACGGCTGGCCTGCCCTCCCAAACGTGGATGCCCCACACTTACACAGCGGGACAGAGGACACTGTGCCCTGCTCTCCCCAGGGCTCAGAGACAAAGACATGGAGTCTGACTGAATGATATACTTACTGAGAGTCCTGTTACTCACGAGACACGAGCCTGCCACCAAGGAAGCAGGTCTGATCCCGACTCAGGTCTGAGCTGAGACCAGATCTAAACTTATCCTGACGGGAAGGAGCAGGCCACTGAGTGGACGGCTCTGCTCAGGTCTCGGACAGCACTCCTGTGCTCTGCCAGTGGCCTGTGAGCTCCCTGTATCCCTGCAGGGTCGGGGGAGCAGGTGTCCTGGGCCCTGCAGGCAGGATCAGGTGGGCTCAGGAAGGGAAGGGGGAGGTGAATAGCCTGCGGTGCTTAGGAAGGGAAGCCATGGAGGCTTTCTTGTGGAGGAACCTGGTGACTGTGAGGTTCCCCACTCTGCAGAGGGTCTAGCCCTCAGCTGCTCACCTGTTCCGGCCAAGGGGCCTAAAGACAACTGGCATCAAGGGACACCCCAATCAGCGATAAACAAGAAGCAGACTACTCTACCCTCTAATGAGATGTGTAAACATGCATTTGCTCTCATGACAGTCCTGGCAGCAGCTGAATGAATGGACATGAGAGGGGCTGCCTGGTCTTTGCTGAGGATTTATGGGATAACTCAAAAAATCTAAAAAGTGCAATCCAATAGACGAAATCCTGATGTTTAGTTATAAAAGAAAATAACTCCTTGTGACTGGGATCATGGACAATGTCCTTGACCCTTTCCGGGGTGAGGCTGTGTGGAAAGAGTAGCTGACCGGACATTTTTAATATAAGGGAGCAAATTTCCTTCCCATACTGGTATTTCTGATAGAATATAATTCTAGGTATTAACCAAAGTTTGCTAGTTACATCTGCTGTTTTCAACCTATTTTATTCTTAACTCCTGGAACAGACAAGCACTAAAGTTTTTTAAATCAATACAGTGAATAGGAAATAAAATTCCCTATACATTCTGAATAGTCTCTAAAAATCAGATGTTCATAAACAACTAATAGTACGGTGGCTAAATAAACAGTCTGAAGAGGCTCCTGAGAACAAGGCTCGCCCCTCTGCCAGCACAGAGCCACTGGGCTGCTCTGCACCTGGCAGTCAGCACACAGGTGGCTTTGAAGTAAAAGCAGCATTTTGTTCTGTTAGGGATTTCCTTATAAATCGCCCCTTACCCAACCCAGAGCCTGGCAGGGCCTCTCTGACTGTGGAAACCAGAGGACAAAGAAACCACCTGCTAGCCAGCAGGAGTCCAGCAGGAAAACTCCCCCGCAGGTCACAGACCTGGGTGAAGAGGAGAGTTTCTGAGCTTCTGCTGTCCAGACTGAGCACAAACCGGATGGACTGGAAAAGTTCTTGGATGCTGGAGCGGAACTGCTCTTCCTCCATCCCACAGGTGGCTCGTGAGTACAGGATTCTTGACTGCGCGATGAACTTGAAAAGGTACTCCAAGGCCTGGGGTGTGGGAGAGAAGGGTGGAGAGGTGGTCAAGATGGCTGAGGACAACCACGGCAGGGAAGGGAGGGCGAGGGGACAGCAAATTCTGCACCAAAGATGGAGGGACAACTTCAACTGTCGAGATAAGCACTTTTTTTTTTAACCTTTTCTCGAAAGTCCAAGTGGTCACTGAGTACCAGCTGCCTTCTTACTGAGAGAATCTTCACATTATTTTATGAGTGTTTTTTGAGATTTTGGAATTAAAGGATCTTGGACCATTATGCAAGCAGTTGAATTCGAGAATATACAGGATCAAAAGAAAATTCAGCTTTTCTGCATTTTTTTTTTTTTTAGGTCTGGAAATGAGAGTCTCTGAAGGCAATGATATAAGAACTTGTCTTGAATTTATTCCAAGAAGCAAGAGTCCTTATGGAGTCTTCTGTCTCTGAGACACAGCAGGGGCGTGACGTGGTGCCGACCTCACCAGGAGCCAAGTCGGGAGGGAACTGCCCCAGCGTGCTCAGAGGTTGGAGAGCCTGACACACCCCTCTCCAGCCTTCTCCAGACTAGGGCACCTGCCATGAACAGTTCATGAACAATCCAGGAGAAGCTCTCGCATTCTGGGGGCAGCATCTGATTCTGAGGAGCCCCTGCCTGGGCCCATACTTACAAGCAGAGTAATGAATTCTCTTTTAAGAGAAAAGATTTAAGATCCAAGACTTTGCTTTCTAATCAGAGAATCATGCCATAGATTTCCCAGACACTGGGAAGGCAGAGATAATGGGGAGAAACTTATCTAAGTATGAAACAAATGGAGCTCAGTTACTTGAAATGTGTAACAGTAAACAAGTCCTAAGCTACCTTTCAGATCTCCCCATCTGTCGGAAGTTCGGCAAATCAACAGGACACCTGCCTGTTCAGAACAATGTGTCTTCCAAGGCTTGTACCAAAATACTATGAGAAGTGACAGTTAGTAGCCTTATTGCCACAAATGCTATAGCCTCCATTCCAGAAGCCTTTTAATGCCTGGTCTGTAAGGAACCTGGAAAGTCTGAATGACACACTCCAACTTTAAAAAGGAAAATGATTTCCTCATCAGCAGGTTTTTTTTTTCCGGTTTGAAACAGCTACCACAAGAGATGCACTGAGTGGCTTGAAACATCCACTAGCTTCAGAATCAAAGGCGGCGCCAGACAGCAGGTCTGCGAGCACACCCTGGCCGTGAGGGCTTAGTTCCTTCATGAGACTCTAATATATGGACTGGTTTGTGGAGGAGCACAAGACCAGTTGGAAGACACCAGTGAGGCACAGACGACAGGTCACTCCTGTCATTCACCTCCACCTGACGCCCCACTCCCACCCCTCGAGGGTAACCATCAGCGGCAGCTTGGCCAGGACTGTGTGATGCCAGCTGCCCCTGACAGACGTGAGTGGAGAAAGAGGATGAAGAGCTGGTAGAAGGGTGCTCCCAAGCCTGTGGAGACAATGGAATGCTCAACAGTGAGTGGCTGGAGCAGTTGCTCTGTCCTCTTTACTTAAGCTAATAAACCTGAAAGGAAAGGAGATCCTGAAAGTCATCGTAACCTTCTGTCAGCAAGGACAGCCATGTGTCCGCGGGTCCCTGGCAAGGCTCTGACGCAGCTCGGCAGTGGGAGTGTGCTGTCTGTGGAGCCACCTTGACACGCGCCATGGTCAGGCCCCCCAAGGACGCCCACTACAGGCTGCTCGCAGGACACACAGAGCACAGCCAAGCAGGAAAACAAAGGACTCTAGTTTCACATTCTTTGGTGGTACAACATTCTGGGCAAGGGCATGACCCTGAAAGTGAAAGGAAGAGATGGGATATGTGTGGAAAGATGTACTGAATCCAGGGTAAGAAGGAAGAGGCTTCCTAGTTCCCGCCTGACGATACGGAGTGAGTGGGGCCAGGTCAGGAGTGTGTGCATCCTGGGAAGGAGGACAGAAACAGCTCAGATGGAGACACGCTGGCCTGGTCCAGAGGACGTGTAAACCAAAATCTGATGAAGAAGGGGAATGGTCTGACAAAACCTCGTACTGGAGGCGTCAGCATGTGAGGCCTCTCAGATGAGTGTGAACTGGGAAGAGCAAGAGGAAGGTACCTCAGAAGAGTGGTCCCCAAACGGGGCTCCTCCTCCCTCCCACCGAAGGCTGGCCTTCTCCAGGAACTGGGCACCTCCCGAAGTGACCCTGCCATCAGCCCCGCGGAGCCAGCCTCAGCTCTTCCTTCCTGTCATACCCCACCCCAACTTCACATCTGAAAGCCTCTGCTTTGTCACATCAGCCCCCCGTGGTTGTGTGAAAACTCAAGCTGTCTCCACGCCGGGCGTTTAAGCATGCTGCCTCCTCTGTCTGGAATGCTCACCCCCTAGTGCTTAACACTAGTTTCAGCTCAGACGTCACCCCTCAGAGATGCTTTCCCTAAAACCTAGATCTCTCCGACCAGTCTACCCCAGGATCCTGAGGATTTCCTTCGCTGCACTCATGAAGTTTGTTTTCACTGACTGTGTGTCTGCCTGTTCCCATGCCTGCGTCTTTGCCCCCTCGAGCGGATGTGCTGTGCAGGCTCAGCCCAGAGCTGACAAAGCCTGGTGCATGGCGGGTACCCAGTAGCGCTGACTGAGTGAATGGTTCTTGGAGAAGACCGCCTCTCCCATGATGCCTTCTCCAGTTTCCTTAGACAAGCCATCTGTGGGCTGACATAGAACCCCTTGCCTCTAAGTCAAGTTTTATCCTCTCAGATATCATGTGAGGAGCTGGACAGGTGCTAGGGTTCAGAGAACAGACCCGGGCCTGGCCTCACACCCCATCCAGGCCCCTGCCCCTCACCTGTGTGCATGCTCCCCCCTAGGGCACTGGGGGGTTCTTCAGGGGGACCTGGCTTACTCCTCTTTGCATCTCAGCTTCTACCAAGGACACTGCATGCTCCACAGACATGTGTTGTATGAAGGAGGACAGAAATGAGACTGTGGCGTTAGATTGTCTCAGAATGTGGAGAGAAGTGGCAGGGCAGACCCGGCAGACCCGGATCTGTGGTTTACTTTGTCTCTTCAATCTGTTGCTTGGGGTAACAACTGGTTACCATGTGGATAAGAGCAATAAAAATCCCAGGCTCAGTAGGACTGAAAGCAGGCAATGGGATATTAAGTGAGGACAGAGAAAAAGCAGAACAAACTTTACTGACGTTCTTCTTTTATTGCTAACTAGCCGGGTAGGAACTACATGGTTAAGAAGCAACAGTAACCAAGTAACCCCAAAGCAAGAAAAGACAGGGACAGGGAGAGTGAGCACTGACTTGACTTTCGGTGTGTCCCAGAAGACACAACAGCTTTCTTCTTGGGACACAGGTTTCCCCAGCAAACTTCTGTCTGAAGGTCTGGCAAGCAAGAGGAACCGGCATTCACAGAGGTGGTTCTCTCCAGGGAAGCAGCGGCCATGAAAGGAAGCTGCCAGGAAGTGTAGTTAGCTCACAGTGAGGGTGGCCCGTGCAAGCTGGAGCTGCCCAGCTGCACACAGGCCTGCCTTGTCACGGAACCTGCCCAAGCAGGGCTGTGGCTGTGGGGTCCCTGGCAAAGGTTCCTGCAAAGGCCAAGGTTTAAAAATTATCTTCTTAGCATATCCACATCCAGTACATACAGTCAGCTCTTTTCACTTAACATGGTTCTAAAACACAGTATTTATAACCACTGAGGAAGGGAAGAGTACTAGAAGATCTTCATTCTAATCCATGCTGCTACAACGTGGCCTAGAAAGAGATGTGACCCTAGAGCCAGCAGAGGCCAGGAGCCAGGCAGGGAGGACGGCCAGGGGCCGTGTGCACACCCTCCCACCCTCCCACTTTAGAGCAGGAATGAAGATCATCTGGAGCAAAATCGAGGTGAGCAAAGAGGAATCATGGGGTCTGAGGCATTCCTGAAAGCAGGCAGTGTCCTGAGATGTCTGTCCTGCCAGCCACACGGTGGAGACCCCTCACTAACAGTGACAGGGATGGGCGCGTCATGGACAGCAAGCTCAGTACGTTACCCGCATGGCTTCCTGAATGTGGTCCTGCCGAATCAGTTCTGCAGAGCAGTCCATGTACCACTTCAGACAGCGGATGAGCTCCCTGGGAAAGAGAACAGTTCCAGAGTGCACACGTCAGTCCAAGAGTGGTGCGGCCTGAAACGCCTGTGGCCCTGCACTGGCCACGCAGGAGGCAGTATCCTGCTGCTGAGCTAGCATGGAGTCATGAATTTTTGGATCATCTCAGATCAGACAAAACTCCTTGTCCATAAAAAGCTGCCACATTTTAATTCGCAATTACAAGCACGCTTTTCCACTCTCCCTGATACACATTTCTTCTTTGATTACAAGAAAGTTTCCCCAAAATCCTGGACTGTATGTATATTTTGTTTTGTCTGAAGTTGCTATGTCTCCAGAATACACAACAAACACTAGTGAATGGCAGACTGAATACAAGTGAATAGTCCCATCTGTCCCTCCTTGCTCCAGCTTCATCTCATCTATTTTGTTTCCTTAGGATCAGTGCCCTGAGTGAAACAGGATAATAGGGTCAGAAGGCTTGCATGTTTACATGGCAAAAGAGCACAGGGGTCAAGAGTGCAGGCCCTGGCCAGATAGCAGGGTTCACATCGGGGGCCTTTCAGTTTCTAGCTCTACAACCTTGGGCAAGTTACCAGATCCCTCTGTGCCTCATTCTTTTCACTTGAAGTACTGAGGAAATGATAGCACATCTCAAAGGTATTGTCAATACAAATGAGATGACACAAAAAGCACACAACACAGTGCCCATTCTCCAAAGTCACGTCAAAGTGTCAGAGTTCCAGTGACTCCTTGCTGCCCTTTATGTTATCAAAAATCCTGCTAACTCCAAAGGAGAAAATGGTGACTTCTTTTATTGTTCTAATGGTTTTAGAGAACCTGTGAGTGTTTCTCAAGTTTACTACTCATATTATCTCTTATTGACCATCTTCTTATTTCTTTGACAGTTATTGGGGGAGAGGTGGCTAGATTGACTGTGCACATGTTTCTCGTGGCAACGAGCAGGATTTATCTGTAGCAGCTTTGCCATCACTTCTCAGAGGGAAAAGTATGAAACTATGTAATAAACTATGGTTAGAATGTCACCGAAACCTCACAGGGAGCCTCAGACTCAATGGTAAAAGACGGAAAGCTGCTCCTCTAACCTCAGGAACGAGGCTCAGATGCCTGCCTTGCCACTTCTGCTCAACACAGTAGTGGGGAAAAAAGCAGTGAAAGGCTTCCAAATTGGAAATGAAGGCATAAAATTATCTTTGCAGCTGATACAACTCTGTACATAGAAAAACCCAAAGAGTCCACAAAAAAACTTTTAGAATGAGTGAGTTCAGCAAAGTTGCAGGATACAAAATGAACACAAAAAACTGGTTGCATTTCTATGCATTAGCCTGAACAATCCAAAAAGGAAATTAAGAAAACAATCCATTTCCAGTAGCATCCAAAAAGAATAAAATACTTAGGAATACACTTAACCAAAGAGGTGAAACACTTGTACTTGGAAAACTATAAAATGTTGCTGAAAGAAACTAAAGAAAATACTAATAAATGGAAAGAACTGTGTTCATGGATTGGAAGACTTAATACCATTAAATATCAATATGACCTAGAATGATCTACATATTCAATGCAATTTTCATCAAAATCCCAGCAGCATTTTTTGCAGAGATAGAAAAATCCAATCTGAAGTTCATATGGAATCTCAAGGGACCCCAAATAGCCAAAGCAGAAGAAGAACAATGTTAGAGGACTCACACTTTCTGATTTTAAAACTTACTACAAAGCTACAATAATCAAAACAGTGTGGTACCAGCATAAAGACAGTCATATACATCAACAGAACAAAATAGCCCAGAAATAAACCCTTGTATATATATGGTTAAATGATTTTCAACAAGGGTGCCAAGACCACTCAATGGTGAAAGCATATCTTTTCAATGAATTATATTGGGAAAACTGAGCATCCACATGAAAAAGAATGAAGTTGGACTCTTATGTTACACAATAAATAAAGATTAACTCAAAATGGATCAAAGACCTAAATGTAAGAGCTAAAAATATAAAAATCAGACAAAAACATGGGGAAAACCTTCATAATACTGGACTTAGCAGTGATTTCTTGGATATAACATCGAAAGCACAGGAAGCAAAAGAAATAATAAATATATCAAAACTGAAAACTGTTCCATCAAAGGACACAATCAACAGAATGGATGGCAATGGGAGAAACTATTTGCAAATCATATACCTGAAAAGGGGTTAATATCTTGAATATTAAGAATATATAAAGAACTCCTATAATTCAACAACAACAAGACAAACTGATTCAAAAATGGGCAAAGGACTTGAACAGATTATTTCTCCAAAGAAGATACACAAATAGTTAATAAGCACATGGAGAGACACTCAAACTCAACATCACTAATCATCAGGGAAATGCAAGTCAAAACTATAAAAAGATGCCGTTTCACATCCATTAGAAAGGCTAAAAAACCCAAAATACAAAAAAACAGAAAGTAACAAGTATTGATGAGGATGTGGAAAAAAGGAAACACTTGTGCAAAGTTGGCATGAATTGGTACAACCACTATGGAAAACAGTATGGTGATTTCTTAAAAATTTTTAAATATTATTATTATATGATCTGGCCATTCCACTTTGGGGCATATACACAAAATAACTGAAAACAGGGTTTTGAAGAGAGATTTGTACACCCACGTTCACCCTTTTATTCACTATAGCTAAAATGTAGAAGCAAGCCTGCTATTCATTGATGGATGAATGGACAAACAAAATGTGCACATACATACAACGGAACACCATTCAGCCTTAAAAAGGAGGGAAATTCTGACACGTACTGCATGGAAGAACATGGAGGACATCATACAGTAAAAGAAGGGAACCAGTCACAAAAAGACAAATACTGTATGATTCAATGTATACCAGGGACTTAGAATAAGCAAATTCAAAGAGACAGAAAGTACAGGGTGGTCGCTCAGGGGCTGGGGAGGAGGGGAATGGAGTCGGTGTTTAGCGGGCATGGAGTCTCACAGGAGGGAAAGAGCTCTGGATATGGATGGTGGTGATCGTTATACAAACAGTGTGAGTGTACTTAGCACCACTGCACTGTACACTTAAAAATGGTTACAATGATAACCTGATGTTATGTGTATTTTACCACAATGATGGTTGCCCTTTTTTCAGCCTTTCTACTGAAATGAAGAAACTTTTTTTTGGCCTTCCTATTCAAGCACAAGTCCTAATAATGATGTCAGATGGAACTTACTTATATGCCAGGGCTCCAGCAAAGTGCTTCTGGATGTATGTGTCCATTACAGGCCGGAAGTGGAAATACTTGATGTCTCTGAGCAGGTTGATGATGAATACCTGGGAGAGACAGAGGGAACTGGAGTTTGCTGGGGGCCTCAGACCTGTCCCTGGCAGAAAACAAAGTTCTTGTTTCTTCAAGGAAGTGCAAACTGCCAGTGTTTTCTCTAGTGCTCCCCCTGGGCAATAAGATTTCCCCTTTGTCTGCATGTCTGTTCTGTCTGTTCTATTCCTTTCACCCCCGCCCTCCAATCCGGACTGGGGGTTTACCTGCTTGTGCCAGTGTCACTCTGAGCCTCTCTGCACAGTAATGCTGGGTGGTTCACTGGGAACCAGGGGAAGGCAAAAAAATACCTGTGTAGGTGGCAGAGATGCCAACGCATCTCAAAAAACTTGGAAAAGAGAGGAAAAAAGACTACCTTCTGAGCCAGATCAGCCTAGGAAAGGCTGTGCCCTTCAGAAATGGGCCTGGCTGGCCAGGGAAGCGAGGAAGACGAAAGCCAGAGGGGCAAACTATGCAAGTGTTACTGTAACTCTCGCCCCTGCCCCTCATCTTCAACAGGTTCTTAAAAACACAGCACCCCTGTGGGACTCGGTGCATTAAGCAAAGTGCACTGAACATTCAAACCAGTGCCCAGTCTCTCTAAGCAACCTTCTGAGATTCTGGTTCTCCAGCAACTGCGTAGAGAGAGTGAGTGTGTGATGCTCAGACCAGCACAAGGGAGTCTCTGCTTTTCCTGGTGGTTATCCCATGCTTTGTAAGTTAAGCACAGGCCAGCCCGTCTGACTTCCTGTGAGTCCCCAGGTGCTTGTTGGTGTGGGCCAGTGTCCAGGGCGAGGCAGCTCGGCAGGAATGATGAGACGGAGGCCCGGCCTGAGCAGGCGCAATGCCCCTGATCGGGTTTGTGGGGGTCTGCCTGGAGCCCTGGCGGGGCCCTCCTCTGGCAACACTGCTCAGTCCCTGTTCTGCGGGACTGCACCCTGTGCTGACTCACTCTAATACCTCTAATACACTGCTTCCCTTGGATTTAAAAATACGTGACAGGAATAATTAATAAAGATGCAAAGTCAGGAGGGGTGAGACTTACCAAAGACTGGAACACCAGCAGGCCATACTTCTCTGTGTTGTCGTCCAGAATCACAAAGAGTGTATCTAAGATGTCCTGCAGAAACTGCAACAGCAGTGGGGTCGAGGGCTCAGGGTTTAGGGTCCTGTACACACGGGCAAACTTCCACACACCAGAAAACTTCCCTCCCAACAAGCGTAACCACTCCTAAACAACAATCTAGTGTCCCACCTCCACCTAGCTAAGGGGCTGACAAGGGGGGCCTGGGGTTTGCTTATGGCCCAAGGTCCCTGAGAGACCTGGACAAGCTCTTCTCTCAGGTAGGGGCTGAACTTCTAAAGCAACAGCAATTACCCCAAAACCCAGTACATCCACGTACAAGAGAAAATTTGAAATAAAGACAATCTAAGTGATTCTGACACCAAATTCATTTTGAGAAAAAAGAGCTCGCCTTCCCGGGACCCCAAAGACTTCGGTCACCCCTTACTCTGCTGTGGCCTGACTATATAGAGGACTGTGGGTGACGGGATGGCAAGCGAGGTCTCACCTACAGAAACTACTTTCTGGTCAAGAAGTTAGTATCCCAAACAGGAGAATCAGCTGAGGGGGACTGTCAGTGAGGGTGAAAGATCTGGAAGCACTGGGTTTTTCATTTGAGCATGTTCCTTTCTCTTTCTAAGATGCAAAAACCAAGGAAGCGAATAATAAATACTTGTGGATGCTGGCAGTCTTTAAAAATAAATCTAACATTCTGTTGGTCAAAAGCAGTTTAATGAAACAATGTTCAATTTATTTCAAACAATATAAAGCAGAAGGTGTGGCTGGGGTGTTGATAGGCAGGACTGACCACGTGTGTACGGCCACTGGACTGGGTGCACATAGGGCTCTTTACACTATGCTGTCCACTGCTGTGTATGTCTGAAATCCTCTGACTGAAAGTAAAGAAGCGTTTGAAACACTAATATATTCTCTTCACATTCTCTCCTGGCTGGCCTGAGACAAGTCACTGACGCTAAAAGCGGAGACAGGCAATTAAAGGTTGGTGGCAGCCTATCGACATCACTTTTCCAACAGCATTCACTCACCTTGTGCCTCTGTCACGCACTGGTAATTCTCACACCATTTCAAACTTTTTCATCATTATATTTGTCCTGGTGATCTGTGACCAGTGATCTTTGTCACTATGTCAATTGTTCTGGGCACCTGGAACTGTGCCTACATGAGACACTGAACTTAATACATGTTGTGTGTGTTCTGACGGCACCACCACGGCTGTCCCCCACCTCTGTGTCTCCTCGGGCCTCCCTGCCCCCCGAGACACAATGCTGGAATTGGGCCAGTTAACAGCCCTCCAAGTGTCCGAGTGAAAGGAAGAGTCACACGTCTCTCGCGGTAAATCAAGCGATTAAGCGTAGTGGGGAAGGCATGTCGAAAGCGGAAAGAGGCCAAGAGCTGGGCCTCCTGCAGCAGGCAGCCAAGTTGTGGACGCAAAGGAAAGGTTGGTTCTTGAAGCAAATTAAAAGTGCTGCTCAGTGAACACACAATGATAAGAAAGTGAATCGGCCTAGTTGCGGATATGGGGAAAGCTTTAGTGGTCTGGAGAGAAGATCAAACCAGCCACAACATTCCCTTAAGCCAAAGCCTCCTCCAGAGCAAGGCCCTCACTCCTCGATTCTGTGAAGGCTGAGGGAGGTGGGGAAGCTGCAGCCAAAGTACCCAGAAACTCTAGCTAAGATCATTCGTGAAGGTGGCTGCACTGAACAACAGATTCACAATGTAGACAAACAGCCTTCCACTGGAGGAAGATGCCATCTGGGACCTTCCTATCTACAGAGGAGAAGCCAATGCCTGGATTCAAAGCCTCAAAGGACAGGCTGACCCTCTTGCGAGGGGCAAGTGCAGCTGATGACTTTAAGCTGAAGCCCCTGCTCACTGACCCTTCTGGGAATCCCAGGGCCCTTAAGAATTGTGCTAAGGGCCCTATTATCTGCCTGTGCTCTACATATGGAACAACAAAGCCTGGATGATAGCACATCTGTTTACACCATGGTTTGTTGAATATGTTAAGCCCACTGTAGAGACCTACACTCAGAAAAAAGTTTCCTTTCAGAACACGACTGCTCATCAGCAATGCACCTGGTCACCCAGGAGCTGTGATGAAGACGGGAAAGATTAATGTTTCCATGCCTGCTAACACAACACCCATCCTGTAGCCCATGGATCAAGGAGTCATTTCAACTTTCAAGTCTTATTCTTTCAGAACTATGTTTTTTAAGGCTATAGGTACCATAAATAGTGATTCCTCTGATGGATCTGGGCAAAGTAAATTGAAAACGTTCTTGAAAGGATTCAGCATTCTGAATGCCATTAAGAACATAATTCATGGGAAAAGTCAAAATATCAACATCAACAGGAGTTTGCAAGAAGCTGATTCCAACCCTCATGGATGACTCTGAGGGGTTCAGGACTTCTGGGGAAAAAGTCCCTGCGGATGTGGTGGAAACAGCAAGAGAATTAGAAGTGGAGTCTGAGGATGGGACTGATTGGCTGCATCTCCTGAGAAAAACTGAATGGGTGAGGAGCCGCTGCTTATGGGTGAGCAAGGAAAGTGGCTGCCTGACATGGAAGCTTGGTGACAATGCTGTCAAGACTGATGAAATGACAACAAAGGATTTAGAATATTCCATAAACTTAGCTGATAAAGCAGCAGCAGGGCCAGAGAGGATGGACTCTAATTTTGAAAGAAGCTCTACTGTGGATAAAATGCTATCAAACAGCATCTCATGTTCCAGATAAATCATTCATGAAAGGAGGAGTCCATGAAAGGAAGAAGACAGCACACTTCATGTTGTCTTATTTAAGAAACTGCCCCAGCCACCCAGCCACCAGCGACCGCCACCCTGAGCAGTCAGCATGGAGGCAGGACCCCCCACAGGCCAACAGATTACATCTTGCTGAAAGCTCAGATGGTGGTTAGCATTCTTTCATAATAAAGTGCTTTTTAATTAAGGTATGTACATTGTTTTTTATAGACATAATGCTAGAAGTGTGAACATAACTTTTATATGCACAAGGAAACCAAAAGACTCATTTGACTCACTTTATTCAAGTATTTGCTTTACTGCAATGGACTGGATCTAAGCTGACAATATCTCCTAGGTACATCTGTATGCTGGTAGAATGTTCACTTGTCAAGAACATGACAACAGCCTTAAAATGATCACAGACTTTTTTCAATACCTTGTCTGTTGACTGGTTGATATTTTTAAATATGTTTAGAAGGAAAAATGCCCTGAGTATAAATTTGTTTCAAGAACTAGTATTAGCTTGTTTGTCAAGAATTCTTTTTAAAATTAATAATACTCTGATCAATTGATTAAAACAAAATTCATACAGGAGTTCATAACAGTACACAGAGGTACACAGCCTTGAGAAATGCTCCTCACCGGGTGTGCGATACTGCTCATGGGAAGTGAGGTGAGCGCACAGGCAGTGCATTGGCTTTGACATCTGCAGCAACAGAGCTAAGACTGCTCACTGATGGACAGGCTGCCCTTTGGGCACCCAGCCTCTGGCCCTCATCCCTTGGCCCTCGCTGAGCACTGGGAGCGCCCCCACTGTCTCAGCCATGCGCGGTCCATTGTGTGAATCCATCTGCTGGGCTTTCACCACCAGAAGTAAAGGCAAACTCTCTGCAGAAGGCAGAGAAGCCCCACAGAAGACGACGGGGCATGAGGGGCGGCGCTGCCACCTGCTCAGGCCATGAGAGGGGATGTCACAAAGGTCCCGGAGGAAGCACCTGAAGTGGGGGTCAGGAAGGGTTCTTAGTATAGCCTCTAAGTGAGAGACAGGGCTGGATCAGCAGCTGCAACTCATGGAGTGTGTGCAGAGCTCTTCTCCGTAAGCAAGAGAGCAGAGTAAGAGACATCAGGCCACACTTGTGGTAACAGGGTTACAAGGAAGGAAAGTGAGACAGCCCTAGGAAGGGGGAGACCAGCGGGGCGCAGGCAGCACAAGGTGCTGGGACTGCTGAGTGGGTGCTGGTACCCCACCCTCTAACTACCATGCTTTCTGGAAGAAAAGTAAGTCATAAAATAGGATTTATAACTTACTATAGTTTGTAAAAGGTAATAAACCCGATGTGATACCTACTGTTAAAAAACTAACCAAAACAAAAAGGAAACCAAAAACTTCATTCCTACTCATCTAATTATATATGTCATGAAGTAGTTTTAGAAGCGTACTGGAAGGGGTGAAGGGGAAGTGAGGCCCAGAGCCCAGGCTCCGGCCCGGCGGCACGTGAGAATCACGGGAAACCATACCTTAACAATTTCCTCTCCGCTGACGTGCCGCAGCCTCCCCAGGACGTCCATGATGCGGTCGGGAAAGGCCTTCCACTTCAGCAGTGCGAGGAGGTCCACTAGGAAGCAAGCCCGGAGATGTGAGCCCAGCTGGTGCCAAGGACAAGCCAAGCCAGACTCTCCTTGGAGGAACAGGAGGAGCTGCCAACCTGCCTGGTGCTGAGGCCAAGGCTGAGACTCTCCTGTGGGCCCTGGGTGTGCACTCTGTAGCTGCTCACTCCTGGAGCCTCACTGACCTCCACAGGAAAGGGGAATCCCCTTGCCAGGCTGATGCCAAAGTGGAACCCTGCCTCGCGAACAAGCGCCAGCAGCATGGAGCGGGTGGGACGCAAGGCGGCACCTACCGTTCTGGGTGAGCTTGGTGGAGGACAGCTGGGTGGAGATGAAGAAAGCCTCCTTGGCGCTGCGCTGGAAGGTGAGGCTGGAGGGGATGTCGGGGCAGCCGCCGCAGTCCTCCCTGCAGCAGGGCAGGCCCAGGTACAGGGCGTGGTTGCTGAACGTGCTGTTCTCATCGCACTGCAGGCAGAGCAGAGAGCAAGGCTGCCTCCTGGCCCCCACGCATGAAACGCAGGTCTCGGGGGGGCCTCTGGACTGACATGTACTCTCATCTTCCTGGGCCCGGGCCTTGGGTCCTCTGAGAAGGGTGCACCTCCCCAGAATGGCTCACATGCCTTCTCAGGAGAACATGGTGGGGCATGAGGCCTCCCGCTGTGCCGTGACAGCTGCCAGAACCATGGTCTCAAACAGCAGGCCTGCACACGGACCGGCCAAGGCCACAGTGGCACAGAGAGGTTGGCAACAGATCTCTATCGCTGGTGGAGTGGAGGCAGGAAACAAAGGGCCTGCTGGTATCCCTTGGGGGGAGGAGGCAACTGTATTTAGAAGACAAAAGCCCGCCTATAGCTGACCTGCCATCACCCACGGGCACATTGGCCCGGGGCCTCCGGCTCACCCCGTGAAAACCACCGACCTGAGAACACGGGAGCGCAGCACAGGGAGTGAGGGCCGCAGGGGAGGGGAGGGAGGGCGAGCCGGCCGTACCTTGTACACGTAGAGCTCGTGGGTGTCATCGGAGAGAGTGGTGCCATCATCCCGCATCAGAGGGGAGAATGCGAAGCCAAAGAGCTTCTTCTCCCCTTTGTCCTTTGCTGCAATCAGAGCCAAGTGTGGGCTGCTTTTGCCCCCTTAGCTTTTTAACATAAATTCCCCATGTGCTGATCACCTATGCTCTTGATTTATTTTGTCTTATCTTCATTAACTTGGTAGCAGCCTGACTCGTAGAATGGCATGAAAGGTACTGGACTGAGTTCCATTTATATGCAACAGCATTCAGGCCACAGGGACCCAAAGAGAAGCTAAACTCCTGGTCTGGATAATCAGGCGCTCTTTAAGAAGCAGTTTAATACTTACAAAGGAAACACCCAAAGGGGAACGACCCCGGCAATTAGCCGGTGACCAGGCCAGACATTAGGAAGGGCTAACACTGGACCTCACGTCCAGAGAATAGTGCCTGATGACTTCCCATCTCTGAGGACGGTTAACTCACAACTCCTCATTTCCTGGCCCCAACGAGAGCGCTCTTCATTCTGCTCTTTAGGGAAGAGTTCCATCCCCCGGGGAACATGGGGAGCAGCCCCACTCACTGGAGCAGTGTCTGAACTCGAAGCGCAGGTGGGAGCCCCGGAACCGGTCAATGGGGACGGGCAGCTTGACCATCTCCCCCCAGCGAGGACTGTTGCTGTGGTAGAGGACGAAGGAGTGGTAGGAACTACGATTTGGCTCTCCTGAACCCAAGCTGATGCAGTCCTGCAAAAGGAAAGCAGAAGAAGGTGTCATTTTCCGGCAGGGAGCCCCTGGCTTTTTCTGTGCCACTAGGACACCCCACTTTTTCCTTTGCACAGGTCTCACCTTCCCACCAGGCCAAGTCTAGAAGATGAGAAAACTCGCTTGACTTAGATTCACTCCTTTTGGGAATAGCTGTGAGACGGTGTCAGGACTCAGAAGTCCCAGTGCTCCTTGCCTTCCTTGGGGTGCAAGTAACCACGCACATACTCAGCAGCGGGGGGCGCAGAGCGGTGCACCCACACCAAGAAAGGAAACAATGAACTCCATGGGGAAGTGAACTGTCCACGGCAATTTCCCAGAGCAGAAAGGTAATTAAATTATAACGTAGGGAGTTTGTTTTCTAATCTTCCTCAGCCCAAAGTTGCACAGGCATTTTAGATCACCCTTGGCTGACTGCCCTGGATATAAATAAGGTCTTTTTTTCTGTCATCTCGAGTTTGCCATTATAATAGGAACAATCTTTCTGGTATTATTCTTTTAAAATACTGTGCTATTTCTCTTGCTGGAACTGTTGAAAGAAAATATAGAGAGTGGATTTAATCAGACCTCAGTTCCCAATATTGCCACGGATATGTAGTGCCATCTTCCTAGAGGACAGGAAGCTTCGGGCAATACAATCAAGAGCAGCTCTCTCTCTGAACAGGGCTGGTGTGAGCTGGTGTGAGCAGCTGACAGTTCTGCTGAGCTCGGCATCAACTGTGCAAACAATGGACATGCCTTACTCCTCGAGGTGGGTTTTTTAAAAAAAGGACATACAGATCATGTCTCTAGTATCATTCACCATTTCTTTCTAGCTTTGGAAAAGTATTCTAATTTTACCTTGTCCTTGTGTAAAATGTGATGACCATTCCTGCTCTGCCTACCTCACCAGGCTGTTGCCAACACACAGAAGGGAGGTCTATAAAGGACGATCTGCCTTCTACCAAGTGCTCTGTGACTGCTGCCTTGTGACTTGCCAGAGGCATCCGCATACGGCCGAGGGAGAGCAGCACCCAGGGCTTTGCACTCACTGAGGAGTGGCGGGGGTCCCTGCCGCACTGGCTGGGAGCCATCCTGTAGGGCCTGAGCTCTACTGTTCCTCGTCACATAACTTGACGCAAGCGAGCGAGTGGCTGAGTCCCACCCTCGACCAAAGAACAAACAGAATGTTCTATATCAGTTCCAGGAACGAAAAGAGCGGGGTCTGATAATAGCAGCAGTAGGCAGCTTGGTGGTACGGCAGAAGAAGTGACATGTAGGAACGACCCGGAGGGAATGTCTAAGTTGGAGCAGGAAGTATTCAGGTCGGATACTAGGAAGACTCTCTAGAAAGGCTGTGTGACACTGGAAGTCATTATCAGAGCACACTATAGGGTCTCCCTGAAGAAAGGAAAAGGTAGAGGAGAATGCCCATGGGGTGATCTAACTCAGCCCTGCCTGCGGAGAATGGGTCTCTGGACAAAGTCCGCAGAAGCACTAGAATTATGACAGGATTTGACTCCACTCCAAACTGACCGGCAAGCCTTACCTTCAAGATTTCTCCATCTGCATAAAGCACATACATGGTCACTTCGATATTCTTTTGTACGCTCTTTCCCCCCCTCTCAAAATCCCCCTTCTCCAGGGTTAGGTATAGGTCGTTGCGGATATCGCCTGCAGGGAAAGAAACGCCACTTGGTGACCACAGAAGCCGCAGCGCCCACCTGCGTGGAGGGCCGGGCTGGTGTCTGGCTGCTGGGGGCTCCGTGGGCGCTCAGGGCATTCCAGGCATGTCAATAACAATGGGCATCCAGCCATCCCGGGGCAGCAGTGCGCAGGCGGGCCAGTCACATGCTCTCTGGATCTGAAATCCAAAGGCATTCACTACAGCTCGTCCCGGACGGAGAGCCGGGCAGAGACTCTTCCCAGATTACAGGCGGCTGCTCCGTCTTTCTCCCCTCGGGGAGAGCTGTATTCTAAGCCTCCTGAGGCGGAAAGAGTTCATAATCAATAGGAATAACCCTTATTTGAATCATGTCTAGGCCTTAAGTACTGACGCCTCCTCCATCCCTCATATAGAAAGGCTAGTCTCCTCTTTCCCGACACAGGCTTCCTTTTTACAGCCCTCAGCCCTTGAGTCTAGCCGGAGGACATACTTATTCCTTCCTCCTGGGGGCCCGCTCCAAATCCGTTCCCTGGACTCCGGTCAGTTGTCCTCCTGCTGCGCATGGAGCACGGGCGCCGGCGGTGGTAGGGCAGCCAGCTCTCACCCACTTTGCCCCCGCCTGCCCCGAGGCGCGCAGGAGCTCAAGCGGCCTGTCTCAGCGGCCCTCTCAGGGGGACGGACAGCCTGTTCACGCAGAGCGACCTTCGTCGGGCTGCTCTCGGCGCCTAAATTGTACCACGGCACTTCTGTTCACACAATCTAAAAAAGGACTTCTGACTTTCCAAACAACACAGTAAAGGCTACAGGACAAGGGCATCTTCAAAGAAGAAGAAAAAAAAAAGATCCAGGTAAGGCCAAGGTGAAGATGGGCTGCAGCCTGAGGAAACCGATTGAGAGGATAGAGCAACTGCAGACATTCTTTCTCCAACCAGTCTTCAAAAACCCGGCAGAGCTCACTCAATTCATTACCTGGAGCCACAGTGAACAACAGCTTTGTTTTAGCTTAGCATCTGAACTTTCTGCTTCGGTCAGATACATGGCGACGTCCTTTCCTCTGCACTTACTACTTCTCTCACTGCCGAAGTCCCTGAGTGCAACAGAGATAGACTGGGCCTGGCACATGCTGTGGGCTTCCACGGCGGTCTCGTGGCCACGCCTCTATTCCTCAGGGTGCCCTTTGATCCCAGGAGTGCAGTCAGGGCTATCTGGTCACATAACGGGGCTCTCAAAATACTTTGGCTCAAGAAACTCCGCCTATGAGAAGCAACGAATTATTCTCTGACAGACCAGAGATTTCCTCTCGGGTGTGAGAGCCATCCCTAGACAAAGAGCCCCGCGGCTACCGTGACGGGAAGAGGAAAACGTCTTCTGAAAATCACACACAAATGCAGCTGCCGGGGAGGCGGGGCAGCCTGGACGGTGTCCATCTCTGCAGACTACACACTTCCCTCCTGGGTCGAGCAGAGCCTCTACTCTGAATTCTGATGAGTTTGAAACTTTAATCTGTCTCCTTTGAACATCCCTGCCTGGGCCCTCCTAGCAGACCATTAACATAGCGCTCAGGTGGGAGGGAGGGAGGGGAGGCAGGAGGGGGAGAGAAACTCAGATTCCTCAGTTTGCCACTGCAGGACAGACCCTGAATAAAATCAGTCCTGAAAGTAAAACTCATAATTAACTGGGAACTCTACAATGGGTTATTGATATTCTCATGGGATAGACCAGAGCTGGTTACACCTTAAACTTTTAACAATTGAAACAGACATCTCAGGACCCTCTTCTGATAAGAGACTTTTCGTTATACATCTGCTTTTATATGCCCTTAAATATTTAATTTTAATGTCTACTCTAAAGGATAGGTACTTTGTTTAAACATTACCCTGGCTTAAACCAGCACTCTCTGGGAGTTAGTCTGAAGATAATCCATTCCTAAAGGCAGATGTTGGTTCTCAGCAGTAGTATTCTAGCTTGTATAAAAATTCTTTATTTCTGTGGCTCTATACAAAAATTAACAAACATGTCCTTCAAATGAAACATTTCAAACCTTCCCTAGCAATATACGATATAGAATTCCAATACAGACTGAGCATGCATGGTCTTGGAGGCTGATACAGGCAGAATTTGGTCTGTGTTGGGTTTATAGACCGAGCTCATAGTTTCTGGGAAGCTCCTCCAGGGCATTTTGAACCAAAATGCTAACTTCAAATGGAAGGATTGAGCTGGAAATCCCTAGTTTTCAACAGAATGCCTCTGGTGACCACCTCGCAGAGCAAATCCATCCATACAAGTAACAGTACCCTCTGCTACAGACCCTCTGTGCCTCAGACTGACGCTGCCTGATTTCATCAGCTCTTTGGCCACCCTTGCTTGGACAGACCTGCAGACTGGGCTTGTCAGAGTAGGTCTGGGCTGCCTCATGGACTACATTTTTGCAAGTTACAGCCTCAATTGTGAGACGGCACTTTGTAAGAGCAAACGTCGTTGGGCCTTCTCAGAAATTCTTGAGGGGCCATTTAAACTTAGCTCTCCCCTAACTCTTCTGGAACTGGGAAAAAAAAACCTAAGGGGAAGCACAGGTGCAGGGCTCCAGGGATCTAACAGCCCAGGCCTGCCCTGCAGAAAGCCTCCCAAGGTGCCCTGCCCTCAGTCCCTGTTACGTGTTGCGTGTTCACAAAGCCTACCAGTAGAATTTTGCCTTTGAGTTATGGCACTGTTTCCAGGAGGCTCCTATAAACTTGAGTACCAACCGCCAAGAAATACTACCAGGAGAGGGATGAGGACACACACAGTGCAATGAGGATGAGAGAGAGGCCTGAGCAGGGGTTTTTGAGGTCGTTTGCTAACCACCGCCAGGCTGGCTGTATGTGAATCACCTAGGGGGCTTCTTGAAACTGGGTTTCTTGCCTCCACCCTTTGAGATGGCAGGGGGTCTTGTGTACATATATTTAAAAAATAACAACAGGCTATTCTGATGGTGTTCGGGGTTTGACACGTGTGGGTGTGCTGGGCCACCCTGGTGAAGTCTGGCTGGGGTGGGGGGCAGGGAAGCTCCCGGGCAGCATGGGGGAAGGCTGGGCTGGGTGTGAGGGGGCTTTTCCATGGGGAGTGGGAGCAGGTGTAGGGCAGCCCTGCCTCCCTTTGATAGGTGTCCTCTGCTTTCCGAGGCCAGCAGAGCATCTAGAAGCATCTGATTACTCAGTACCTGGTTGACATGAACAGTTTCTTGAATGGAAAGATGAATGCATGATGTTGTCCTGGGGAGACGGCCTCCAAATAAATCATCTTTGTCCCCGTCACAGTTTCCTGATAGCCAATGCCAACTGTGGGAACAGATGCATGTTGGGACACTAGGGACTTAAGAGTACGCAGAGGTTGGCAAACTTCTGCAAGAGGTCAGATAGCAAACTTCTCGGCTTTGTGGGTCACGTAAGTCTCACATAAGTAACATGTTCTGTGTTTTCACAAGCCCTTTAAAATGTAAAAAAAAGCATTCTTAGCTGGTAGGTAGTCCAAAAACATGCTGTTTGCTGGGCTTGGCCTGTGGCTTGGAGTGTCTATGTCAAGAACAGTGTCACTGCAACTACACATCAAAAACCCAGGTTCCTAAAAGCCTACAGAAACAGCTGCTGGAAAGAAGCAAGGTAATGAACCTGAGACCCTCAGTCATCAGAGACTGGCCGGAGCCTCCTGGGGTGGAGGTCTAGGGAAACAGTGCTGCTCAGCTACCAGAAGTCTTCGGGAGCTGGGGGCACTGTGACAGAACTGCACCTGACAGTGGCAGAGATGTCCCTGCCCCAGGGGCCAGTCTGACCCTCTGAGGACTGCCTCCCACTATGTCTCTGGAGGGACAGGGCTCCTGTGTTTGGTCTCTTCTGAGAGCAGACTCTGCGGAGGGCTCAGACTCTCTGAGGTCCAGCTCAGGCACCAGAGTACCTCTTAGCACGAGAATCTCTTGTCAGACACTTCAGGTTTCCTTGGAGGTCGAGGGCCACGAGGCCCCAGCCTGTGCAGGATTCCGTCCCAGGAGAAACGGTCCAGGACAGCCCGCATGGGCTCGGGCACTCAGTCTTCTTTGGGTCCTTTATCACACCCTGTTCCTTCTGTATAAACCACTCCCACCGTATATTAGGAGGCTTTGGGTTCAAGGGTAGTATGTTTAATACTATATTATTACACCTTGTCTACTTCTAGATAGGATTAGGAGGGGCTTCTGTGGCTAATGCCTTCTTTCCCTTAAGACCATGTAAAACTAGAACTAGCTTTCTCAGAAGACACTGCCGCCTGCTTGGGATGGCATGAATTCTCTCTCCTGGCAGAAGAGGCATGAAGTCTCCTGACAGCATCATGGAAATGTGGTGACATTGACAACCATTTAATTTGGACAGTTTTAGGCACATGACCAATGTTCTATTTTGTAGTGTCTGTGGAAGAGACCACCAACAAAAACAAAACCAGAAGACGATGACGAAGACAATGATGACTCTGGGGAGGATGTGTTAGGGTAACTGGGAAAATGGCTTATTTTTCAAACCATGTCTCCAGTACCACACTTCTACCAGTTTCTACTGTTACAAAGTCAGGGATGTTCTCTGCCCTAACAGGATGACAGGACTGGGCACGGTGCGGCACCACTGTGTATGGGTATCCCTCCTGGGTTAAGGATGTGATGATCTTGCAGTCTGCTGGGGGACCAGGTGTGACCCTTCCTAAACCACCCCTGAGACATGTGCCAAAGCTCCATCTGACACTCAGACTGACTACAGGCCTGTGGACCTCCTGTGGTAAACACTTCCACCATACCCCTCAGGAGACTTTCCAAAGTCATGCCTCTGTGTGCTTGCTTGCCCTTTGTATGAGATGTGTCTGGCAGAGCTGAGAAGAGAAGCTTTCCGCCTTTCTGATTCTTTGTAGCTTGGGATAAGCACCAGTCATTTTCTCTCCAATGGGAGTAGCTGATCTGTCTCATAAAACTCTCTGCTTGTAGCTTACACCTAGAGCTTGCTAGGTTTTCTAAACATTCCAAAAATGTCCCTAGCTTCCCCAGATCTTAATGAATACCCAAATACACAGTCTTCTAGCTGTGTCTTTTAAGTCTTGTCAGTCACCCCAAAAGGTGAGGCCGATGGATTAACAATGCACATGACACCCGCCCCAGCATTGCAGCATTCCACGAAACAGATGAAGACGGAAACAAAGCAGGCAAAAGGCAGACAGGACACACAAAAGCAGGAACTTACACCCAACTATCTTCATCTCTGCACCAGAAAGAAAGGGGCGAGAATGAGGGGGCAGCACAGAGAAAAACAAGAACAGTTAAGACAAACAGGGCGGGAGAAAAACATCATCGCAGGTCGGTGATGGAACATGCACTTTTTATCAGGGACCAAAGCACAGGACAGAGTGTATTTCTGAGCATGAGGGCAAGAGTCAGAGGGTCCCCTGGGGGATGCCAGGCCTGCATAGTTGCCTTCTGCCAGGCATGTTCAGGGCAGCCCAGAGAGGCGCAGGGCTCAGCCAGGTCTGACGCAGAGGGGCGAAGCCCCCTTCAGCAGAGTGCTCTCTAGGGCACGGCTCTCAAAGGCGGGCCCAAACCAGCAGCACCACCATGCCTGAGGGACCGCGAGGAACGGAAGCCGCTGGGGCCAGACCCCATCCTCCGGTCCTGCCGTAGCAGTCTCGGGATGGGCCCAGCACCTGTGCTTTTCCAAGTCCTGCAGGTGATTCTGACACATGCTATAATTAGACAACTACTGCTCTAGGGAAACTGAGTCACCAGCTGGGACAGCCTAAATCTGGGCAGATTCCTTCTGACAGGACAGAGGGCCACGTAACTAATAGGAAACCTGTCCCAGGTCGCCCGCGGGAAATGATGACCTTGAGAATTCCAGGCTTACAAAATAAGTTAAAATGTTATACTTCCCACCGAGCCATGCCAGAGCTTTGTATTTCTACTGACTCCAGGGAACAGGCCTTCCAGGAAAGCTAAGAGTCAGAGAGGGACGTGGTGGCCTATCTCTGCTGGCTTAGAAGTGGTTTGGACAAGGGTACAGCCCCTTCCTGGGCAAAAGGCTTTAAATAATTCCTTTCTCTCTGGAGATTTTGCCAGGCAGTTTCCTTAAAGGCTCACTCTGGCTAGTCCCAGTGAGTAGTCCTTGGCAACAAAGCTTACTTCACCTCGCTCACCTGCACACCTCCCTGTTCCAGCCCTTCCTGCCACCTTCCTAAGCAACCTAGGACACGAGTGAAGTATGCTGTACACTTATCAGCTTTCCACTGAGTGGAAACGAGTTTGGAGACAAGGAGCATGGTCCCCCAGCAACATGGTGACCAACCAACAAGTGGCTGGATGTGCCAGGTTTTCAAAGTCAGGCTGACATCCTCCGTCTGTTGTTCTTACACAGCCCAGAAGGGCATTTCCTGGTTGGTGTGCCTCCTCTGGGACCTCCCGGGTCCAGCAGTGGCATTCTCCCTGCTCACCACTGCAGGTCATGGGTCGCAGGCAGAGCTGGGCAGCTGTGTAGTCGAGGCCTCAGCTGCAGCACTGAGCAGCCCTGGGCTGTGTGCTCCCGCCCAGAAAAGCCAGCGGACTCCATCAGAGGGGCCTTTTCCAAAAAGGTGTGCTGGACAATGGTGTGGCAAGAGCCTGGCTGAACTCTAACTCAGAGCTGTGAGCTCCTGTCAACAGGCTCCGACAAGGACCTACTGGGCCACCCTGACAAAAAGACGTCTCTAGATGGTGCCTGGTAGTTTCTGCCAAAGGCTGGGTAGTTTTAAAATAAGGATCACAGTTTACGAATAATTCCAATTTTTTCATTTTCTCTGATTTTTCAGACTTAAGTGTTGAAATGACATAATTTATTTCCTTGGTCACTTCCCATAGGCCCTCGTGTCAGGAAGAAGCTGCAACTTCTTTACCTGGTGACACCAGCACCGTGAGGGCTGAGACCGCTGCAGCCTGGGGGCCACACGCCACGGGTGAGGGCAGGACTAGCCACAGTGGACAGGCACTCTGGCCACACATCACGGCTTCCCCGGGCAGGCTGACAGCTGTGTGCAGCCCTCCTGTGCACCCTTCCTGCTGCTCCAGTGGGCTTGCAGGCCAGCCCTGTGATGTGGCCTAGGAACAACAACCCCCTGCAATGGTACCTTGGGGTGCATTAAGGGGGCTGTGAGTCGTTAGTCACAACCCTGGGAGAGTCTGTCTATGCAAGAAGCTCTTCCTCAGGGGAGGAAGGGCAGAGGTGGAGACAGACTACGGGCAGACTAAGGCTAATAGGAAGGAAATGTCTTTATCTTAGACAAACAAGTTCTTAAAAGAAAGGAAGGACTTCAAAGTCCACCTCTTAGTATATATGACTCCAGCTCATAAGCCCAGATATCTGTATTAAAGGAGGGTCACCAGAGCAATTCTGGCAGCTAGCTATTCGTTCTTCAATGACAGTTGGCCAAGAAGCAAGGGATAGTGCCTGGGCTCTTTTTTTCCTTATAACCACGGTCATAGAGGGCTGAGGAATGATGTCAGGACAAGATGGGAGAATGTCACCTCCACAGCAGTCAGAGGGGGCCTTTCATAAGCATGAAGTCTCCCTGGATTTTAAAAATAAACATGGAATTGGCTGAGCGGCCCCTCCTGTGTGCATGAGCAGAAGCCAAGGGTGTTCACAGCAGCTCGCTCTGCACTCACAGCCTCTCCCTTGGGGAAGAAGTGGCAGGAAACAAGACTGGGAACAGTGTGGGAGGCTGAAAGACAGTGGAGTCCACCATGCGGGCCTTCTCTGTGCTTGGCCACACTCCCTTTGGGAACATGCTGGCCAATATTTCCAGCAGGAGGACTCATAGCAGCGTAAAGAACTCTGAACAGGTGCTATGTGCAGTGGTCACCATCAGTTCCGTCTAGTCTGGCCTGGCCCTTCTAAACAAAGCAAACAGGCTTTTGGTGGCGCATTAAAACTCCATGGAAAGGGTAGGCCCTCTCCTGTGATCCATCAGACCACCAGCTATCAGCCTGCCCTGTTTCCCAGTCCTGTTCCTATCTTCTCCGGTTATCACACCACCTGCCTCTACCCTTTCCCCAGTCCCTGCAATCCCCTCGGCCCTGATGGCCTGTTGCCATCTGCCTCTCCAGCTTTGCCTGCAGCAGCCTGGCTGAGAAGTGTGAGCTTGGGGTGATCTGCTGGGGCGGCACTTGGAGTCCCAGCTCCTGCCAGCTCTCCAGCAGCCTTAAGATGAGGACAGCGAGACAAGTCCTGAGACCTGGCCAGGTGGTGCTACTGCCAGTGCCCCATCCTATGCCATCTGCCTAAGCTGTTAAAATGTACCTGCCATGCCTACATGAAGTGGGATTCATCAGTACTGCAGGCACATATTTTGGTATATTCCTCCCCTTAAAGAGGAAGATCTTGTAAGCCAGTTCTTTTAAGAACTGTAATGGAAGAAAAGAGTGCAAAAAGGCATCTCCATTAGGACTCCACATTGGTTCCTGCCATCCAGCCTCGGTGGAGACAACAGCCCGCCTCCTGGGCTGTCACATGCCCTAGGGAATGTGATGTGGGCACTTCTGGACAAGCACAAAAGCCAAGAAGAGCCAAAGAGACCCTGGGCTGCCACTTGCAGTCAGCAACCTATCCGAGGCTTCTTGGGGCTGCAGGCCTGCTCCGCATCCCAGCTCACCACCTGCTAGGCAGATGAGCCCTGCGTCCTTGCCCTTTGCCAGCCCAGACCCCCAAGTTCCGCCTACCTGGCATGATGACGTCAGGAAATCCCAATTTTCTCGTAATCGCCAACCCCCTATTAAATATCATGGGGTTTTCTCTCCTAATTTGCTCCATGTCTCCACGAAGAAGCTGCAGAGAAATGATAAGACCTGCAAAGACAAAAGTATTTTCTTACTCAGAACCACATTTCCACCCTGGGCCGCGCCTGAGAAAAGACAGCCACATTTCTTCAGAGGAGAATGGGCCAAGGTTAGCAATTTTCTTGAGAAAAATTTTGATGCAGAAAGTACATGTTTTTCTGAAGAAACATTCTAGAAAGCTAAAGGAATTCAAGTCAAGATGACCTCCATAACCCCCAGAGCACAGATGGAGGCTGACTGAGCTGCCTTCCTGTCTGTTCTGCAACATCAAGCCTGAAGCCTGGCTGGGCCCTGACAGATACTGAACAGGGGGCTCACTGTGCAGGCTCTGCACAGAGGGGCCCAGAGAGGGCTACAGAAACAACAGGGGCTAGAACAAGTGAGAGCCAAGACGGTGCTGGAGCAGGGTGTCCCACTAGCTGGAAACGAGGGAGCTGAGCAGCATGCTTTGTGCTGGGGCAAGCCACAGCATGGGAAACCCATTCTGGTTCAGCCCTGCAGTAGCTTGTGATGAGGGCAGTGGAACAGGCAGCATGTTCTCCCTGCAGGCAACGACTGCACCCCAAGGAAGAGAAGGGGCGCTCATGGGCCTAACCAACCTTGCCTCCGACTCTGACAGTTTCAGACCCTCCCCATGATCCCAGGGGCTCTGTTCAGGACTAGCAGGAGTCCGTCAGGTCCCCTCAGGTGAGCTGACTTCTGGCTCATGACTTGTACCCCAGGAGTTCTGCACAAAGTAGGAGCCTCCTGGACACCACCCCCTCTGCCATCCTGCAGCCACTGGCTAAAAGGCCATGAGAAGTCAGGAAGGGCTGCAGATGAATCAGCTGGTAACAGAGTGGTGGATATAGTTAGCAGGAAGCAACCTTGTCATCTACAAACCTAGGCCCTGAGCAGAAGATGGATATGCAGAAATGAGGGGCAACATTATGGTGAGTAGGACAATCAGAAGAGCAGTGCTGGCATGGAGACACTGACAAGTGGAGTTGTAGAACAAGAATGGTTTGGGAATGGAAAGGGGCCAGGGGAGGAAGACGTGGTGAAACAGACAGGTTGGAGGAGTCAAAGACATGGTATCTAGAAGATCCAGGTGTCCCGGTAACTAGGAATGCGTGCTGTCACAGCTCGGGGAGGAAATAGTATTCTACTGCAGTCGGAACAGCACCTCAGGATGATCTCATCGCTTCAGCTAACGTCATGCTCCCCAAGAAGCCCTGGGATTACACGTATGATGTCCCAGGGGCCCTGAACAAAAGGGTCCCAGGGGCTTGAAAAGCAGACATATGGTATTCTAGTCAGCATTCTGCTTAGACAGTCAGTGTTTGGAGTTTGATCATCCTAAAGCAATTTAGTTACAGCCTAAACACTTAGTGGACTCAATTATAATCAGTTTATGACCCTGAAAGGGTGGGGGGCAGAACCCAGACCACAGTGATCTCTGCAGAGAGCAGTGTGGGAGTTCCTCACCACTCCCCTACTAACTCAGCTTACTGATCTGTGGCATTTTTCAATCTCATCCTTAGGGTATCAAATCTCACTCTCTGGGTGAACGGGAATCCACTGACCTAAGAGATGGCCTAGCTTGGGGCAGACAGCTGAGGATGGGAAAGTTCCCAGAATTTGAGCTGGTGGCTGGAGGGCAAAGGAAAAAAAAAACGTGTACTCTTATTCTGCTCTCTGAAGTCTGTGGTGCCCCCAGCCCAGAGGGCATACTTCAAGCACTAATAAATGGCCAATGTCTGTGACCCTGGGCTGCAGGCAGCCCAGCCACTTCCTCCCGGGGCTGAGACACAGTCCAGTGCGTCACCCTGGGGAGGGGTTGGGGAACTGCTCCTTCAGTGGTTTCTTTTAATGCACTGTCACCACCATCTCTCTTTTAAAACATTCTCCACATTTTAATCAAATCATGTCCCAAAACGTGTAGCCAAGGGCAGCTCTTTATAAATCAAGTAGGTAAATAAAGCAAAGAACACTGTAAATACTGATTTGAATGGTGCTTTTCCAAACTGTGGGTAACTCTTCTCTATTTTAAAAACATGATGATCTGTCTCTTGTTACAGCCTAATTTCACGTGAGAAATATGGACTCTAACAAGTCTATGAAAGTCAAAAAACAATGGTTATATAAAAGAGTGATTAAATAATTTACAGGTAAAACTGTCAGAAAAAGCATCGTTGCATGTAAATTTGATAGCCGTCTTCAAGGGTATACAAAAGGTCAGAGGCTTTTAAATAGTGCCTCTAATTTAGTCAAGTAATTCATGTTCAATTAGAAAACACAATCTTTCTAATGTATAGAATTTTACCAAGATACAGACAGAAATTAAAGAGAGTTTTAAAAGGAGGGAAAAGGAAAAGGAGTTGAGCTAAGATGAAAGCTGCTTTGAAAAAAAGACTTTCCATTCTAGCTCCCAAACGGCTGATGTTGGCAGAAAATCATGGACGCTCATTAGCGTCAGGCTTTCTTGGTAATGCTACGCTGAACGGGAACAGAGAAAGTAGTGATATTAACATTTGGGGGGGTTGGGGTGTGTGTAATCTGTTCAGGAAAACTCGGGCTGCACAACAGGACAACCCTGAAACGTTCCTGCTCGCTCTGGATTTAAACTGGGACTCGGGTGACTGATCAAAGCACGTGGAGTCCATCACAGAAAGAAGACAATGTACCTTGGTCAGAAGCAAATGGGGAAGGTTGCAAATTATCACAAAAAGAAAGAGTATGAAGTGCCCTGGCAGAAGAACCAGTGTCTGTAGGGAACTGAACTTGACATATGGCAACAGATCGGCACGCATCGGCTGGGGTGTGTGTGATCTGCAACAGCAAATGCAGCACACGGCTTTCTGGCCGGAGGCGCCTGTTACCGTGACTGGCGCTGGGGGCAGAGTACTTGGCGCTGGACTTGCGGACGATGTTCTCGTGGATCTGGGCCCACTCACTCTCGCTGTTGCACCTGCAACATAAGGACAGGTGTGAGGCTCTCATGGGTTGAAGTATCTGGGCTGATGTTTCAATGTGCCATGCTGAGTTTGAAGGGAAGCCTCAAAACAAAAAGAAAAGTTTTACTCAATTAGACAAGGCTCATTTTCTGTTAAGGCACACTGAAGATTCACACTCTAAAATGCATCTCTACAAATACTTTTTAAGTAGCAAAGTATCTTATTCTCTGAAGCAGCCCTCTCCCACATGACGAGTTTTTTCTTTTCTAGTTCCTCTGTACTCTGTTTAGGAACTGCCATGCCTGCCCTGGCTTTACACTGTCATTCAGCTCTCATCCTGGGCCCAGGGGGAAATCCTGCTAAATTCAGGTATATGTGTGTGTGCCTGTCGTTCTACTTCAGGCAGACCAAGCTAGGGAGAAAAGTTGGGGAGAGTAGTGGGTTGATTCACTGAGAAATCCTGTGGTCAAGGGAAGAAGGGGCCAGCAGAGAAGGCTTGGTGCCTAATAAGAACAGAGTTCCTTCCAGGAACCTGAGGACTGGGACAAGAGAGAAAGGAGGAGCACAGTGCACCTGCTGACCTCTGACATGCGGGAGACCTCCCCTCCAAAGGGCGACTCGGAGAGAGCAACGGGAGCCGTCTGGGGGCAGGGACCAAGGGTTCTGCATCCTGATGCAGACACCTCTATGAAACAACTGGAATGGGATTAGGGCCACCTCTTGAAGGCTCCACGTGACACCAGCATCCCCATGACCTGGCCCCACCGCTTGCTGCTGGGTAAGGTAGTATGGACTCCGTCACACCAACAGGACCCACGCACGGGGGAGACCCACAGAACCTGTGCAGGCCACCTCCACGAAGAGACCCCAGGTAGGACGCGCGCCACTCAACTGTGAAGCACAACAGGTTCCTAAATGAAAGGGTTTGTGTAGAGGCTGTTCAGAGATAAAGGAGGTTGGTCACTAGCTTAATTTTGTTATTCAGTCAGTGGCTCTTTGGACTTCTTAGTGGGGATAAATAACCCTCTCATTCAGCGATGCTGCAAAGAATTATCAAAGATGAGGTTCTCACAGCCCAGAGCTGTGAGGAAAATTTCCTGCTTGCAGAATCCCTTCCAAACAAAGGAAGGGGCAGAATGCTCTTTAGGACGATCACTGGCGATGCACCGAGTCAGCTGGGAGTGGAGCGAGAGGCGCGGCAGCCGCACACCAACCCCCTGTCTGCCAGGCACCCTGTCTGGATAAGTCAGACACGTGCCGGCTGGTGAGGCTTGTCTTGCTGTCAGTTGTCACTCTCTAGGTTTACAAAATCAGTAGTTACTTTTTAAACAGAAATCAGACTATAATTTGTCATAAATAACATATTTCCCCTCGTACTCCAAAACAAGAGTCCTGAAAATGAAGTCCAACTTCAGATACATGTGCCATGTCAGTATGTCTGCAGTGAAGCGCTTGGCCCCGGGGCAGCAGGCTGCTGGCGCTTGCCAATCATATCAGCAGTGACCTGCACCGCCTCGCCTGCCTGGCACACACGGTTCAGAGGCAGACACCTGCCCGTGAGGCCCTGCCACCCTCTGTCCGCACAGCCCGTGCTTACTGCTGGCCTCCAGCCCCCTTCCTTCTCACCCTACAGGCTTTCCTGGGCGCTCTCCCCTACACCCACGATGGAGCTGCCACGCCCGAGCAGGGTCTGCAGCCCACTCACCCCTAAGCCTGGCCCGCGTGGCCACGGGACAGCTTTCATCCCTCTTGGACCTGCCTCTCCCTGAGTGGAGCCCACTAGCTCACTAAACCAGCACCCTCCAGGCTGTGCCCAGGCCCCATAGAGTTTGCTATCTTGCAGTCTATCCCATCTGACCTCTCCTCCTCATGGCCTTGGTTCAGCCGTTATCACCTCTCTTCTGGACCAGTGATACTGGAGTCACCTTTCCAATATCTCCCTTTCCAGAATGCCAAGAGGAGCTGCTCAAATCATCTACAACTAACTGTGGTGCCTCAGCATATTTTAACCAATCATTAGGATATTTTGAGAGGAAGATTTACATATGAAGCATTTATTAAAAAATCAAATGAGTTGTGATTAAAACGAGGCATGATTAGGTCACGTGAATCAAATGAACATTCAGAGCATGATTCAGAGCTGTGGATAGCCCATCCTGCCCGCAAGGCCAGCGAGCTCTGCGTGCAGGCTGACAGCGAGCCCAGGTGCACATGCACACTTCAGCTATGCCGCCCAGCTCTACTCTGGGCAGACAGCAGAGGGACGACAGGCTTTGGTTTCTACAAGGGACCCCTGAGCATGCAGAAACAGCAGGGCAGGTGTGCAGGTTCTGCTCAACAGAGGGCACTGAGGACTCTGTCTCTCACATATGGGAGCCCACGTCAGCGCCCGTGTCTTCCCCAGCCTTCCTGATTGTCTCCTGTCCATGTTTGTGTGACCCAGCCAACTTCCTTCTCATTTTCCCCAAGCTGGACAAGCATCAAGGGTTATCTGAAAGACCTTCAAGTCTCATCTTCAGTAGGGTAACTACCACAGGCAGGTAATGGCTGGGCTCTTTTCCCATATTTTACTTCACTTAATTCTCATAATCCTGTAAGGTTAGTATTACCATGCTCATTTTATTGAGGAGAGTGAGATGGAGCTGGACTAAATACAGGCCTGCCTGGTCCCCAAAGCAGGGTGGGCAGGGGTGGGGGAAGAGAGGTTGCAGCACCGTGCCGGGAGAGCTCACCCCACGCAGGCGTCAGGGTGCTTGTTGGACACTGGGCAGCACTTCCTTTGTCTATCCTAACCTAACCGCAGCTATTCAGCCCTGATGTAAACCTTAGTTTAGTGCCAATATCCCATATTAAAAGTATTTCTCTTAGGGTATGACCTGCTTCATTCTGCTCTTTATTTTGGTTCAAAATCCTAATAATCTAGAAAAGAGGCAACGACCCACAGGTTTAGGACACTACCGATGCTGACCACTGGTTCACGCAGTCCTTCCCTACGGGGCAAGAGAGACGCATTGAGGAGGATGAAGAAACACACCACACGCTTCTAAAAAATGGCCCATAGGAGCAGTCTCTGAGACCAAGCTGACACAGATCAACCTATCTGACTCATTCTGGAGGGCCAGGAGATTGCCTTTTCATTTACAATGAATTTAAGCCATTTCTTATTTTACAGTGAATATATCTTTATCTCAATAGACTAATTCACAAAGACAAGCAGTGTATACATTAAAGTCACAGTGCTTTGCAGGGTCACTCGTGCTTGCTCCTGTTCTTTGCAGGTGGTGGGAGGGCTTCTGTGGGGACCGCTTCTGCCCCTTTGCTCATTTTTGTGGGACCAGGAGTGACTTCTTTGGCCAGAGCACTTAGGAGGACTTGGGGGTGAGCACCTCAGTAATGTCTCTTTCCGCTTTTGGGACCACCTTGTTTGCAGAGAGCACATGATCTTTGCAAAGTCAGGCTTTAAAAGTCTTTCTAAGTCAGGGTTCATGTTAATTACAAGCTGTAGTGGGCTGACCGTAAAAATATCTGTCCACATCCGAATCCCTGGAACCTGTGAATGTCATCTTATTTGGAAAAAGGTCTTTGCAGATGTAGTTAAATAAGGATCATGAGATGAGGAGATAATCCTGCATTATTCGGGTGAACCTCACCTCAAAGGCAAACGTGCTTAGAGAAGGACAGAGGGAGATTTAAGATGGGAAATACAGAAGAGGAGGAGGCAATGTAGCCACAGGGAAACAGACTGGAGTGATACAGCCCCAAATCAAGGCATGCAGATGGCCACCCGAAGCCAGAACAGGCACAGAACAGACTTTCCCCTACTCTCCAGAACGAGGGTGGTCCTGCTAGAATCTTGATTTCAGACTTCTGGCCTCCAGATTGTGAGAATAAATTTCTGTTGTTATAGACCACCAAATTCATGGTTGGTTGTTACAGCAGCCACAGGAAACAAATACAGAAGTCCATGTGGCTCACAGATCTAAGCCATGATCTCACACTTAAGTTCTGTTCCTAATAAAGGTGACATGTCTCTGTACTACTTACATACATATACAGAGTGTAAATTTATGTCTAGGCTGCTCTACACTGTATGCCCATTTTTGTCTACAGCCACTTAACTCTGCTCTCAGAACGAATGATGATACCCTTTAGGCCCTCCGGATGCAACAAACAGCATGCTGTTCTCAGTTTACTAAGCTGACATTGCTAAGTAACTGGCACAGACGGGGACCCTGTCAAGTGTCTTTTTGGGTAGCAGGGACTGTAGGGGTTCCCCTTGGATGACTACTATGATGCATTCTAGGCTAATTGCACTGGGCTCAGAGAGTGTGGCTTGTGCCTTACAGAATTTATGGAAATTTTTTCTATGAATAATTTTTGTAAATGTTCCTTGGGCACTGAAAAAGATATATTCGGTTTGTAGGACAAAAAAGCTAAATAGAACTGGGAAGGCCTGAGAGCTGGGATAGTCCATTCACACCTGCTGTCCTGGCACAAACAGCGTCCTTCTGGCTGTCAGAATGTCCTCATTTACACTGCGAGTTATGATCACCCTACATGGAGGTAGGAGAGCAAGTGCTTGAGAGCATGTTCTCTTCACCACTCCGCTCTGTCTCCGCATCTGTAAGAACGCTGACACCGCGCGTGGACAGTGCTCAGAGGTGCTGAGTGATCCTGTCACATCAACCTTACTCAGTTCTCTTCTAAGTCAGATAAATATGCATGTATCTCTATCCCGATTTATTTTTATCTGTTAAGAGGCATGTTAAAATCTCTTGCTTTTACTGTATTTTTATCCTGTTTGTATTGCTAATAAATTAGCTATAATAATTTTGAGTCAATATTATTACATGCATAAAGGTCCTAACAATTAGATCCTCACCATAAATCCCACCATGTATTGGTATCAAATGCTCTTCTATCCCTGTGGAGGAAACAAGGGCCTTCTGCAACACAGGCAAGCTGGAGACAGAGAGGTTGGTGAGGAGCCTGGGCCCTGGCTCTGCTTTCACTCCCCAGTTAAGGTGATGTGTTAAGGCTGAGTCTTGTCAACTTTCCTTTAAACTGAAGCACATGTACCACTGGGCAAATTTCTCCAGCATGAGGAATGAAGCCTGAACTTAACAGGTAGCAGAGCAATAACCCCTGCTTTGCAGAGACCAGGTCATCAAGGGCTGGCTCCCTGGGGACCCTGGGGCTGACAGAGTGAGTGGCGCTCTCATGTGCTGTGTCTGGACTGCCTTGAGAGGCCCCTGGGCTGCCCATGAGATGGTGGGCTCTTGGAGGATCAACAGGAAACCAAATGTAACCCTATAGTGTGTGTTTGTTTCCTGTCAATCCCAGATACTCTTGCCACAGCACATCCACTTCATACCTTTTACCTTATACTTCATTTTCCCCATTAATATTGTGACATTTGTTTGTATTTGATTCTTACTTAGCCTATTGACTTTCCATCACTTTGTGCCTCTTATTATCTTTGTGAGTCTCTTATTAATACCGAATGGATTTTGTTTTTCGACTCTATTTCGAGAATTTCACCTAGCAAGACTTTCTCTCACCTCAGTCACACTTCTTGCTGTCTGACTGAGACTGGATGGGCTTTCTTCTGTTCCTTGCTCTAGGCCTTCCATCTGAAACACTCTTTCACAGCAGCTTCTGCACTGCACGGTCTACGTTTTTACATGCACGTTTGTGATGGATGATTTTATATCCTGCATTTATTTCTATGAGGGTTTCCTTTAGATTAGAAATGTCCACATTTTTACAAACCGAAATATTAATACAGTTTTTAACCTAATTTGTGCCTTTATTATGGGTTAATAAAAAGTATAACAACGTTGACCATAAAGAAGAATTAACACTTTAAAAACAACATGTTCTATAAAGCCTGTGATAGGACTTCTCTCCTAAGCACTTTTTGTTGCTGTTTTTGAATCCTTATAGGTTAAATGAAAGATGAACTTTTAAATCAAAATATGATCATGACCCATTCTCTTGTTCTTCCAAGAAATGCCATCAATTTGCTGCACCCCTTACTTAACTGTGCTATTGGCCTCTCTTCCTCTGTAAGGGGGTGAAGCCCCCCCCAGTGCCGGGGTTGGCACAGGCTTCCATGTGACTGGGCCCACCCAGGAGGGCAATGACAAAGCACAGAGCACTAAACAAACGTTCACTGGCTTTACTGCTGAAACAGGTTATGTGACTGCCATGGAGAAACTGAGAAACACATTATGGATGGAATTATGTAGGATTTGTAGCTTAGCTGTGAAAGTGGGATTTGCCAATAACCAAGAGTCACTAGCCAAAAACAAAACAAAACAAAACAGGAGACTCCTTTTAGATGGCATGCACTCTCCCATTATTTGGGTATGCCTCACTCATGACCCACCTCCTTCCTGTTTGATTCACTGGTTCATATGGGTTATTTTTTTTCTGTCTTACATTACCTTATTCTTTTTCATTTTTTCCAGTTTTGTAGAGAAGGAAACTGAAGCTCAGGAAGTTAGGTGATTCTTCCCAATCTCATAGCTTCTACCTGCTTACCAC
This sequence comes from Smutsia gigantea, assembly GCA_032199065.1. Classification (NCBI taxonomy): domain Eukaryota; kingdom Metazoa; phylum Chordata; class Mammalia; order Pholidota; family Manidae; genus Smutsia; species Smutsia gigantea. The sequence goes on along the minus strand of JAVSCE010014677.1, from coordinate 90,381 downwards.
CTCATCTAGCTGATCTGTGTCCCCCTAACAGATGAAAGCATGTCTGTTTAAAAAGTGCATGCTGGGACCACATGCACTGCTGACACACTTTTAGGCTAGCTGACAAAGCTGTTATGCAGCTCTGCGTCTGTCTGCTCTTAGAGCCACTGATCTTTCACGTCACTCTCCTGGAAGAACAGCAGCACAGAAAAGGAAAGGGACAGGAACACCTTTCGTGCTGCAGGGCATTCCTGAGTCCCTCTATTCTGGACATCACAGTGCGATCTGGGTGAGTTACATTAGCCTGAAATGACCTCAGTCAATGCAGGTTTTAGATGCTTCTAAAGTTTGTCTGACAGAACTGGTTAAGAACAGTTTTTTAAAAGCAAAACTACACAGATTTAATACTTATCTTTGGGCATGACCTCCAAACTGAAGTGTGGGCTGTTCCTGTAAAACTCCCCTTAAAAGCAGCATAGGACGTATACTCGTGGGCCACGGGGCAAATAAAGAACAGGTGCCCAGATGCTCAGCAAACATAACTGGGCCTCAGTCCAGGCGAAATCCCAGGGAAAGTGTCATCAAGGCCTCAGAGTAAGGTACAAAAACCAACCAGAGAGGAAATACTGTGTGTCAGGTTTCTCAGAAAGTGGCCATGATGGTGACAAAGACTCAGTGGCGTGGCTGCAGGCAGACTTTGAATAAAATTTTCTCCCAACGTGTGAGAGTGGGGAATATGCAGTACTGCTGAGCTTTACATGTGGGATTGAGGAAATGTGTTTTGAGGTATACACATTTTATATAACATGGTTTAAAATATAAATAAGATGATAAATTTAATATTCTAAGTAGTTACTTACGTATTGCATTAGGCTGACTATGAATGTCTGTTTGGACTTTCTCACTGTGAAGGGGCACAGTGGGTGCCACGCATTCAGAAGCCTCTGGCGTTTGGCTGCATGCTGCGTTTGTGGGCCCCCAGCGCTACCCCAGCATTGGCTTTAGCTCTTCGTGCTCCTCTCTTCTGTTCCCTAGGTTCCAGGTTCAACAGGCACCGTGCCTGCCCGTCACTCTGGTCCCTCTGGCCAAGAGGAAACTATGACATCTATGTTAGACTGAATGTACAGAGTAGTTGTTTATTTGTGATTTTTAAGGCTTTTGGCTGACTAGGCAGTGACCTGGTGTTCATGCCTCAGCTTCTTGTTGCAATTTTCTTAAAAGGGCATAGTGCCTTCTGAGTCAGACACACATGACATTAAGCAACGCCTGGAAAGCCGTGGCTGTGGCCGTGGCACACAGGAGCTGAATGTGCTCCACAGAGGCTGACTACACAATGAAAGAAACGATGGGAATGTCAGTAACTGATGAGCGACTCTGCCAGTCTCCGATTACAGCTATAAGGGGCTTTGTCCCGTCCCAGCAGAGGCTAACACACTGTGAGGAGCAAGGAGGAAACCCTTCAAGCTCCCCATCCAATCTAACAAACATGCCCCCTGAAACTTACTGCAAAATGTTGCTTCCCCTGAGGGCTGAATTTACTGTGCTGGTGTGGATTTAACACTCATCCCACAGGAATTCCATACTGCACACAAACATGCATCTCAAGTCTGTTTGAAAGTCTGCTAATATTTTCAAGTGGAAAAATTATCCTATTTTTTAACTTTATTAGTCCTTCCAAAAAAAATTTTAAAGACCTTACTTTCTCAATAGAAACATCTGTCTTTGACTTTTTAGAGGCAGCATATTAGATATGGCTCATAGGAGGAGCTAAGGAAAAGCTACATGCAGATCCTACTTCTTGTAAAGCACCATACTGGTACTGAGCTGTTGTTTCAGAAGCAGTCGGGCCAATGAGGCGTGACGGCACTTTCAGGAGGGCGCTGTCCACAGCGAGAATGTGCACAGAAGAGCCGATGCACCAGAGGTGCAAGTCTGGAGTGCTGTCTATAGACCAGGGGAGGGCTGTGAGAGGATAACAATGATGTTTCGGACATCTGGTTAGTCCTTTGCAAAGAAGGAAGGTGTATGCAGAAGCCAGTCACAGCACCCATCAGTGAAGAGGTTTGGTATATGGAGAAAGTCTGTGACCGATGCATGAAAGGAACAGAAAACCCACATTTGTAAGGTGCTTTTCCACAGGAAGACCCCACCCCAAGTCCACAGTTCGGACCTGAACAGAACTTAAGGAGGATAGGTAATGTAGAGGTCTGGACTTCCACTCTGAGTTTAATAAAATTTGGTTGATTATATAAAGGACCATTTTAAGTGTAACTGTGAATTTCATTTCATGCCTGAAACAGAAAAGATAACAAGAGAAAAATATCCATATGATATTATGGTGAAGATGTATTAACATGGTGATTGACAGTGTTAGATTTAATTTGAAAAAACAATATTGGGTTAAAACCAAGAGGACAGATGCTTCTTTAAAAAAAAGCTCATAGTTAGAAATATACTTGCTTTAAAAACTCACTGAACACCACCAATCATGTTTTGAGCGCCACTGTTCCATGCCTAAGTCAGACGAGCTGCCTGGAATTCTGTTTCTTTTGTTTTTCTATTGTTCAGCAAGAGGCAGGAGAGGGGCACTGCCTCGCGGCAGATTACTTGGGTGATGAACTCTAAAAGTACCCCCTTCCTGGCCAGGCCTGGCTTATAGGTGCGCGGGGGCAGGCGTGAACAGTTTTTCCTCAAAGACAGGGCAGCTTGACTCACGGTCGCCCCTGGAGCAATGCACCTCAGGAGCTGGTTACAATGGCCATGGGCAAGCACACAGAAGGCTCTCATACCCAAAACACATGAAAAGTTGTATTATTCACTTTTCTCTAAAAATATAAGGTTGGTTAATCCTGAACAGAAGAGGAAATGCCCTCTACCAGACTTTTACTTTGAGACAGAAAGTTCTAAATTGCTTCAGAGTCACTTGGGAGGCTTATTAAAAATAGAGTCGCCTGGGGCCAACCCCAAAGCTCAGGTCAAAGACTCTGCATTTCCCTGACTCCCCACCCACGTCCTGGTGATTGTGTGTCCTGCAAACTTGAGGAACAAGGGACAGCGCTGGGATGCCTTACGTTGCAAAAAATTGTATTTCTGATATTCACTACTCACGTGTAAACCTTCAGAACAAAATCCTTTTCTTCCTTTAACTCTGTGAGTGACTGCAGGACATCCAGGATGCTTAGGACGGCACAGCCGTACGGCCGCCGGTAGTGCAGGTGTGCAGGGCCCTTCCTGGAGTCATTCAGGAGCATCCGGCCTGGGGCACAGTAGGAAACGCCAGTCAGCGAGAATTCCAAGCTCCTTTCCACCAACTCCTGATTGTCATCCAAAATGCCAACCAAAGCTAAAGGCGCCTTAGAGATATCTAAATTGGAAGGCTAATTGAGGACTGAAGGGAGCACCCAAGGATGGAAGGATGTTTATGGGGAGGAATGCCAAGCAGGCCTTTGGCCGGGGCTCTTCCTGCACTTCATTCAGTCAACCACCATCACTGCCTACCTCAACATCCACCATGCATTTATTAATCATATGAGAATAATTTGTGAATTTCTTAGAAAAAACAAGGTATAATAGATTCAAAGTCCTTAGGCATATTAAGGATACAAAGTGTGGTGTTTCAGCTGCCAGGGAGAAACTAATATGCACAGATAAGGGCAGTGTGCTACTCCAGGCAGAGCTGCTCGGGAACAAAGCAGTGCAGGAGCCAGAGCAGCCTCAGAAGGGGCGGGGCTGTGGCAGCCGGAGGGCTGCACATGCAGGGCGGAGCATGGCTGGCACTCAGCGCAGTGGACGGTGGTTTGGTGGCAAAGGGCTGAGATATGCTCTTTGGCAAAATGTACAAGACCTGCCCTAACCCTAACCCATGAAGGATGACTTGGTTAGTCACTGTGCCCAGATTGTGCCCTAAACTTGAAAGACAGCTGGGCAAACCAACTGGAGAACAACAGCGAGAACCACTCTCTCCACCTTGTGTGTGCTAAAGTGAGACGCCACTGTCTACTGCAGGGGCAGGGGCTCTATTCTGTGGAAAATGGCACAGACACACATTTCTGGGTACAAAACAGCAGAGGCCATTCACCGCCTGTTAAGCCAGCGGCCCTGGGGACCTGCAGCCAGGTCCCTGAGCAGGGAGCTGGCGGAAAGGCGGGTGCTGTCACGGAGAGAATATGAAAAAGCAGACCACTTGAAAAGACTTTGAGTCCAAAACAGATAGAGAGTAGATCTCAAGTGAAAAAAAAATGCCTTCATTTGTATAAACAGCTACCTCCTCAGTGAGCCTAAGTGGACTCCAGTACCAGAGGGCTCTAGTCCCGAGCCCTGACGTGCAGTAAGAGCTGGCGAGGAGACAGCTCATACACAGGGCATACTTATCCCAAGTCGGCCGCCTGAGTCATGGGAAGGGTAAGGTGGACAGTACCTATTCGTATCACATGGGCAACTAGATATAAATCTCTCTTCAGATCTTTGCTGCTCAGATCCTAAGAGAAAAAAAATAAGTGAATTAAGGCAATGAATACACAGGCAATAATAAACACTTCACTTTGAACCTCAGAGTGGTTTGCTTTCATCCCTTTTATGTTATAGGCAGGAAGGGGCTAATGCACACAGCAGGTTAGTGTTTTTGTAAGATTCCGGCAGTAGAAATCTGGGTATCTCATATGCCTTTGAAAGTTTATTCTATGAACAGCATTTTTCTACCTCTTACTGAACACCTGACAAGTGTCTACAAGAGTTCTCACATTACAGTATTTGTGATATTGTCTTATCCATGTTTATTCTAACATCACATAAAAACATTTTGTAAAAAAAGAAATGTTCAATGTAGAGAAAAAGGGGCAAATACCAAAAAGCTCATTAATAAGTGAAATTCTAAGTTTATTCTTTTCTAATTCTATATTTATCCCATTGTTCACAAACGATTAGTACATACTAGATATGTTCCCTTGAAAGGAGATTAATTTGGTCTTAGTGATATCTCAACTGTTTGATCTCCATTTCTAAATTTAGATACATATCATTTGTACTGAAGTGTAAAGCTGAAAATGATTTTATCTGGAAAGTTTTAAGGGCTTCCCTTAGTAAACAAATATGATCCAGAGTCAGACACATTTTAAACTAGAGTTATGAAATTAATTTCATATATTAAATTATATACGTTTAGAACATATTTTGAAATGAACTGTTTATTTATGAGCACATATTTACACTTTAATTAACACAAGGACTTGAAGTAGTAAAACCTCCTTTAATACACTTTCTGTTCCAGGCTTTTCACCTGGTCACCAACTTGCCACTCACTCCCACCATGGCTGTGATTGATGGTGACCCACAGAGTCATTGCTGTCCTTAACGGGACAGGTCCCCACGATTCCCCCTTTGCTTCTAGGAAAAGGTCCCTTAGTTTCATTTCCTTCCCATCTTTCAACTTGTGATTGGTCTAAGGTGTGTCTCTTCAGCAAAGCAGGAGAAAGAGCCCGATCCTGAGTGAGCTCCGAGAGCCAGCGTGTGCAGGCTGCTTTACTGCGTGCCCGGCTGCGGGGTCAGCAGCAGGTGCGGCCAGCGGGCGCCACCAAGGCGCCCCTCCAGGAGGCTCCCCTCAGGTCCGGAGCTCTGCCTGCCTCTCCCTGGTCCCAGCTCTGCCCTGGGGATGGTCCTGAACACACAGGAGGAAAGGGGACAATGAGAAGCAACATGTAATGGTGAGATTGAGACTACAGATTTCAGATGGCTTTAATTTCTCACCAAATTCTTAATGGAATAATGAAATAGGCTTATAATAAAATAGCTTATAAAATATTTTAACAGAATAAACTGGTATCTCTGGAATCACAGAGATACATTTTTACATGAAAGTTGTCGGATGGTGAAAGGGATGTTTCAGGCTCCCTTTCACTAATTCACATTTAGAAATGGACTTTAAAATGATATTCTCAGCATAGTACTGTACTTTGGCACTTATTAAGAAGGTTACTAAATAACAAATAGAAACTGAGAAACAGATTACTGTTCTTACGTGCTTTCTGGGATAGAAACATGTCTACTACTAAAGGATACAGAAATGTTTGACACATTCCACAGTGAAATGGCTCCTTCCGCCCAGCTTGGACTGTGTTACTCCAAACTATCAAATGACCATTATAATTATTGAACCCAGTATACTAGAGAATTCTAGCCATCACCAAAGATGACCAAACACTGACCAGATGGGTCACACACACAAGCATGGGCTCTGAGTGAATAAAAAGAAGCCTTAAGTATCATTTATAGTATTTCCACCAGGCTGGGTAGGGGTATTTTTGGCCATGTTGCACATGGTACCCAGAATCCTCTCTGTGGTACTTATTTGAGGTAAATAAACATAAGATGATAATCACTGCAAAAAATTATTTTAAGTAAAGTTATTATTTGTGAGTCCCACTTAATTTCAATGTAGAAGTGATCTTATTAAATATAAGTGCATGGTTAAACACAGTTACCATAGAGTTATTAAACATACATGCTTCAAGACAAGGTACCAAATGTGGCTATCCACATTTGTTAAAGTATAAGACCTGTAAAACCAAGCTGGGGAGAGGTGACTCGCCCTCCATTCATCTGGTGAGTGGGGCTTGAATTTAGACCATACCCTCCAATCCTACAAACTAGAAGCTGGTTCCCAACTACATGGTGGGTAGACGGAGTAGTGACTCAGGGCTCAGAATCTTAGACTCAGTCACCAATTCAATGCCCCATTTGAAACATGGAAGAGTAAATTAACTTCCCTGCTGGACTGCCCTTTTTGAGATAATGGGGTTTACAAATATAAAACAAAACAAATTTGTTCATATTTATTCTGCAGAAAGTAGGCAATATTTTAATACGTTATACGAATAATCAAACTCATTCTTAATTCCAAGAAATTACTGCCTACAGTTCTATTTCAAAATGTTGGGAGAGCATAAATAAATGTAGAAATATGCCAATGAATACAGCGAAAACAGTACAAGTTCATTCTCTGAGTTAGTCCCTCAAATATAATAAAAAATAAACCTATATTCATTGATTTATACAACCAATCCCTGTTGAAGCCTTTGCACTTGCTAGGCACTGTGTGTGAGGCACGGGACGTGTAGCAGTGAGTCAGTACACAGACACACATACACACACACACACACACACGCACACACACACACACACACACACACACACACACACAGAGCCAGTGTTTATTACCAAGGGTAGCAAATTCTCACCATATTAGACAGTCACACAAATATGGAACACCTCCATGCTGGATAAAATTCTTCTGCACAGGGAGCTCTGAAATCTAACGAGGTCAGGAAAAACCAGGCTGTCATGACAGAGAACAGGGCCGTGCCACGGATAATGTGGCGGCTGCTGTGCGCCTCCGCGACCTCCTGAGTGCTCTGCGCTACCGCTCAGTTTGTGTGGCCCCCTTGTCCTGACATTAAGGTAGCCAATAGTTGGGATCGACCACAGCTGTGGCTGCATTTTCTTGCATTTACTCTAAACTCTGTAGCACATGTATCGATCTGGAAAGCTCCTTTAGCCCACAGGAGGACTCAAGTCCTAGGTAATGAAATGATAGGTTCTGCCGGAACTGTTATTTCATATAGCTTTAAAGTGTTACATGAAAATCCTGGCTAAGACAACCTTGGTCAAAAAGACTGTGTGCTTTGTAAAAACTCCTCTATCACTTTTGGGATATTTTCAAAAAAAATCCAGGGCTGTACTGCAAAGGGAACCATAGAATTGGTATTTTTAGCAGCTTTGTGCCTTCCCACTGTGGCACAGTAAGAGCACATCGCGAGCATTACGTGCATCTCTGATTTATCAAGTTGGAGCTGCAGCTTATGCCTCTGGGCCTATATAGATAATTACAATACTGTGAAATGAAAATTGTGATTTACTGTAATTACATTCAAATATCATAATTAAGTTCATTTTTCAAGAGCCAAGGACCGCACTCCTCATATTCAAGCACAGCATACGCACACAGCTTGCTCCACAGCACCACAGAACGAGGAAACGACGATTTCTTTTGCTGAACCCAGTAATATCAGAGCCCAGGTCATAGAAAGCCTCCTGAGGTCACGGAGATATTCTGGACAGACGGCTACCTTGTCTCGTCCCAGAAAGGCGGCCCAGAGAGGCGCCTCGGTGTTCGGCACTCTCAGGTCAGGAGTCCCCCAATATTCTAACCCAAATCCCATTTACTGCCCTTTGGACTTGGTCCCTTCATGTCCGCCTCTTGCAGAAAGAGCGCTGATCCTCCAAATTAAACCATCTCAACTCCCTTAACTGTCTTCAGGGGTCTGCTTGTCCTGCAATATCTCATATAAGCTCTGAATGCTGAGCCCAAAGATGGAAAAACATCATTTTACCTTAGCTAGATTCATAAATCTTTCTGTGTATCTGGAACATTTTCAACAAAAGCTATCCCTGTGAAAGTGACTTCTGCTTCTGCAGTAACACTATTTGAGATATAAAAGTTGTAGTAAATGACCAAAAAATTCAGGTAAACAACCCAATCTTATCTTTCAGACAAAGTCACATATGAGATGCCTGGATAAATCCGTGTCTGAGGGCACCTGTAAGCTCTGAGCACCTGTCACCCACCAGTCTCGCCCCCCACACAAGGACAGGGCACTGTGAGGCCATCACACCTCCCTGCATCAATGGGTCCTGGGTGTCTCTCACTGAAGCAAATCAAAGAATCCCCAATGGTTGTAACTAGTCTATAACTGTGACACGGTCCTGTTTTCGTCTTCAACAAATAAACTAAATAAGTAAAGCTGGGCAGTGAGTTTTTTCACTAAGTAAAATAAAACAAATGTGGTAAGTCAGAGTCAACTTGAGGAACACACGAGGCGGCAGGTGCCGGGAGGCTCAGCCCTTTCCAGCAGCAGCAGCCCCCTTCCCCGAGCCGGTGCGGCCGTCGTCTCCGGGTCCAGGAGTGACAGCGCATTTCTTCCGAGGGAACGAGAGCACAGAGCACAGCAGGAAAGGAGCTTGCACTCAGTATTTGAAAGAGGAGGGCTGTTCAGTTTGTCTCTCTATTTGCACTCACGAAAACACTGCAAACTGTAAAGGTGGTGTGTGGTGGATGCCTTTAGAGAAAATATACATCAGACACATTCCTGGTGGCCTTGCATAAGAATAGTAAAGACTTTTCTCAGATTTTAAATATCTGTTATGTTACTGGCTTATAAAATCTACATCAGTAAAAGGTACTCAATTGTATTTCTTAAATAAAATTTTCAACTAAAAACTAGCTAATTTCAGTTTTCTTTAAATATTTAATTAAAACCTGATAGAAATGTAAATCAAGTCCTCTTCTCCCCAGAGTATGGGGAGGTGAGAACAAATGCTCATTTCCAGGATGACCATCTGCACACACCAGACCCCCGGTCAGAGTCAACAGCAGAGAAGGGAAAGAGAATTTGCACATACTGTAAAAAGGGCACACATTCGTTCTATCTTCTCTGGGTTCCTTGGCCCACCATTCTTGTTCAGCCTCACCAGAAACCGCTCACTGAAACGTAGGAGAGAGAGACAGAGAAATGTAAGGGACCGCATGCTCCAGAACAAATAAAAAGGGCATTTTCAGAGAAACCCTAAACACTTCCAGAGCAGCTCCCAGGGACGGCGGGGCTGAAAGCACTTGTCTAGCGGCAGGACACTAGCCTTTCGCCAAGCAACGTGCAGCAGACACTACAAATGGCCCCAGAGATGTTGCTGTTTACTTGCTGGCTGGGGCTCCTGTCTCCCCAAAGGCATGTGCTCCCTGAGGCTCACTGTGTCTTACTTACATTTTTCCCCAAAGCTCCAGGCACAATGCTAAACCCATACAGGCTACAGGCCTATACATTCGTTAGTGTGGACGCTCAGATCATAGAAATATTCACCATAGTAGATCCAAAAGAGTCTACATTAGCTAATTTACATCTTCCTATGTGACTCTGGAGAATCGTTTTAGGGCTAAAAAAAAAAGTTACAAGGACTGACAAAAATTGGATGAAAACCCAAAGAGAAGTAATATATTTTACTTGAAGCCACACTCAGAATTTAATAGAGTCATTAAAATAGTTTATTCCCCAAACAATACAGGTTAATTCCTGAAGGAAATTATTAGACTAATAAATCTTAGAAACAGTGTTTGCAACATGTGGAGAAATGTCTCCTTGGTCTTCGCCGTCTCTGGCCTGTGCCCAGGACCTCTTCTCCTCATCCCCAGTTACCTAGCAACTGTAACAGCAGGAAGAGCCCTGGCACACACAGGAGGTGATTCTAGAAGGAATTCACCTCTCCTGCACCCCAGGCATGTACACACCACATACATGTGTATGTGCAGTATGTGGTATCAGCACAAGGGCCAGTATTAAAATATTGTACTAGAATTACAAGATAAATTATAATGTTCAGGGCACAGGTCGCTTACTTTGTTCATGTATTTATTTGTTCATTTAGTCAACAAATAGTTAAGTTCTGTGTGAACACGGGAATGCAAATGTGAACAAGAGATATACAGGAACTTTTCTTCGTAGAGCTCGCAGTCCTGGTAGGCAGCTAAGCATGCAGAAATGAAGCTCAGAAAAGATTTGGGCCAGACAGAAATTTGAGATTCTTCAGCCAGGGGGTGAGATGCACATAAGTAGGTGCTGCGCACAGAACAAGAGAAGAAAAGGCTGTGGCCTGAAGAGAGGGATGCTGATATCTAAGAAACAAGCTGAAGAAGAACTAATGGACACATAGGGACAAAGAGAAAACAGAAGAAAAGTAAGGGAGGGAGGTGGAATGCTACGTTAGTCGAGGAAAGAAAGTGTCTGCAAGAGGAAAGAGGGCTCAACGAGGTCCAAGGCCACTGGGAATCAGAAGACAAGGACAAAATAGTGTCCACTGGATGTCAGAATAGAGACGACTGGTGATTCTGGCAAAGCACCTTTTTAAAGGAATGGTGGAGAAAGCCAGTGGGAAGTGAGGAGGCAGACACAGCGAGCCCACCCTGCTCTTCCCAGCATGGCTGTGAGGAGGTGGCCATGAGGGACTTTCACCTAAATGTGCATGTTGGGTTGAGGGAGGTTTTTGTTAAAAGATAAGATAATCCATGTGTATATACTCAATTAATTTTTCAATATGGTATCAAAATTCAATAAGGGAGTGTAGCAGTTTCAACTGACAACCTACATGAAGAAAACTGAACCTTGATCCTTGCCTACAAAAAATTAACTTGAATGGATCGTAGACCTACATGTAAGAACTGAAACTACAAAAACTATAAGAAAAAAACACAGGAAAAAAGTGAAGGCAAGCACCTTTGTCTATTTTGCTCACATTTGTATTTCCATGTTCAGTACAAAACAGAAAAATCTTTGTGACCTCAGGTTACTTATTAAGTGAATACCATGAATCATAACAAAGCGATAAACTGGACTTGATCAAAATTAAAACCATCTTCTCCCTGAAAGACAGTGCTAAGAAAATGCGAAGACAAGCTCCAGACTGGGAGAAAATATTTACAAACATTCATCTAAGAAGAACTGCATTGGGAACATTTTGGAAAGAACTCTCAGAACTCAATAACATACAACCAATCAATTAAAATGGACACAGATCTGAACAGACCCTTCACCAAAGAATATAGAGGGATAGCAAATAAGCTCATGAAAACATCATTAGTCATTAGAGAAATGCAAATTAAAAGGTGTTAAAAGCAAACTAAACATGGCTGCACACCACCAGAACGGCTAAGATTAAGTACTCCCAGGGGTGCTAAGAACATAGAGCAACTAGGACTCCCATAAACTGATGGGGGTGCAAAATGGCATCACCACTTTGGAAAGCAGCCTGACAGTTTCATATGAAGTTAAGCACGCATTTACCATATGACCCAGCAATTATCCTCCTGGGTATTTACTCGGGAGAATGGAAAGTGTATGTACACACAAGGCCCATATTTAGAATGAATGTTTAGAACAGCTTTGTTCACAACAGCCAGAAATTGTAAAGACCCCAAATGTCCATCAGGAGATGAATGGGTGGCCCTTACAATGGCATATAACTTCCTGAAAAAAAGGGCGAACTACTGAGATGGATGATAATGTGGATGAACCTCAGAAGCATTATGCCAAGTAGAGAAAGCCAATCATGAAGACCACACGCTATCTGTCTCCATTTATATAACATCCTAGAAAAGGCAAAACAACTTTTTTGTAGACATCAAGCAGAATTGCCAGGGCTGAGGAAGGACAGTGGAGATTGGCTGCAAAGGGGCGTGGGGGAACTGTCTGGGGTGATAAAAAGCTCTGCTTCCTGACGAAGGTGGCAGCTTCACAGTTAGAAATTGGCAAAAATCACCTAACTGTGCATTAAAAAGGGGTAAATTTTACTACATATAAATTATAGTTCAACAAACCTGACTTCACAAAAATATGGGATACACATAAAAACATCTACATCTAAAGGGGCAATTTTAGTAGAAGGGACAATATTGAAGCAGAGGAGAGAGAAAATAATTGGTAAAGAAATGGAGGTCCCCATCTCTTCGGGGAACAGAAGAGGATCAAGGAAGGGTGAAGGAGGAAACAACAAATGTAGACACAAGTAAGTCTGTAGTTTTAGTAATGGAAGGTTGAGACTTATCAGAAAAACAGGAAATAACATCAAAGAAAAGTTTAGAGAAATATCAGGAAAAATTCTCAAGACGATCTGAAAGAAAATATAACAAGGCAAAGTACATCTCACTACGCTGATGGACAGTGACTGTAATGGGGTTGGGGGGGAGACCTGATGAAGGGGGTAGTGTAATCACCATAATATTACTCATTTAGTTGTAGATTAATGATATCAAAATAAACTTATAAAAAAAAAGAAAACCCAAGAAACAAACAAAAAAAAAACAAGGCAAAGTAGAAATGATGGTTTTCAGATGCACAAAAGGTCATTCAGTTGAGTTAATTCCCTCTCCAAACTATAGCCTTGAAACTCTGTAAATCTCTCCATCTCCTTCCCTACTGCTAGACTAGGCCACCAACAGGCTCTAGCTGGAATTATCACAACAGCTTCCCAGCTGACCAGTCCACTTCCCTTTTTGCCTCTCTGAGAGACAAATCCTTTTCAAATGTCAATCAGGTCATATCTCTTCCAGCTTGAAACTTTCTCATATGGTTAACTGATTTCTATACAAGAGTGTCAAGACAATTCTATGGGGAGAGAGAGTAATATTTTCAAGAAATAGTGCCAGGGCAACTGGATAGCCACTTGAAAAAGAATGAAGCTTGGACCCCTACTTCACACCATATATAAAATTTAACTAAAAATGAGTCATAATGACCTCAGATTATACAAAGGTTTCTTAGGACAATAAAAGCACAAGCAATGAAAGAAAACATGGATAAGGTGGACTTCAACAAAACTAAAAACTTCTGTGCATCAAAGGACACCATAAAAAAAGGGAAAGACAATATGCAGAATGGGAGAAAATATTTGCAAGTAATATATCTGATAAGAGACTTGTATCTAGAGTATATAAAGAATTCTTACAACTCAACAATAAAAGACTTGAATAGACATTTCTCCAAAGAAGAGAAACAAATGGCCAATAAGGACATGAAAAGACGTCCAACATCATCAGTCATCAGGTAAATGTGAATCAAAGCCACGATCAGATATGACTTCACTTCCCGTAGAATGGCTTTAATCAAAAAGACGGATAATAACAAGTATTGGCAAGGAGACGGAGAAACTAGAATCATCATATACACTGCTGATGGGAAGGTAAAACGTGCAGCCACTTTGGAAACCAGTCGGGCAGTTCCTCAAAAGGTAAACATAGTTTAACATATGATCCGGCAATTCTTCTGCTAAGTATATATCAAAGGGAAAAGGAAATATGTGACCACACAAATATTTGCACATGAACATTCATAAAGGTGAAAACCAAAACATCCATCAACAAATAAACAGATAAATAAAATGTGGTAGGTATATCCATAACAATGAAATATCATTCAGCCATAACAGGAAAGATGTACTTAGACATGCTACAATGTAGATGAACCACAAAAACATTATGTTGAGTGGGAGAAGCAGTCACAGAACACCTCAGGTTGTATGACCCCATTTCTATGAAAGGTCCAGAACACGCAAATCTATAGCAGCAGCAAAGTAGACTGACGGCAGTCTAGGGCTGGGCGCTTGGGAAGAAATGGGGAAACTTCTAAAGTTTATGACATTTCTTTTTAAGGTAATGAAAATGTTCCAACATTGACTGTGCTAATGGTTGTACAACTCTAATCTATTAAAAGCCAATGAACTCTACCTTTTGAATGGATGAATTCTATGGTATGTAAATTACATCTCATAAAGCTGTTGCAAAAAAAACAGAGAAACACCACAAGCAAGCTTTCCATGGCTTACTTTTTGCTCTGAGATAAAATAAAAATCAGATGTCCGAGATCTGCAAGGCTTGTGTGGAACATTCGTATCTTTACAGCCTCATCTCACATGAGCCTTTCCAGCCTACTTCCCACACACACCCTTGTCTCCTAGGTACAGATTTCCTGAACAAGCCAAGCTCATTCTTGCCGTAGGCCCTTTGCACATGCCGTTACCACCACCTGGAATGCTCTTCTTTCAGCTCCACTGGCTCAGCTCAAACACCAGCGTCCCAGAGGCCAACCCTGATGATGGCAGCAAAGCCAGTTCCCTTCCCTTCCTGTCACCTCTCCTCTTCACAGCACTCGGCACTACCTAGCTGCTTCCCTTACTTACTTCCCACCTTTCTCTCACACAAGAGAATAAGCTCCCTAAGGACAAGGACCTTTGTTCCCTGCTGTATTTCCAGTACTTCCAGGAGCCTAGCCTGTCATAAGGTACTCAGTGAGTGCTGAATGAATGACGAATGGAAGTGGGGATTCCCTGCAGAGTGCTGCAGGGTGTGCGGGAGCTTGCTGATGGAGGTCCCCGTAAGATGGATGGTAATGCCACTCCCTTACTATGCAGAAACAGTTAGGATCAATAGGGAGTAAATAAGATGGTCAGCGCAAATCAACCTTCTCACATGGCGGCCGAGGACTGAGAAGCTACACTTTGTTGTGGCAGACAAGAGTCTCCCAGCTGCTCCTGGACACTCACATTCTCTGCTTCTTCCTGGGCAGCCAGCTCACTGCTCTTCTAGGCCTCCCCTGCAGCCAGTGCGGCCCTGTGAGACTAGTTCTAATGAATGATTAGTTCTGAAATGTGAATGGAAGCACCACACAGGCTGCGGCCGGAGCGGCTAGCTTCCCAGAGAGGTGCGATTTGGAGGGGCTACACCAAGATTCAGTCCAAAGATAAAGGGTAAAGTGAATTCCTGGGAGGACAGGTTTCCTGTGAGAACCGGGAACTTGTTTTTCTCCACAGTGAGATGGGCCCTAAGGCAGTGCTCACAGTGCCCACGGGAGCTTCACATTTCCTAGAGCCCTTCAGTTCATGAAGCTCAAAATAACTGTTTTCATTTCAAAGGGCTTTAGGTATACATCTAATTATTTGCTGTCTTGCTAGCTTCTCCAATGGGTCTGATAAATGAAAGATGCGTTCCCTTAGCAGTCAAAGGCAAGTATCTATACAGTATTTCCTGACTTGGCCACAGAAGCCATCTATGAAAGGCACCTGCCCAGGGAGTGGCCGGCACTGCGGGGACACTGCGGTAAGGACAGACAGACTGCTGCCCTCCAGGACTTCTGAGAGGCTTCAAATGTTGTTATGTATTTTAAGGACCACTGGGACAGGGGACATGTGACCCCACAACCCTTTTGCTCTTGTGTAAGGCAATGGATGGTATATAAACAAAGTTTGGTCAATGCTGATTCAATCTATTGGCCAACTGGAGCTACAGCAACTATTCATATTTCCCAAAGGTATGAAAGGAACTGTGGCCGAAAGAGTAAAATGTATTCATAAGATTTTACAAACACCCACACCTCTGTATGGGAGTAACAGGACAGTTTTTCTTTTAGATAATATGGGTGAGAAAATTCTAATTCTTTCAAAAGAAAAAAAGAGATGGTATTGCAATAGAATATTATTCAGCCATAAAAACAGAAATCCTACCATTTGTAGCAACATGGATGGATTTAGAGGGTATTATGCTCAATGAAATAAGCCAGGCAGAGAAAGACAAATACCATGTGATTTCACTTATTTGTGGAGTATAAAAACAAAGCAAAACAGAAGGAACAAAACAGCAGGAGACTCCTAACACTGAGAAGTGACTGGCGGTTACCATGGGGGAAGGGGCTGGGGTGGCTGGGTGAGGAGGGCGAGGGGGATAAAGGGGCACAAAAAATTCTCAATCTAAATGTAAGTTGGTCACGGGGATAGCGAGCGGTACAGCATGGAAAATATAGCCAATGACTTTGTAACATCTTCCTCTGCTGACAGATAGCAACTGCACTAGTGGAGTGAAGATTTAATAATATGGGGAACTGCTGAACCACTGTGCTGTAGATTTGAAACCAATGTAAGATCGTGTATCAAAGATACTTCAATTAAAAACTACAATAAGGAAAAAAAGAGACAGTGTTGAATCTTCCTCATCCGGCAGAGTTCCAAGAGAACTGGTCCACATGGAGTTGCCTTTATGAGGAACAGGAGCAGTATATAAAGTACATCAGGTTTCTATTACTGAGCAAGTTCTTACAAATGAGGGCTGTAATTTGAATCAATGACAAGCCTTAACAGTGTCTTAATCATACCATCACGGGCTGTTATGAGAGCCCCACTTTCCACACTGCTCCGGTGCTGTGATTCACGCAGCCTGCAGCCCATGCTCGGTGAGCTCAAGGAGCGAGCCTGTGCCAGCGCTGCAGCAGGGACAGAGTCTCTGGTCTTCAGGGAGGGTATTTCCTGAAGACTCTGTTTTGCAAATACAAGCACACTCCTCAAATAAATTCAGAGGAATTCTCTCAAGTCTCCCAATTCAATCTTCATGCCCCTCACAGGATGACTGCCCAGGGGCTCAGACGCAGGCGAACAGCCCGGAGGTGTAACCCAGCAACTGGGGCATCGCTCCGTGTCCTCAGAGTCACATTCCAGTGCAGCTCACGCGGCTTTACTGCTCAGGTGCCTCCCGTGCCCCCAGCGTTCCGAAGCTCAGGAGTGCGCAGAGGGCTTTGTGAGGGCAAACCAGGGCTGTGGCTTTCAAGTTTATTTTTAGTATCAGCTTTTCCCTTCTTTTCAGCAAAATCTCAGGCTATTTACGAACATATGAAAATTTAAAAAACAGCTACTTTTGTGGAATCAGGGGTGGGAGCAGAGGTAGGAATCCTCCTCCTTGGGCCTCTCTCCTAACCACCACCTGTCCCTGAGACACCTCAGGGCCCCAAAGAACATTTTTACTGCTACTAGTGCAGTTCAAGCGTTCTTCCCAGCCTTCCTTCTCACTTTTCATTCTTTCAATAAGCATTCATGACCTCCTGCCATGTTTCAGAGGCTGAGCTAGGCTGGGAATATAGAAATGAAATGGTTCCTATCCTCAAGGTTCTGCATCTGTTGGCAGAGAGACACACATAGCCCCACACTGCAGCACTGCGTGAAGAGTGCTGCGGGTGCACAGACGCGGCTGACAGGCCGTGCCGGGGTGAGGGCAGGCTGCCAGACGAGGCGTGGAGCAGACCTAGAACACTGCGAGGCTTTCAGCATTGGATGAGGAGCAGTTAGATAGAAGAGAAGGAACCCCAGGAGGAGACTCTCAAAGTGTGAGGTGGTCTGGCAGTGGGGAGCTCAGGGTAGAAGTTTGGGGGCACTGCAGAGCTGGGTAGGGCTCAAAGGCACCATGCACCACAGAGCGGGCAGATCCACAGTGTGGACTTACATGCGAGGGCTCTCCAAACCTGGCTGTCATTGGGGGCACCTAGCAGCTTATTAAACTGCAGATTCCTGGACCCCATCCCAGAATTTCTCTCTCAGGATCTCTAAAGGAGAGGGCTCCTGGAGTGAATCCAAGAATCTGTAGTTTTAAAAGGGTCAGCTGGTTTTTAGTATGACCAACCTTGGAAAACGCCATTATGGGCTCAGAGAGACCCTGAAAGTTCAACTATGAGAGGCAGGGTTGATCCCATAGGTTTTAGAATGATCACTTGGGTTTGCAGGGCAGAAGGCAGGCTGGCAACATGGAAAATACTTCAAAGACAACTGGCATAGCCCCAGAGAGCTCAGAGCCCTGGTCTCATCTGGGACTGCAGAGAGGAGGGGGATGTGAGCTGCATGCAGGAGATGACCAGGCTGAGCAGCCGACTGGATGTGGCGGTGTCAGCCCGGGAACATACAAAGGAGGAAGCTACCAAATTCAAATGTGCACGATGCATCTGAGGGCCCAGTGGGATACACAGAACAGAGACCAGCACTGGAAGCCCAAGTCCGCAGCTCCAGAGAAGGCGGGGGTGCGGGAACGGCTCTGATACCCCAGCTTGCCCCAGCAGCGACAACAGCCACGGAGGGAGTGTCTTCTGCATGCCAGGCATTGTTCAAAGTGTTTATTTTCTTGCCTAATAGCATTTAATCCTTTAACAGGTATTTCACCTCTGAAGAAACAGAGTCAGAGGGGCAAAGTTCCTGGCTTGAGATTGGAAGGTAGAGAGAGGGTGATGAAGGGGAGGTTCTAATCTGAACCTGTCCGACGTGATGGTTTATCCTTGTTCCTTCTTGGGCAATGAGCACTGATAAAAGGGGGACATGGAGAGGGGTTCTGTGGGTGAAGGTATCTGGGCAAGGCTGCAAACCACATCTTGCCCTAGGGATGGAGGCTCCCAAAGGTGCTGCAGGAAGGAAACCCAGCCAGCCCAGGACCTGTCACCCCCAAGGGGCACCCCAGCCCCTCTGAAGAAAAAAGTCAAGCCCCTTGGAGCTCTCCTGGTGGCACCCAGTCTGCTTGAAGTTCATGTGTCCCCATCCAGGGGACTGAGATGGAACAGGAGCCATGCTTCTGCCTGGCCTGGGACAAGCAGAGACTCCTGAATAACAAACAATCCCAGAAAATAGACTCTTCTCATTTTCTCTAGAGCAAAAGAAGCACATAAGTATATCTCTTTTCACATATTCTCAAATAATTACAACAGTATTTTTATAATTAAATAGCCTCATAGAGTCTTTAGACGTCATGCATTTCTCATGAAAATTACCTAAATGGTAACGTGATGATCAGCTCTGTGAGGACCTGCAGCCGTTTTCGCTCTAATGGTTTATGCCCTCACCCCAGGATCAGGCTCCCAGTGCTAACAACGAAAAAGTACAGTGGTGCATTAAGTGAGGTTGCAGAGAGGGAGGGAGAGGCTTGTGGGCAGTGCAGCATGATATCGTGTCTGCTCTTCTTTGCCATCTTCAATGTGAGGGCTGCCCGCGTCTGAGGAAGGTGCAGGTCCCCTGGGGCTGCCCACCTGCTGCAGGCGCTGCTCATCGCCCCTGTGGGGACTAAGGCAGCACCACACTTGCCCACGCCCCCTGCCGGCCGAGCGTCTGAAGCACTGCAGAAGGTACTGTGCGGGCCCCTGACGCCAGAAAAGCCACGTTAGAACAGCTCCCACTTCTCTGTGTTCAGGAGCAGTCACCATCTGGTGTAGACAAATCCATGTGGATGGTCTTTTGCAACTTTCCAAGAGTAAGACAGACCTCATAGTTTTTAAAGAAATGTTGAACAAATCAATAAATGAAGGTTGAAAAACCCCAGTTTATTAAGGTTTTTTCAAGTGTATAGGATGGTCCCTCTAAGTTTGTTTGACTGTATTGAGATAGAATATATGACCATTGCTCATACAGAAAAATCAATCACTTAAGAGCAAAGCCCTGATAACACAATCTCATGTTTTCCAGTTTATTTACCATGCCAACTGGAAAGACCTAAACAAACGCTGAAGCATGCCTGCTCTCCAAGGCCTCAGGTGAAAACACTGTTTTTGTGATAATTATATAGAAAAGTAAATGTCTTTTATGAAAGACCATACCCAACGTAAACCCACCTGCCATTCCCTAGTAGGCAGTCCAGTGACTGGAAAAAGATAACCTCAAATGCTCATTCTTCCACTGGCAGGCCCAGACAGCAAGTAGAACAAATGTGAACTCACTCTTGGGAATTCAGGGCACAGAACTCCCAGTCTTCAGAGCTGGGCTCTGCGATGTGTCCAGGACGTATGGAAGCAAAGCGAATGCTGCGGTTTGAAAAGAATGAGCGGTTACCAGCGCTTGCTGATACGGCAGCTCCTGTGGCAGACGATACCTGAGGGGACCATGCCAGGTTTTCTCCAGGAGGAGCCTCTTCCTGGTCCTGCTTCCCTCCGCCTTCATACCCACACTTAACACTCACCATCTTTGGTCCTGTGCCTTCCAGTTCTTTGTTCAGAATGTGAACGTTTGTTCTTTGTAATTTCATTCCTTTTCTCTATTTGGCATGATACAGAGTAAGAGGAATATATAATCACAGATGGAAGAAGAATCGTAGTATATTTGTCTCAGGTGGTTCCTGGTCTGCCATACAACACTATACCCACAGGTGCACGCACACGCACGCACACACACCCTTCCACAGCTTGGCCTGCTGTAACAAGTCCTCTGAGGACACCGGAATATACATTATTTATACTTCTGAACTTGCTCTTGTCACTATTTCTGCTGCTGTTTCTGTGCCTCAGGGAGCCAGAGTCTTGCTGTTTAATACATTCTATGTCATGAGGGAGTCCCGATGAAAACAGCAGAGCTTACAGAAACCAAACGTACATACACAGGAGAAACAGAACAGTCTTCACTGTTTTCTGAGTGCAAGGTAGAAAATTCAGCCAACCAGGAAGCCAAATAAATATCGGAATCTTTCAGACATTTTATAGCTCTTTCCTAGGCTTTTAAAGTGTAAGACTGAGAGGTTCAGGAATCGTCTCAAGGAACAACAGAAAACAAGGATTTCCTAAGTGCTGAAACTCTGAAAGTATTTAAGAACTAAATTTTTTAAGATTCAAATATAGGAACAATGTCCATTACACTATGCCAAATTCTTTTTTACTTTCTCTTAGTATGGAAAAGTTGGTGATATTTAAAAAAACCAGTATTACAGTAACATAGCTAGTAGGGTATAGAGACAAGATTTCAATTTAAGTCTGGATTCCTCAAAGCCTGCACTCACTCCAACTGTCTTTCATCATACATATTTAAATGGTGAAAAGATTTAATACTGATCGAAAAGAAAGAAGCCAATCTGAAAATAGCTACATGCCTCTAAATATTATGCACCTGTAATGTGCACAAGTGGATATATCTGAGGCTACAAAGGACGTTCTAATTCTTAGCTTTCCTCTTCTCCTTCATGTCCTTCCCTCCTCTTGGTGCCCTTTCTGCCATGGCCTGCCCAACCTGTCCACCAGATCACTCAGTCCATCAGATTCTATGCTGCGTTATACCAAATGCTAGCCACCAGCCACGTATATTACATTCAAGTTAATGGAAATCAAATAAAATTAAGAACTCTGTTCTTATACACATTTTAAGTGCTAAATAGACACATGTAGCTAGTGGCTACCATGCATATAATACTGTTCTACCTTATATAGAACATTTCTATCATCTTAGAAAGTCCTACTGGACAACACAGCTCCACAGGGTCTGGGGGGAGGTCAAAGGCAAAAGGCTCTGTACTACTGCACAACAGCAGTGGTGCAAAGCACCACATGACAATGCTGGCACCACGAGGGCAGGATACACAGGCTTGGGGACTGGGGGACAGGTGTTCAGAGAGCCAGGTCTAGAAATGGCACACTCCAGGGACAGGCATTCCTGGTCTCTAAGGTTTAGAAATAGGCATGCAAGAGACAACCTGACTTCTGAAGAGGTCTGTGATCTACACAGATGGGCTGGACCAAAATTCTGTGAGCCAAGAGCACAGTACCCCTGTGCAGCAGTCTGAGATGTCAGTGGCCAGGGATCCGGGACGTAAATCCACAAAATCAAAGAGAATATAAAACTGCCAGTGTGATCTACCCTCTGGCCCCTTCTGAACTTTTTGTTGAGAGTGGTGCAGCTTTGAAATCCAGATGTGTGCACAGAGCATTTGCAGCTTCGTGAAAGGTGTCCTGAGGTCTGAGACTTGCTCGGCCTGTGCTTGGGATTGTGACGAGGCAGCCAGAAATTTGTGCACACTTAGAGTGGGGATTTGACAGTTTCTGAGTGTTCTGATCACTGCAGCCTCATGATATTGTTAAGCAAACACCACCTCCTCTGCATGTGGAATGCCGTAGCACCGGCACAAACTCCCTATACACATTAGGATGGCCTGCCAGCCAAGGCCTATAGGACACTCTCATAACACAGACCTAGGCAGAACTTACTTTCCCATTTATCTTGTGTTTCCTATAGGCTGAGGCGAGACTTTAATGAGTGAAGCCCAGGCCCTGTGGGAACATGCCCAGGCATCTTCAGTAGCCTCCCACCGCCAGGCCCTGCAGCCTCCAGGCAGCCTGTATGCCACCCCAGACACGGCACATCTACAGCCTGAGCTTGGCCTGTATGACCACCGCCCTCCGGAGGGAAGCCTTCAAGGGGCCCTCCATGTCTCTAGGTGAAGCCCGTCCAGGCCCTGCAGCCTCCGCCTGCACCCTACGGTCCTACTCCACCTCCTTCTATCACCCTTATTTCAGGCTGGACTTGCCTATCTGCCTTGCCTTAAAAATGCCCTTCTGTACTCCATGCACCCTGTCTCCCACCTCTCTCCCCAGTAAATGCAAGGTGCTGGGTCTCTGAGGGGCCTCCTAGGGCAGAGACACTACACATCAGTGCAGGAAAAGGGTGCTGTGTGTGAACCCTCATGTAAGGGGGAGAGCACAGGAAGCCTGTGCATGGGTTCCTCCAGGCTCTGCCTGCATCCCTCCTCCCCCTGATGCAGGGGTGCGTCCACACAGTGTCGCTGCAACACCCCTCAGCTCTGAGGATGACTACATGCTGAGTCCCATGAGTCCGAATGGTGAGTGACCAGCAGGGTTGCCCCAGGGACCCCCAACACATTCTTCAAGTCCAGTGTCCTTGTCTGTAAAGTGGCAGGGACCATTTTCTCCTACATCTCTGGAACCCTCAAAGAGTCAGGCAAATGCTTACTGCTTATTAGAGACTTACTAAATAAAAATAAACTTACCTAATAAAAGCTTCTTGACTTCTAATGACTTTATGCTTATAAAGACACCACGATTAAAATGCTAAGGCAGCTGACAGCAAAATGAGAAATACTGAAGCGGCAGTTTTCCCTAAAGAAGGTTCCTATCTCACACACACAGCGTTTTCCTGCTGTAAAGGCTCTCCAGGGCTTCCCAGCTCTAAGCAATATTCTGAATACACCTGCCGCTGCCACAGGGCTCTGATGACATCTCAGCTTGAAGGCATCTCTGCGTCCAGGACCAGCTGACAGGGGTCCTGCCAGGTGTCCGGCAAAGGTAGGTCTATGGTAGAAAGCATCCTAGCAGGGGTTGCCAACCTTTACTTGCTCTTCCTGTCCTTAAAAGCCCAGCTACAGCATGTAAAGAACACTGATGCCTGGACTCAAAAGCAAAGCTTCAACACGTATACCACTGACGATAACTGTGACTACTGAGGCTCCCTGTCTGCCAGGGCCTGTTCTGGGGTCTTACCCAGATTACCACAGTGATGAGGCGGACACTTGTGGGATCGGAAGCACAGGCCATGAGCAGTCTAGCCTCTTGAGCTGCGCTAACCACGGTAAGGCGAGCAGGCACTAGCAGGATTGTGAGCTGGAGTTCAGGACAGGGCAAGCGCAGGAATCCTGGTGAGTTCTG
The DNA here is from genome assembly GCA_032199065.1 of Smutsia gigantea. Taxonomy (NCBI): domain Eukaryota; kingdom Metazoa; phylum Chordata; class Mammalia; order Pholidota; family Manidae; genus Smutsia; species Smutsia gigantea. The sequence goes on along the minus strand of JAVSCE010014677.1, from coordinate 66,601 downwards.
ACTTACAAGCTGAGGCTGGAGAATCAGGCAGAGCTGGTGTTGAGGACACACCACAGGCGGGCTGAATCATCACCAGGGGCAGTGATGTGGAGCAGACTGGTCACGGCTGACCACATCCAGTCAGGAGCAGAGCGTGGAGCCAGAGAAGGCAGGTGGCGTGAGGTGAGGTCCTAAGACAGAGCAGGACTGTTCCCAGAGTGGGTGTTCCATGCCTCACAAGGCCATTCTCAGCCTGGAGCCGGGCGGGTTTCAGAAGGTCTGTGCACCCTCAGAAGCAGGATGCAAAGGTGTGTGTGTGTGTGTGTGTGTGTGTGTATGCACACGCAATCTTCTAAAGAGACAGCAGCAAAGGGCCCAAGGCCTCCTCTCCCTGGTTTACCTCCCTGCCTTCATACGCCCATAAATCTGGCAAGCCCATGTCAGATGCCCAGGAGCCTTCTGGGTAGCAGGAAGCTGACTGCAAGCTGATTGCTCCGTTTCCTTGATAGACAGACATTTTGACCTCTGACCCTACGCAGACACCACTGACCAATTCAGGTAAACTAGGCTAATGGCCTCTCTGAAGCCATCTATTGGGTGCTCAGCCCTATCAGTGTCAGCCTTAATATACATCACAGATTGCTTAATTCGAGTAAAAGGTGTTTCAGTGCAAAAATTCAAACTATTTAAGAAGTAAAACAACTTATATTTCAGAATTTCTCAAGTCAGTGTTTAATTCTGAAATCAGTAAGTTTTTTCTCCAGCTTCTCTCTTAAATTTGGGTTCCCGATGTACTTCCAGTGATATAATATTCTGGCATCAAGAGCCTGTATGTCCAGGGACTGCTGACAGAGACGTCCGCCTGTTGTTTTTTGGAAGGGACAGTGAGAAGTCGCCAAATACAGATCCCTGGGATCCTGGAATCCATTACTATGACCATTAGGTCCCCTAGATGTTTCTGATTTCTATCTCCTGCTGATCTTGCAGTTTGCCTGGCTCATGAATCCCTGTGGCAATATCCATACGGAGTAATGAAAATAAGTCAGGGGCAGACCAGATCGTGAATCCTGGACTGCACACTAGCAAAACTGTTCAAACTCAGAGCTGATGAGGGACTGAACTAAGTAACAATGTGTCAAGCTCCTGGTATGGGGTTTGGCACATCACATCCACTCAAGGAGTGCCCCTCCTGACCCCTTCTTCGCCTCACTCCCCACAGGGATGATCCAAATCTTTACACCTCTCCCAAAGCCTCAGAGGAAAATAAGTCATTGGATGTGGATGTCTTCCCAGTGCCAGGCCTTCCCACCCCTCCCCAGCCCCAACACCCTCTCCTCGCTATGCCGTGCAGGCCTCCAAAGACTCCCCTCAGCCCTGCCCTTTCCCTGGCCACCAGACCTCCCCAGAGGCCGCCCTCAGCACCCCCCTCCACACCTGCAGCCACTCGCTCCTCAGCCAACCCTGAGTCAGTTTTTTCTCACCCAACAGTTAGATCACTGTTCAAATTAAACCTCCCCTGATGGCCGGAGACGACGTGGGCACAGGAGCGTCCCCACTGCGCCTGCGGTGCTCCCAGCCACGGGTCTGCCCCTCCTTCCGTCTGACCGCCCGGTGCAGCCTGCTTAGCTGAGTTGTCTTCCTCTTCCAGTTCTTTCCTCAACTTGATTCTTTCTCAAATATTTCCCGTTGATGATCTGACCCATTCTTCTGACTTCAACAGTCACTGAATGCTGACACCTGAATCTCTGGCTTGAACATCTTTCCAGATGAACCATCCAATCGCAAGGCAGTTTTACACAGTCTTTTTTTTTTTAACTTTACGGTACAAACTCCATTACCTCCCATGCCTTGTGCATTTCCAGCATGCTGGCTGTCATCACCCCTTTCTTTTGGGCTACAACTGAGATTCAGGCATTCGTGAGCCTGCCAAACTCAGGGACCAAAGAGTGACCAGAGACACCTGAGTGATCAGTCGTTGTGGCCAGGGGCCCAGCAGTTGCGGCTTACTGGGAGCCCCCTGGGGAAGAAGTGTTTAGAGCTGTGCTTCACATACTTCAACGTGCAGAAGAACCATCTGGGGGCGTTATGGGAAACGCACTCTGACTTAGCTATGGGGACAGGGCTGTGAGTCTCCATTTCTAGCACGCTCCCAAGTTTTGCTGCTGCCACTTGTTCTTAGGTCAAACTTTGAGTAGGAAATTTGATGGGACTGTCATTATAAGTGCTTTGTGGGGTCACTAGATTCTGTAAACTAGGGACAAACCCAGTATCAGGTGTATCAGGTTAGTAATGGAGGCATCTGTGTGGGTCCAGTGACTTATTTGGGGTCCTCTGGTGTCCTACTGTTCCATTTCAGGTAGTCTGTCTGTTTTACAGTTGATGACCTGTTCGGAGGAGCTCTGGAGTCTGGGAGGACTAGTGACTGGGGCATATGGATAAATGTTTGAGACGCTTAAGAGCTTCAGTGGTTGTAAAGCTTCTAGAGATAGTATTTTGGGTCCAATACAAATGAGTTATGGCAGTTTTTTAGAGGTCAATGGCTGAGGAAGCCTCTTGAGTTCAGAAATTGAGGAGGATTCGTTCCTCAGCAGGTGGGGTCTGGAGAGGCTCAGTGATCTCCAGCCTGAGGAGTCAGTGTCATGTCTCTCAAGAGGGCCCCCCTACAAGCACCCTAATTGTAAAACTGCCATGACCTGTTTCTGTGATTCTCAATTGCTTCATTTTCTTCAGATATTTATATCTACCTGGTTTTTAGTATATATGTATTTATTGTCAGTTTCCTCCTCTAGAATGTAAGCTACCAGAGGGGAAGGATTTTGTCTTGTTTTGTGTTGAATCCCCAGCACCTGATGTCTTAAACATAGTAGGTGTACAATATGAGCAAATTAATAAGAGGGATATTATAACTGCAAGTCCACTTTGCTTTATAAAAAGTAAGTTATTTTCAAATCAGTACTGTAATTACATTATACCAAATTATTTATAACACCCTCTTGCTGCCTTCTGGATACACAGTAGCTCTACCCGAAATCTGACAGATACCTGAACGCAGTTGGTTCCAGGGAGTGGTTCTTAACCTTCCCCACATAGAGGAATCACTTAAGAGCTCCTGATTTAATTAATCTGGGCCAGGGCCTGGACATTGGGAACTTTATTTCTAATATGCAATCAAGGTTAAGAACTACTGGTCTAAAATCAGTTCCCTTAAACCCTTTGTATTCCTTCATGTGGTTTTTGATCTTAACACGTACTCAACAGCTCCTCTAAAAAGAAATTCAGACCTAAGTCTGGTAAAGGTGGGTAATCAAGGAAGATAATATGTCTTCTGTCCAATAAACAAGGGATGACTGTAAGATTTGTTTTCTTATGCAATTTACAAACTCACTTTGCTTTCACCCTTCCCAGATACTGGGACCCCTCCTCCCTGCTCTGCTCCCTTCCTCTGTACCAGCAGCTTGCGCACCTCCCTTCATAGTCCCATTTCCAACCCATCACTAGTTTGGTGCATCTGCTGTGTGTGTCTCTTTATTCTGTCTTGAGGTACTGAAATGTTTCTATTTTCCAATAGAAGCCCTTGAAAGAAAAGGCTTTCTTTTTATGTGTTTAGGTTCAAAATTTAAGGACAATGATCAGGTTTAACAGAAAGTTATACAACTACGGTTTAAAGAATCCATATAAAGTGTATTATGTCTTTCAGTCAGGGGTGGGCACTAGGAGTTTTAATGACAACTGAGTCAAAGTCAACAACTAGCTGAATCTATTTCCATGAGTTTCTCTTCTAAAGAGGGAAAACTATGTAGTGTTTCCTCCAAAAGCAGACCCACATTTCTAGATGCCATCTTAAGATAAAGTTAGTTTATACAGGAGTATTGCAACAAAATATTATATTTTCTACTGAAGAAATGAATTTTTAAAACTCCTCAGTGTATATATGTTGTATCTGAAATTCCAAATTTCCACTTTTCTCCCATACTGCTCCTTTCCGTCTAACAAGTCATAGGGCCAAGCTCAGCAGAGCCCCTCTCCCATGGGCCGCTCGCCATGATCTCTTCCCTTCCTCTGTGCCTGCTTCCTCGTTACCCTAACAACAGCCACCCAGCTTACCCAATGGACACCAAGCCTACACATCCATTCTCTCTCAGGAGTCTCCATTCTTTGCATTAAGCAGCATACAGCACGTCGTTCAAAGGCAAATTCTGATGCTCTCACTGACCCGCTGCCAGGATCCTGGGGCTAGTGTTTTTCCACTTACATGTGAAGATTGAAAGACTCAGTTTAAAAACCTTGCTCTGTCCTGAGATGATTTCTGAGAGCACCTGATCTAAGGCTGGGTAGGTGTTCCACGTTGCTTTGTGAAGGCAGAGAGAACAACCCCTAGTCTGTGAGGCAATGCTCTCGTTCTGAAAGAAACACTTCCCATCATCACGAGTTGTGTGGGAGACCCAGCCCCAGAGATCCCCCAGATGGTAACTCAAGGGCACGAGCCACAGGCCTTACAGTTAGGCTGTTTATGCATCTGGTTTCCAGAGAAACACAAATTAGCACAAGTCTCCCCCAGCTGTATTTTAACAACAAAAATGCTTTTTGAAAGAAACATAGCCAACTTCAATCCTGTATTTTCTTTGATCTCTTCCTATTTTCCTCCATCCACATGCTGGAATACCTGTAGCTGCCCTTTGCAGATCTGAGACCTAGAATCATGAAGGACATCCTGGCATCGTCATCAGGGTTGGCAGGAGCAGCAAGAAGAGGGAGACTGCAAACGGCCTTAAAAGAGAGCAAACCCTGCTGGCTCTGCACTTGTCAGAAGAGAAAAAGGCCCCTTGCTCAGAAGAGTCTGTGTGCCTTTCCTGAGAAAAGGGCTGTTGACCCACCGTCGATCCACTGAAACATGGGCTTTCACTCCTATACCCCGAAGCCTTTAAATGCTCTGGACAGCTCTCCTCTGTCCAGGCTTATTTTCCAAAGCATTCCTCATTATCTGGCTCAAACACCCTTCCTAGAATACTTGGTGCTACAGCATCTCCTCTTAAAAAGCTTCTCCTTAGCTGTGGTGCTCTTGGCCTACCTCATTAGTGTGGCAGTCATTGTGAGATCCAAGGAGGAGACGACGGTAGAAAAGAGGTCTCTCCCCTGGAAGGCAGTCCAAGGTATGTTCACCTTCCCAACAAGGCTCACCCCTACATCATTTAACGTGGCAAATCCTCCCTCATACTTTACTTCTTCTATTTCTTAACATCTATCCCTCCAAACGTACTATGCAATTTACTTAGTTGTTTACTGTACTTACTGACTGATTTCCCCTACTGGAATGTCAGCTTCATGAGGACAGGAATTTGTGGATTTTGTTTACTGCTGTACCTCTACAGGCAGAAACAGTGGAAGCACCAAGTAGGCGCAAAATAAACACCTGATTCATAAATAAATGACTACACAATCCACGAGACCTTCTCCCTGACACCCATTATCCCCCACATTCCCCTCCAGGCGGAGGCCTCTGAGCTTCTGTCAGCAGCATCGGTCATTCTGTTCTCCTGTTCTCCCGTGTGCTGTGCGGTGTGGCCCAAACAGAGCAGGAGGCAGGTATCTTCTAAACAAAGAACTTCTTAAAGAACCTCATCATTTCTTTAACCGTTTTTATCCAGACTCAGTAGGATATGGTATTAAAATTTTTCTCCCTCCTGATATCTAGACTCAGAATGTAATGAGAGATGGCATACACAGGAAAGCAATTTCTAATCTTATTCTCAGATGAAGAAAGACATAAGTTTAACCATAGGCCAGGTTCATCTCCAAAGGGAAAGTGTCACTTAGTCTATCTTTTAGCAGATTTTCACTCTAACGTTTCTCAGCAAGATTTAATGCCTCGGGCACATATGTAGAAACATGTTGGATTGACTTGGCCACTGGAGTGAAATCTATTTAGCTGTAAACCATATTTGCATTCATTCCATATATATTTTCAGTTTTGTGTTACATCAGAAATTGTATGAATGAGAAAACTTTAAAGACAATAGGATTATAAATAGTTTCACTTAACTATCCATGTGTTTGCTTCTCCATCCACAGGACACAGATTCCTAGTTTTCTTAGTGTGCGAGAGAGTGAGCCAGTTGAGACCTGTGTAAATTCCAGGGAAGATACGCATATCAGCAATGGCAAACTAGAGGGCAGGGCAGAAAGAGAAAGTGGTGCTGAAAGTCACCAGAGCTGGGGTGCTAGCTCCTCTGACTCCTGTTAGGACTCACAGAAAATCCTCGCAGGGCTGTTGGGTGGGGAGCTGGAGTCTCCATGCCAGCTTGAGTTAAGGCGGGCTAGGCCAGACCCGGGCCTGAGTGGAAGGACCCAGACCACGCTGCCGGCCCACCACGGCTGTCTGAGCTCCTGCAGAGGTGCTCCAGCTGCATTGTAAGGCATGATCTGTTCTGCAGAGGGAAGCAGAACCGTTCAATTTAATAGACAAAGTTCTCACCCATAATTTTAAAAGAAAATTCCTCTCAAGGGGCACCTGAGATTTTCAGAGGCAGATTATTTCATTTGAGATTGACTTTCAGGCAGGTCCCTCTACTTTAATTACAGAAGTAGCTTATTTTCAAAAAAAAGTTTATTCAACACAAGGGGATTTTGAATGCTGAGTGAACTCAAGGAGAATAAGAAATGAAGCATTTTAGCTTGTTTTGCACAGCATCCACGAAAAGATGGCTAATATACATGTTTTCATGTGATAATCAAGAGAGATTAGGCTTTGGGGGGGCAGCTCTGTTTTCCCATGGCCCAGCAGAAAACCCAGGCAGCAAAGGACTCCTCAGGGAAGCCAGATGCGTGAGGAAATGAACCGCTGGTGCCCTGAGGCTTTAGTGCATCTGCTAAACTTGGGGGGCCAGTGAGGGGCCCAGGCCTACCAGCAGGCACACCAGTGGTGCAGAAAAAGTAGTTAGTCACACAGCAACAACTCTCCCGTGGACAAGGAAATGCACACGACAGAAAAGGGAAGTACGTCCACACAGAACCAACACAGATCATGATATGAATTCTGTTCTAAAAGAAGGTTCTTTGTGCTATTTTGAAGAGGTAATGATGCGATAATTTCTAAATAGATTAATGGATAATGGAAAATAGATACTAGAGAATGGTTAATGATAATAGATGTGTATACAGAAAAAAATTTTTTGAAGGCAATGAGTTCCTTATAGAAGGGGAATTCATGATATTAGGCAAAAAATATAAAGGCATTGTAAATTCTGTCCATTACAGGCTTTGCTCCCCCACTTACCCCACCAGCACTCATCAAAAGCAAAGCCAGGCCCATCTGGCCATTTGGAGAAGGGGAGTAGAAATGAAAAACTTTGGCATATTTTTCACTCATATAGCAAAGACAACATCTGTTATAATTTGCTATAACTGTCTTTCCCTTAAAACTGTTGCCAGCTACTTTAAGAATTACTACCAAATCTTCAAATATCTGTCAGTTTCAAGGATTCTTTTTAAAAATTTTAGTCTTTTAAAAAATTACTGAAGATTATAATGCATAGACGTTGTTCTCATATAGACATAGTTTTCCCCCAAATACAAGTCATACTCTGTGTACAGCTATAAAGTTGTTGTCTCACTGACCAGTATTTCTTTACCTTTCTTTTGTATACAGAATGTGTTTATGTAGAAGTAATCCCTGTTGAAGACAGAATTCTAAGATGGTGCCCCGAGTCACAGGGATTGTGGACATGGTGGCTTTTACTTTCATGATCACATTATGCCATGGGGCACAGCTGACCGGGGGACAGATTATCTGGTGACCCGACTCAACCCTATGAGTCCTTTAAAAGCACAGAATATTCTGCTAGTTGCAAAAAAGTCAGTGACTCCAGCATGGGACAGGCTCACAACACTGTTGCCAACCTGAAAATGGAGGGGCTGCATGGCATGGAAAGCAGTGGCCTCTGGAGCTGAGCTGGGAAAGGGAGTCAGTCCTGTAACTGAGAAACGAATCCTGCCAACCACCACTAGTGAGTCTGGAAGCCGGTCTTCCCCGGAGCTTTCAGACCAGAATGCAGCCCAGGTGATGCTTTGACTTCCACCCTGTGATACCATGAGCAGAGGAGCCAGTCATGCCTTGGCAGACTTCTAACCTACAGAGCTGTGAACTAAAATGGGTGACTGTTTAATCACTGTGTTTGCTGCACCTGCTATGCGACAGGAGAGAAACAATTCAGTCCTTCTGTCACTTCTTTCCATCTAGGTGTTCTCAAAGGTCACGCCAGCAGTTGTCTAAGCATCTCCACTTGTGGACATTCAGCCTGCCCTTAGATATTTGCTACCAAAAAAGTACGTTCTTATAGTATAAGCACAAGTTTATTGTAAAGTATCAAATTGTTTATAGTATAAGTACATAAAATTTAAAATGTTTTCTATGACACGAAAAGCACTAGAAACAAGAGAAAAAAAGACTTCATCAAAATTAAAGACTTGTGCATCAAAGGACACGATCAAGAAACTGAAAAGACACCCTAACAGGGAGAAAATGTTTGCGAATCATAGATCTGACAAGGGTCTAACAGGAAATATAAAGAATTCCTACAACTCAACAAAAAGACAAATAATCCAATTAAAACTGGGCAAAAAGGTTTGAATACACATTTCTCCAAGAAAGATATGTACATGGCAACAGACACATGAAGGGCTGCCCACACAACTCGTCACCATAAAAATGTAAATCAAACACAATGAGGCACTAATTCACACCCAGTGGGAGAGTTACTCTATTTATTTAAAAATAAATAAATAACAAGTGTTGACGAGACTGTGGTGACACTGGAACACCCCCCACACACTGCAGGTGGAAAGGCAAAAGGGCTCAGCTGCTGTGGGAGAATTTGGCAGTCCCACAGAAGTTAATCCCACTCCTAGAGAGGTATGGAAGAGAACAGAAGACAGGCACTCAAATAAACACATGTAACACATGTTCACTGTAGACTATTCAGTATCGCCAAGGGGCAGAAAGAGCACAACTGTCCATCAACAACAGATAAACTGTGGCAGGTACACGAGGGAACATGACCAGCCTGTGAAGAAATGAAGCACTGCTGTAGGCTACGACATGAAGGGACCTGAAAACAGTGCAGGTGAGATAATCCAGATAGTCACATGCTGTGTGAATGCATTTATGTGAAACACCAGGAACAGATAAACCCAAAGAGGCTGAGTGCTGACTGGGGGCTGTGGGTGGAGGCGGGCCAGGGAGGGGGAACCAGGAGCAGCTGTTCATCAGGCTCAGAGCTTCCTGTTTGGGGATGAAAAGGCTTTGGAACCAGACACAAGTGATGGTTGTGTTAGGCAGGAAAATAGGTATGAGTGGCGTTAAAAGAGAAAAAGGCCAGGAAAGTCCACTAAAAAGACCCAGAGTTAATCAATTAAAACTCAAAAGCCAGGAGTAACTTAGCCTGGAATGCATGAATGTTCCCCAGATAAAGGAACACACCTCAGCATAGCCCATGTCTTTATTGTGTTAATCATGCAGGCCCAGCCATAAACAACATAGTAAAAGGCAGGAAGAATTCCATCTTAAAAATAAGATTGCATTTTAATACCCAGAAAGTTAAGAAGTTAGATTCTTAACTTCCTCTTTAGCAAACAGACAACTCAGCCCACCTTGGGGTTGGGCAAGTGGTCTTGCTCCATATGCTCCCAGACCAAGATGAAATCCCAGAGAGAAATCAGAGCAGTAAAGTTCCTTGTGTTAATTTAAATATTCAAAGACCACTTAACAAGTCTGCACCCCCAGTCCTTAGTCACATTCCTAAAGAATCCTTAAAAGGGGAACCCCAAACCTTTCTGGACATACCTCTCTCTGGGGTAGCACGCACTTTCTAGGTGCATAACCTTTCAACTTAACCTTTTCCCAACCTTTCAGGGGTGCCTCTTCTCTAGGGCAGCCCACACTCCCCTTTCTTCAAGTGTGCTTTTTCCTTAAATAAACTTCTCACTTAAATGCCTCGTCTCTGTGCCTTTCCAGTGGTTAAGTGTTGTATTACTTTGCTTTGTCATTCTAATCATCTGGATTTCAGCTTTAACCTTCTCTCTGTCCTATCTCAGACAAGTAAGGAGGAGCTGCTAAGAGCTCAGACCTGGGCTTGCAAATTACTGTCGCCTAGGCAACCAGGAACTGCAGTTTACAGTTATGCTCTTTAGTAACCTGCCTGAAAGTCTCCCTTCTTTTACCTATGGGAAGTTCGCAGAACATAATCTCACTCCATCCGGTGCTCTGGGGCTCCCGTTCCCACGCCTGCAGATCCAAGTGGACACTGGACACCAGGTGACACTGGCTTGAGGAGGTAGCAGGGGCTGTGCCCCAGGCTGAGCAGCTGTTCAATGAACTTCCGTTATTATTCTGTTCTGTCACTCCCTAACACTCTAGCTTTCATGAATTCCTTCCTCACCTTCTACTATGATTTCCCTGCATCTCCGAACTGAACTCTCCCTAACAGTTGCACAGCCTTGTGAATGTAGTACCTGCCACTCAACAGTTTACTCTAAAATGGTTATTTTATGTTTTGTCACTCTTGCCTCAATTTTTAAAAATGTGTTTCATATAATTTTTAATATTTACAGTTCACGACTTTTTCCCTGATTACTCTTGCTACCAGCATGTCTATTTTTTCAAGTCTCTTTTGTCAGTGAATCAGGCTATATTTTATTGATTCTCTCTCTTGTTTATTTCCTTAAGTTCTATTACATTATTTTTTTCTTTCTGCCTTCTTTGAGTTTTTCTTTTTCTAAGCATCCTGGGTTGAAAATGTAACTCATTTATTTTTTCTTTATTTGGGGTTGGGGGTCTTTGCCAAAGACCTGGTTTATTGACAATGGGAGTGTAAGGGCGGAGGGGTGCTCAGCAAATGGAGGGCACGGAGGCATCACCTGCTGCAAACTCAGGCAGAGCCGGGCAGTGGCCCGGCCCGTGCAGGCAGGCACCAGGAGGCGGCTGAAGGGGCGGCCGCTCCCGCTCCTCCGGGGCGACTGGATGAGCTCTGCCAGTGGGTTCCTCACCTCACTTAAAGCCACAGATGACTCTAAATTGAATTAGGGAATCTAAAGGTTCCTCCTGTGAGTAACGTTATTTTTTTAATTCAAATTTAATTGTATCGATGTGCAACTGTGCTTATAAAGTTGAACAGTTCAAAAGTCTTTTTGGGGGGAGTAAAACCTGTAACAAGACACCATAAATCATCAGTGGGCTTCATGTCTTTTCCTAACTTACATCTGTTAAGAACAAAGCGTTCTGGTCCACCTTAGATTCTGAACCCACCATTACCACAGAGTGAGGCGGTGGAAATGAGGACATGTTCTATTTAACAACGTTGGCTTCTCCATCCTCTGACAATCGCCGAAGAGAACACTGCCCCTGAGGAAGAATCTTGTGAGAGCAAAGCGAATAAACAGCCTTCTATTTTGTCTCCATGTTTCTCATCAGTGATGAAAAACGATCAGTCCCTACCTCTTGAGAGCATCTTCTCCACTCTTCCTTTTCTCTTTTTCTGTGCTTCCAATTAGGTGTTCACTGCTCTTTCTCATTTGAGTCTCCAAGTCCTTTAATAGGTCTTTCATTTTTTCATCTCCTTTTATCTCTTAGCTACATTCTGGACAGCTACTCTGTTTACTCACCAAACATTCACTAAGCACTTACTAGGCGGCAAGTACTGTTCTAGGCACTCAGGTACCTCAGGGAACAAGACCAACACTCCCCTGCCCTGGAGGGGCTTATATTTAAAGAAACAAATGTCAAAACAGACAGTAAGTGATAAACACAATAAATGACTGAAGTACATAGAATATAGAAAGTGATAAATGCCATTAAAAAAAAAGAAAGAGAATAAGGTAATTCCTTCTGTTTTTTTTCACAAAAGAATTTTATTTGCATGTAATGAAATTATTGATTGTTTTTGAAATTCTGTTTCAAAGCATAAATGAGACAAATCTGCATAATGTTTGTCATACTGGTTATGTGATGATACAGGAAACACACATACATGTTAGTTCGTCTTGCATTGTTACTAGATGTAACACCTGCTAAGAAAATTCACATCTCCCCACATTTCTTTTTTTTAAACCACTTTATTGAGCTGTGATTGACATATAGAAATCTGTGCATATTTAATGTATGTAACTGCATGAGTTTGGAGGTAAGTATACACTCATGAAACCATTACCACAATCAATGCCATAAACATAGCCATAGCCACCACCTCCGAACCTTTCCTCCTGTCCTATTTATTATTTATTTATAGTATGAGATAAGAACACTTAACATCAGACCTACCCTCATAGCAAATCTAAGTGCACAATACACTATTAGCTGTAGGCACTATGCTGTACAGTAGATCTCTAGGACCATTAATCTTGTGTAACTGAAACTTTATGCCCTTTAATAAATTATTCTCCATTTTCCCCTCCCCCAAGGTTCTGACTATCCACTCCTCTGAGTTTGCTCCTCATTTATAAGTGGCATCATGTAGCATCTGTCCTTCTGTCTGGCTTTTTGCACAAAGCAAAGAACCTGAACTTCTCCAAGTTCATCCATGTTGTCACAAATGGCAGGATGCCTTTGTTTTTAAGGCTGAACAATATTCTGCTGTGTGCATATACCACATTTTCTTTACCCACTGATGGATATTCCGTGTCTTGGCTATTGTGAATGATGCTGCAGTGAACACAGGAGGGCAGGTCTCTCTTTGAGATCCTTACTTTGATTCCCGTGGCTATATACCCAGAAGTGGGATTGCTGGATCACAGAGTAGTTCTATTTTCTATTTTTTGAAGAACCTTCACACAGTTTTCCATGGTGGCTGCACTGACTCACAACACCAACAGTGCACAAAGACTCCCTTTCCTCCACACCTTCACCAATACTTGTCATCTTTTGTTTTTTGGTGTGAAGTGGTATCTCATTGTGGTTTTGATTTGCGTTTCCCTGTTGATAAGTAATGTTGGGTACCTTTCATACACCTGCTGGCTATGTGTATGTCTTCTTCAGAGAAATGGCTATTCAGTTCTTTTGCCCATTTTTTAATCGGGTTATTTGTTGTTTTAATTAGATTTTTTGTTGTTGAGTAGTAGGAGTTTCTTACATATTTCAGATATTAACCTTTTATCAAGCTCCATGTTTTTCAATTTCCCATTCAGCTTTTTTATCTTGCTGTTTTCTTTTGCTGTGTAGAATGAAATATTTTGGTTAGAGGTGAGCCCATCTGTCTACTTTTTGTTTTTACTGTCTGTGCTTTTGGCGTCACATCCAAACAAGAACTGCCAGGCCGATGGGGAAGCTGTGTCCCTGCTTCCTTCCAGGAGTCACATGGTTTCAGGTCTTACATTATTAAGTCTTTGATCCATTTTGAGTTGATCTTTGTGTGTATAAGGGTAAAATTTCATTCTTTTGCAAGTGTTTTCCCAACACCTTTTATTGAAGACGATCTTTCCCTATTGTGTATATTCTTAGTGCCCTTGCCAAAGATCAGTTGGCTATATATGTGGGTTTCTTTTTGGGCTATTTTGGTTTTTTATTGTCATTATGTCTGGTTTTATACCATTGCTACACTGTTTTGATGACCACGGCTTTGTAATATTCTGAAATCAAGAAGTGTGACGCCTCAAGCTCATTCAGTTGTTTCTTCCCCTTGACTGGCACCTCTTCCCCCACCTTACATGAACTCTTAAACTCCCGGCAGTGCACCACACAAGTTAGGTACATAACATGTCTTCATCATAACAGGAATATTCCCCGTATTTTGCCCTTTGCTCTTCCCCCTCACTCTTTTCAAACAGCTTTGATTCTGTGCACAGGAACTACCCCCATGAAAACTCTCATTTTCACCTGTGACATGTCACCTGCATCACAGACACCCCAATACACAGCCTGTGGCTTTATTACTCCAACTCAACATAACCAAAACCAATTCATCACTGCCTTCCCACAACTGGCTTCAATAATTACAGCACCATTCTCCTCATCGCCAAGGGAAAAACCATCAAGTCACATGTTGTAAAAAGAGAGAGAGAAATGCAAGAGGAATAACTAAGTTTGTCACCACATTTAGTAGACTACTCTTCCATTCAACAAATAATTGTTGAATACCTACTATATGCCATACTCTCCTAGGTTCAGAGGATTTGCTGATGAATACAATAAAAAAAAAACTCTATTCTCATGGTGCTTACAGTCCAGCAGGAGGACACCAACAATAAGTGTGCTAGATGGTATGAAGTGCTATGGAAAGATATAAAGCAAGGAAAGAACTCTGCGAATATGCATGCATATGTGGGAGACGGTGATCACAGTGGTTTCCATTCCAGAGAGAGTGGCCAGGAAAAGCCTGAAAGACTGATACGTGAGTAAAAACCTCAAGAAAGTGACGATGCAAGTACAATGAGGATATCCGGGAACAGCAGGTGCAAAGGAAGGCCCTGAAGTAGAAACGTGTTGTTTTCATGTAGTAACAAGGAGGCTACTGTAAAGCAGATCAAGGGAGGAATGATAGGAAAGGTGGTCACAGAGGTGAGGAGGCTGGACTGGATCCTACAGGGCAAGATGCCCATTCTTCACCAGGCTGGGAACAGATCTCACAGGGCAAGACGCCTGCTCTCTGCTGATCTGACGGCCCCTTCATCGTGGGGCCTTGTCACTTCACGCCTGCAGCAGCTTCTAACTCATCTCGTCTATTTTCCAGTTTAACCTACATGTTGCCACTGGGACAACCTCAAATCACCACCTTCAACATATCAGTCCCCTGCTCAAGGATTCATACAAGTTATATAATGAAAAAAGTCTAAATTAGTGTCCCAGGTTTTCAGGGTTATCCTAGACCTACTTAATCTTGTCTCTAGCCCTTATTTTTCTGATTGGGCATTTACTGGGGTCTTTCTTTGTTCAAGGGGCTGTGAGCAAAGATGGATAAGAAACAGGTTTATAAGTGGTTTATTTGACAAGGGTTACATCCAAAATGTATAAAGAACTCAGATGACTCAACACCAAAAAAATAAATAAATAACCCAGAAATTTAAAAACGGGCAGAGGACGTGAATAGATGACTTACAGATGGCCAACAGGCACATGAAAAGATGCTCCAGATTGCTAATCCTCAGGGAAATGCAAATCAAAACCACAATAAGATGCCACCTCACACCAGTCAGAATGGCCACCATCCAAAAGACAATAAATAACAAGTGTTGGCAAGGATATGGAGAAAAGGGAGCCCTCCTACACTGTTGGTGGGCATGTAAATTGGTGCAGCCACTGTGGAAAGCAGTATGGAGGTTCCTCAAAAAATTAAAATGGAAATACCGTATGACCCACTAATTCTACTAATAGGAATTTACCAGAAGAAAAAAATCTCTATGATTTGAAAAGATATATGCACCCTTATGTTTATTGCTGCATTATTTACAATAGCCAAAATATGGAAGCAACCAAAATGTCCATCAACAAATGAATGGATAAAGAAGATATGGTACATATATACTGTGGAATATTATTTGGGCATAAAAAGGAAGAAATTCTGCCATTTGTGACAACATGGATGGACCTAGAAGGTATTATGCTAAATGAAATAAGCCTGGTGGAGAAAGACAAATACCATGTGATTTTACCTATCTGTGGAATCTAAAAACAAAACAAAAGAAACAGCAGTATGACTGGAGGTTACATGGTGGAGGGGTTGGGCTGGTGGGTGAAATAGGTGAAGGGGATAAAGAGGCACAAAAATCTCAATAATACTACAAATTAGTTGCAGGGATGAAAGTGCGGCATAGGGAATACAGTCAATGGTTCTACAATATCTTTCTATGTTGGCAGTAACTGCACTAGTGGGGTGAACATTTAACAATGTAGGTAACTGTCAAATCACTATGCTGTATACTTGAAACCCATGCAATATTATATATCAACTACACTTCAATTTTAAAAATTAATTTAAAAAAAAGCTTGAATCTAAAAAAAAACACTAGCAGGTTCAAGACCTGGAGTTTCCTGTCAACACAAACGTTTTCTTAGCTCCAGTGACCTTCTCTTACTGACTCATGTTTTTGTCTTTGCTACATTTTATGCTTGAGTATCTTCTCTTCTTGATTTTACAGTAAAACCCCAAATTCTCTTGAATTTACAATAAAACCCCAAATTCTTACAGCAGGGCTATAAGGCCCTGCAGGATCTTCTCTTCAAACACCTGTGGGATAGCCTTTCCTTTCCTCACTTGCCACACTGCAGCACCCCTGACGACGTCTCGGGGCTCTGAAGGGACCGAGCTCTTCCCAGCATGGCAATCTGCTGGGCACACTACCCGCCGCTCTGCTCTAAGGCTCCTGGGATGCCAGAAGAGCTTCTCCTCACTCCCATATGCACCATCTGCTTTTATAACAGTTATCACAATTTTCAAGCTATGTCCTTATTCCTGTGGTCTTCTGTTTCATGGTCTATCAGATCCTAAGTTCCAGGAAGACAAGCAGGAATCTCTTGCTCACCTCGGTGTCCACAGCCTCTATCCCAATACCTGGTGGACGCTTAATAAATACTGGTTGAACAAGTGAATTAATACCGTGTCTGGATCTTGGCCACTCTTTAATTCAGCTACTTTCATTTTCTCCAAGAGCCCTTTCTGGTTTCTCAGTCTTTCAATGGCCCTCTCTCCCTGACTTCTTTTCTTTCTTTAAAAATTAGTTCTTTGAATATTGAATCCAAAACCCTGGTGACGATAGATGCAGCTCACTGTGACAGGAAAAGCCATCTCACCCAGTGTACTGTGCATTTTAGTATATCCCAGTATCACTGCAAAGCTGGCTTTTATTTCCCAAGCTATACAATTTAATCCTTAAATACAAAGCAAAGTCTGAAATATAATTTATTATAAAAAACATAAAATAATCAGAACTTTTTTTTCAGTTTAGGGAAATTCTGAAAGTGTCTGTCTTAACAGGTTGTATGTTGTTTCTTTATCCCTGACTTCTTGCTGTGCTTCAAGTCTTGCCACATGTCAGTAAGACATCTCCTCACCTTCTTTTCCACTCAGCTTGTTTGGTACTTAAAACTGGGAAAACATGTTTCACATCCTTTAGGAATGCTGTAAAGTCCTGCTCAGACCTCCTCAGGGGCAGGGACATTTCTTTCTAACTTCTAAATCCCTAGCAGTCTTTGCAGGGGCCACGAATAGGAAGCTCTCAGATAATGCTTACTAAACTGTTCAGTTAAATGAAAATTTCTCAATTCACAGGTGATTATTGGTACTTATATGATAGATGCACCTTCACTCATTCACTCAATAAGTACCTATTTAGTGCTATAATATCCAAAGTCCTGTGTTGAGCACTGGGGGTAAAATAGTACAAAAGACACACAAGGAAGCCCCCATTCCAGTGGGGAAATCTACATGCATGTGGACAATTACAACATAATCTCTAGTAATGGGACAGAGCTAGGTACAGGGTGCGATCATGGGCACAATGAAGTACCAGGGTCTGAGGCCACCCATGAATACTGAGGAAGCTTTCAAAAAACTGAGTTTTAAAGAACAGAAAGGAGCTTACCATGCCAACAGAGGTAGTGAGGTATGAAAGAACAAGGCATGTTTAGAGCAAGCCAAGTAAGTCATCTGGCGTAAGAGGGTATGTGAAATAAGGCTAGAGAAACGGGCAGAACTGTATCATGCAGGGCCTCCTACGCCACACTAAGTGACGGGAGCTTCAGGTCAGGTGAGAGCTGACAGGGACAGTTTGCATTTTTAGAAGACACAAACGGTGGTGGTGTGGAAATACCTTAGGGACGGAGGACAGTAGGTCAGGGGTCTCTGGGGGAAATGTGAAGGATGTGGGGTGGCAGCAGAGATGGGGCGGGGCAGTGAGCGGACTGATACTCAGGAGACAGAACCTGACAGGACACAGTGGCTAACTGGGGAGAGAGAGACAGGGTGGGCACAGCCTAAGCTGACTCCCAAGATTCTGACCTGGATCTCTGCGCACATGACAATCCCCTCCATGGACTTCCTGGGTGCAGGGTCAAGTGCATGTGTGAGGACAGAAAATGCATCAGTTGAGACATGCTGAGGCAGAAATGCGTGGGGGCCGTCTAAGGACAGACGTCTGGTAGGAGGAGGCAACGTGGACCTGAAGCTCAGGGGAGAGGTCTTAATTTGAGATTAAGATTTCAGGACTAAATAGTTATGATTCTGTTTAGAATGATGAAATGTCACAAAAACAGAACTACCAAGGCCCTGCCAGTTACTGCTCCTTCCCTCCTGAGGACCACCCGACACTCTGCAGGCCGTGTGTATCAGGATGCAGTACGCGGGGCTGTGATTTGTCACTCACATCAGCCCCTCTGGGTTTGCTGCAGAATCAGCAATGAGACCTACAGTGGAGAAATAGGAGGTCTTCTTCATCTGCTCCCCTGCGCACACGTGTTCTCTGGCACTGAGCTGAGAGTGTCTGGCAATCCTGAGCTTAGAACACGCCGTTCGACTGCAGACTAGACCAGCAATATTTGACTGGAAAGACAGTCACTCAAGGGGTCCTTTGAGGAGAAGAAACAATCCAACCCACTGTTCTCTATCAATGCTCTGCCCACTTCCTGTAACATGTCTCTGACCTTTCATGACTTCTGACAACTGCTTGGAAAATAATGTATAACCAACTTAATACCTAATCATAATGAAAGCATGATTATCTGGTATTACCAGCTGAATGACCTAAAATTTTTCAGGGCTTATACAACCACACAATCCTAATGGAAAGAAGAGAGAATATTTATTGATTAAACTTGGATCTAAAATGCTGCCCATTAGTTCACTTGTAAAACTAAAGAGAGTATATGATATTTTCAATTAAGGACCTTATAGTTGTATTATGTGAATGGGAAGGTGGTAACAGTTCTCTGACACAGATTTTTAAATGATCTTGAACATTTCCAGAAATTCTAACAAAAACAGGTTTTCTTACATTTCTTCTTTTAAAATATTTGATTATTTCTTGACGCTAATCACAAACAGTACCTCCAAAGAGGAAACACCTGGCATGTTGATGCGTCTGCTCAGATACAGACCAGAGCCACAGGGCGCCCTGGGGGGCCCACGGGTTGGGTCTTGCCTGTGCAGTGAGCCCACTAAAGCAGGCCCTGGCTGAGGGGCGGCAGTCACGGACAGACAGCAACATCCCTGGCACTCAGCGATGACAGAGCAGTGTGCCCTGGTTCTCACCTGCTGTGTGTGGACTCCCAGCGGTGCCACAGGTACGGGGTGGGGCTGGGAAATGACATTTCCATCATTCCCCCTCCCTTCAACGGAGGAGTTCATTTTAGGTTTCATATACTGAATTTTCTCATAAAACTTAGCTTCAAGGAAGGATTTTTCTACACACAAAAATAAATAATGAAGCTGACAAACCTCTGATATAGTAGAAAAGCAAGAGGGGCCAGAGTCTAGGCCACAGAGCATGGCCCGCCGCCCCACCTGTGTGCAGCACTGGAGCTGCCCGCTCCACATGGCCTTTGCTACACGGCTTTCCCGGGAGCACAGACTGGGAGCCACTGGTGACGAGGAAGGCCCGCACGCCCTCCCTGGCAAGTGTCATTTTAGTTCTATGCCAAGGTGAAACAGAATGCTTTAATTTGGGGGGGAGGGTCAAGATCAGAGGGGTGGTGGAGCATGGAAATTAATGCTTTTCTAATCTATTATCTATCACTTTAAGTTTTGATTCTCCCACATCTAACAGGCAATTAGAAAAGTACAACGGTTGTTTTTGAATTTAAGTAAGAAATACAAGGCAAAAAACCCATAAAGCACTCTTAATACATGAAGTCCCCAAGTAATATTTTTTATATAAAGTACCTCCAGATTTATTTTCTCTGTGCCCACCCAGAAGACAACCACAGAGAAATATTCGGAGTCCTTGAAATTCCGAACTGGCTGTGAAGGTCACCTTACCCATGGGAGCCCCGCTGGCCTCCAGAGGAGGAGCCTGGAGGGCCCCTTGAGCCTCCCGCCCTCCAGAGGGAAGCACTGATGCGGGGGCTCAGGCGAAGCCTCGCTGCTCTGCCAGACACATGGTCTGCTGCCTGCCTGCCCCTCTCTGCAGCCTCTCCTCGCATCCCAGATGAAGAGGGACCACGGAGTCAGGCCAACCTTCCCTTCTGCCCAGAAGACACTGCACCCTTCACAGGGCGGCAAGGGCACTGACAGTCACTAGCCATGCTTCCTCTGAACCCTCTCTCCCGCTGCAGCGGGGCAGAGCCCAGGGCCTCCTGCACTCCAGGCTGGGCCTCTCCGCTGAATTTTCTTTGTTCTGCCTCCCACGCATTCCCTCTGACACGGAGCAGATGCACCCATCCACCTCCCCTCCCCACGCATGGTGAGAGCCAAGACCGGGATTAGAACTTCCACGTGCAAGTAGGCTCAGGATACCAAAGAGGCCACAGGTGACTTCAAGGAACACTGGGGTGGGAGGCACAGATCTCCACAAAGTAAGAGGATGTCACTTTATCTCATTTGCCTCCTCTATGCATCTCTCTTCCCTGAGGGCCAGAGATGCCGGTGGAAAGGCCATATCCTGCACAGACCCGAACCTCATCAGAACATCTAGTAACTTTTACCTGATCTGCTTGCCTTCTCTCATATCATATAAGGAAAAGAAGACATCGGTATCTTCCCCAATGGTATTGTAGGTGAAGCTCTTCAGGCTGAGGAAGAAGTGATGTGGCACTGGCACCCGACAGGTTTCCCCATGACGTGGGCGCATCGTATCTACCTAAGGCAGAAGGCAGAACACAGCGATTTCCATCCTGGCATTCATCACATGGACCAGCAACAAGATGAAAGCCGAGCGCGAGCTGCCTTACTCTAGAGACTGGGCATCATCTAGAGACTGGAGGGTTCTCCCTGCTAGTACGGATGCCCGGTTTGCGGTGGGCAGACATGCAGCTGGGACAAGCAATCAGGGAAGGAGATACAGGAGCAGTAATTCAACCTGCGAGTGCACTCAGAATCCCCACCAGGTCAGCACCACCTAGTTCTCCAGGGAGCCATTTTCAGAGGCAGTTCTTGGAGATGCCGTCATGACCCTGATGCACTTGAATTATACCATTAGACCGTAGTAGTTACCATTCTAAATAGCATTTTTATTTTCTCCCAGATTGATTCATTTGAGTCTCTCAGTCTCATTTGTTTCCGTGGTGCTCGTGTAAGGTTGCAGAGAGGATTGGAGACTTGGCCCAACCTGCCTGGAGGTCAGGCTCCTTGGAAAGGACCACACGAGAGAAGCCAGAGGTGCCTGTCCTCTCCTGGGGTGCCCTGTGTATGATCTTTTAGAAGAGAGTTGAGGGAAAAGACTGAGAGGCCTGTGAGCTGCTTACCTGGGATGTGCTTTGCTGTACACTCTGTCGGCTAGATAAATGCTGTGGAAATAAAGAAAGAAAAATTCACTCAAGTAGGAAGGAAACTAACTTCGATTAAGCATCTTCTATATGCTAGGCACTCTGCTTTGTTTTTTATATGTGTGATCTCCTTTAATTCTGATAACGTTACACAAATACCATTTGTATTTGACGGAAGCAGCTAAGGCTTGATGTAAGGAATGATGTGCTGAAGATCACACAGCAAGTAGGTGGCAAACCCGCCTCTCCAGGTCAGAGAACTAGCTGAGTCACAGCTGGGCGCTTGCTACTGGGCGTCTGCTTTGGCGCTGTACTGTTCTGAGCTGGGTGACCCAGCTCCCTGCTGTAGGAGGTGCAGCCTTTAAGCAAAGGGGTTCCCTCCCAAACATCTCCCTGTGCTGCTCTTTGCTGCTGGCTGAAGTTGGAAGATGTAGTTCCAGGCCCAGCTACACACGAATGGGTTGTGAAACTTCAACTTGCTTACTCTCTCCAAGAGATGTTCTCCTCCACTGCAAAACCGAGATAAAAGCTTGTGTTGTTTTCCTCATGGGGTTTTTGGGAAGCTCAAATTACATATTACAAAATGGGAAGCAGCAGGACACAGTAGCTGGGGACCTAAGGCCAGACATCAGGACGTCTGGTTTTAAATCTTGATTCACACTTGTGTTTCCTCGGCTGTGAAGTCAGGATAACCTTTTGTGCTGCATTCAACCTCACAGGATTTTGTGCAGATTAACTCACATAGTACCTTCATACTGGGCAGAAATAATGGTAGGTGCACAACCATTCAGTCTCTGGTCGTGATAAACGCAACAATGCAAGTTTCTGTGCTGCCCCCTGGGGGCCCGGAAGTGTGAAAGCACTCGTTTCCTGAACTGTCCCACATCACACGGCAAGAGGAATGGCGGCCAAGTAGAATCGTTTTGTTTGTTTTCTAAATACACACATTTTAACCCTAAATAAAACTGAAGTACAATTAAATAACAACTTAAATGCATCTGATTAGCTACATTTGTTAATTATTAAGTATTCATGTGGTTTATTAGCTATGTTAGTTAAGCATTATTGACTATTAATGTTCATTCATAGGACTACATGTTCCCTGAGACATATTAAATGTAATAAAAAACAGGCCTTTATTAGCTAGGAAAATCATCATATAGAAAGTATACGTACAAAGCAAAACTTCATATATAAAATAGGCTACAAAACAGCTTTTAAAAAATCAGGCTTTCAAAAACTCAAGCTTCCAGTGGTTTAATGACCCATGTCCCACTGGGAGGGTCACTGGCCTAACATGCTTTCCTTTGTCACTGTCATTCTTCTCAAGCAGACTTACTAACTCTTAAATGATTACCAATCATAATAAATGTGCAGCTGTAACTATATGCGGGAGTTTACTGATAATTTCAGTGTCAAACATCTCTTTTGACAATGTCATTCTAGACTTCAGAGGCATCCAATCTGGGGAGAACTTTTCAAGCCTAGTCGGAAACCACATGGGTGGCCACAGAAAGGCACTGGGGCTGGCAGTCTGGAGTGCCATTCACGGCACTGCGCAGAAAAACCATCACCCTGTTGTCATTGGCCTTCAGCCGGCCCGCTGATTCATCCCTCTTCAGAGCCACTGTCACGTACTATATGGATCCTGTCTCCATGTTCCCTATCCAACTCCAGACTCTGCCCTCCCAGGAGTCTTAATCATCTTTGTATCCTAAGTGCCTAGCAGTGTACATCAAAAATATAAATTAACTAAGAAATCCATTGGCATTGCTAGTGGGGTGTAATATTAATCATTTTGATTAAAAAATATGGCATATAACCTATTAAAGCTAAAAATGTGATTACCTAATCATCTGGTTATTTTTCATAAACCTTGAAGAATTGTTTGCTGTTAATTTTCCCAATAATATTTTTCTAATTAACAATATAAAATATTTAAAGACGTGTGTGTATATGTGTGTTGTGTGTGTGTGTGTGTAATTTAGGTGGCATGTCTCTCTGTGTGACTATCTATCTGGTCAAATACTAATACTTTTAACCTACACTTTTGTTAATACTGGTAACTTATCTTTTCAAACTAGGAAAACTTTATTTTATCCAAGTTTTCTCATTTATTACTAGATAATCAAACAAAATATTCTCTTGAAATTGCTTTAATGTACTTTGTGTCTGGAATAAATTTTCCCTTCTCATTTATGGGGGAAAAAAAGGAAGGAAAGAAATGCATGGACTACATTATTGCCTCTGCCAGATTTTCCCCCAGACAGAAGTTGTCTTCAGCCCTTTGAAATCTCTGGTACATGGGGAAAAAAAACTGCAACTTTAGACAATCTATTCAACAGAATGACAATCAACTGTTTGCTCTATATGTTGGGGAGGGAATTGTGTTAGGTATTGTGGGTCTTACAAGGAAATTTAAGACATTTCTAGTCAGGATCACCAATGAAAAGATGCTTGATCGTTAGCAAATAACGATTGATTTAAATCCAAAAAATGGAAACATCAACACTGATCTACTAAAAAAAATTAACTAGCTCTAGAAGGTAACAGACTAAGAGCTCCTAACCCATGTTGATGCGAAGGATAACGACGTAGAAGGTTGTAATGTGAATATTCTGTTAGATCGTTCCACAATTTAGGAGCTCTCCTACTATGTAATCTTCAAGGGACTGCACTTTCCAAAGAGGCATGGCTAATTGAGGATAACACACATACTTGGTGTTGCCCTTTGCAGTGCCTCCTAGTTTGGACAGCAGCAGTTGTCTATTGTTGAAAGTGGGTTTAGACTTGCTACTGTGCCGACAAAAGCCGAGGAGCCTCAAGAGCTTCCTTTGGTTCCAGCCGCATATAACGGAAAAGCCATCAGTGTACCTAAAATTCCTATCATTCCCTGCCATGCAACACTTCTATACAGGCTACAGTGCAAACTGAAGGCATAATCCTCTTTATGAAAGTTTACTCGTGAAATGTGTAGCAAGGGGCATTATTATAATGAGAGTTTTGTATTGAGTCTCTGTAATCTCCAGTAATAGATTTAAATGTTAATACAAAAAAGTTCTAAAAAATGACTCCTCTGAACCTTGTTAATAAATTTAAGATATGACCAAAACATTTACTCTGCATTTACTCTATGCAGTTTAACATAAAAAAGTGGTTTTCAATGAACTTATGGACTCTCAAAATCAGCTACTCTTCATTACATCTAATTCTTCCTATCTAAAAGCAAATACATGGTATAAAAAAACAAAGTTCAGCATAAGATGAAATAAATAAAAAGGGACTTGAAACATTTTAGTCAACATTTAAATTTATTAAAAGTAATATAAGCAGTTTTAAAAGTTAAATAGCCCTTAAAAGGCTTGCAATAAAATTATCAGTCTTCTGTTCACAGTCCTGTTCCCTAGAGATAAGCACGTTCAACTCTACTGTGTTTCTTCCTAGATCTTATCAACTACTTCTAAATGTCATATTTATACTGCTCTCTCTTTATCCAATTTTAGTCTTAGCTATTGGCTTTTTATCATGGCAGCTGAGAATTTTCACCTTTTTTACATCCATGTCCCTTCACCCATCCTCCTCCTAATCTCACAAGTTTTGGTTAAAGCTTGCTTACACTATTGTAGTGTTTTAAGTATTGCTCACCGCTGAGCCAGGCAGTGCACTTCAGTTTCCATCCACTTTCTTCTCCACTTTCTGCTTTTGTACTGCAGATACTCGGTTTTATTTAAATTTTGGTTCTTCCCTATAACCTCTACCAACTCTGTAAAATACCTTTCAGTAGCATTCTCCAGAAGGTAAAACCCAGCAGAGATGAGGTGAAGTTGCTGAGCGCTGGGAACAGCCCTCCTGGCTGCCTTCTGCTTTCATCTGCAATTACTCTCTAGGCCAACTGCACAACTGGACTTTGGTGTTGCCCTGAGCTCTCTGCACCTCTCACTTGGGTCAGACTCCCTTTCCTGGATGGCACATAATAGCATCTTTTGATTTACTCCCTCATTCTAAAGAAATAATTTATTCTTCAGTAGTTTCCTAAAAGGGGGTTAAAGAGGCTTTTTTTTTTTTTGAGACCATGTGTGACCAAAATTTTCTTTAGGCTACTTTCCCACTTGAATGATAAAGTGGATGAGTAAATATAGAATTCTAAGTTGAAATTAATTTTCCTTCCAAATTTTAAAGGCAATGCTTAATTATTTTCTGTTTTTCAATGTTGCTATTAGGAAGACAAATGCTTACAACAAATCCTTAGTAGGTAACCTATTTTTCTTTCTGGAAGCTTTTAGCTTCAGTGAACTGAAATTTCACGATTAAGTGCTAATTATTTTGTTGGGCCCTTTCCATCTGGAGACTCATACCTATGTTCTGGGAGGATTTTCTTCCCCAACTTTATTGAGATATAATTGACATATAACAATGTATAGGTTTTAGGTTTACAACTCAATGATTTGATACATGTATATATTGTGAAATGAGTACCACAATCAAGTTAATACACTTTTCATCTAACATAATTCCCCTTTTTGTTGTTGTCATGGTGAGAACATTTAAGATATACTCTAATTTTAGCAGCTTTCACATATACAAGGCACTGTGGTTAAGTATAGTCACCATGCTGTACACTACACTAGACCCCAGAACTTGATCCTCTTACAACTGGAAGTTAGGACCCTTTGACTAACATCTCCTTATTTCCCCCTCTCCAGGCCTGGCAGACACCAATCTTTCTCTGTTTCTGAGTTCAGCCTTAGACTCCATATGTAAGTGAGGTCATAAAGTATTTATTATTCCCTATCTGACTTGTTTCACTTAGCATAATGCTCTCAAGGTTCATGGTGTCTCCATTTTGACACCAATGACCAGATTTCCTTCTTTATTATGGCTGAACAATATTAATATTCCATTGTGTATATACACCACTTTTTATTTATCCATTCATCTGCTGATGGTCACTTAGGTTGTTTCTATATCTTGGATATTGTGAATAATGTACAATGAACATAGGGGTGCAGATGTCCCTCTGAGATCCTGATTTCAATTCCTTTGGATAAATAAAATACCAGAAATAGAAGTGCTAGATCATATGGTAGTTCTATTTTTTTATTTTTTAAGGAGCCTCTATACTGTTTTCCACAGCAACTGCACCAGTTTACACATCCATCAACAGTGCACAGGTCCACATCCTTGCTAGCATTTATCTTTTGTCTTTTTGATGCTGGGCATTCTACCACTGTGAGGTAATATCTCATCCTGGTTTTGATTTGCATTTCCCCAATGATTATAGTAATACTGAATACCTTTTCATGTACTTATATGTCTTCTTTGGAAAAAAGTCAGATCCTTTGCCCACTTTAAAAATCAGATTATTTGGTTTTTTTTTGTTATTGAGTTTTAGGAGTTCCTTACATATTCTGGATATTAACTGTTGATCAGATATAAAGTTTGCAATATTTTAACTTATTCCATAGGCTGACTTCTTATTTTGCAGCTTGTTCTTTTGCTGAGGAGCTGTTTTTCATTTGATATTAATCCCACTTGTTTATTTTTGCTTTTGTTGCTCATGCTTTTGGTATTGTATCCACAAAATCACTGCCAATTCCAATGTCAAGAGGCTTTCCCCCCATATTTTCTTCTAGGAGATTTACAATTTCAGGTCTAACATTTAAGTCCTTAATCCATTTGGAGTTAATGTTTGTGAGTGATGTAAGACAGGTATAATTTCATTCTTCTACATGTGAATATCCAGTTTTCCCAACATTTATTGAAGAAACTATCCTTTATGCATTGAATAATACTGGCTCTCTTGTCAAGTATTAGCTGACCATATATATATATATGGGTTTATTCCTGGCCCCTCAATTATTTTCCATTTTTCTATGTGTTTTTATATAGACCGAAATCAGGAAGTGTGATGCCTCCAGCTTTGTTCTTTCTCAAGATTGCTTTGGCTATTCAGGATCTGCTGTGGTTCCAGACAAATTCTAGGATCTTATTTTTTCCTATGGAAAATGCCATTGAAATTTATACAAATTGCCTTGAACCTACAGATGGCTTTGGATAGTATGGACATTTTAACAATATTAACTCTTCCAGTTCATGAACATGGGATATAGTCCTATTTCTTCCTTAATTTCTTTCACCAATATCTTATAGTAATGGGATTGTTTTATTTCTTTTTCAAATAGTTAACTGTTAGTATATTCTGATTTTTGAGATTTTTTTTAATGTTTATTTTTATCCTGAAACTTTATTGAATTTATTAATTTTAACAGTTTTTTGGTGGAATCTTCTAGGTTTTCTATATGTAAGATCATGTCAACTGCAAAGAGAAACAATTTAACTTCTCCCTTTCCAACTTGGATGCCTTTTTTTCTTTTTCTTGCCTAACTGCTCTGACTAGGACTTCTAGTACAGTGTTGAATAGAAAAGATGAAATGCACCCTTGTCTTGTTCTTCTTTGAGGAATACCTTTCAACCTTTAACTGTTAAGTGTGATATTTAGCCATTGGCTTGTCATGTATGGCCTTTATTATGTTGCATTGTGTTCTTTCTATGCCTATTTTGTTGTGAGGTTTTATCATGAATGGATGCTGAAATTTGTTAAGTGCATTTTCTGCATCTATTGAGATGATCATTTCTATCTCTTATTCCATTATATGGTGTATCACACTTACTGATTTGCATATGATGAACGACCCTTGCATCTCAGGAAAAAATTCCACTTGATCACGGTGTGTAATCCTTCTAATGTGCTGTTGAATTCTGTTTGCCAGTATTTTGTTGAGAATTCTTGCATCTCTATTCATCAGGAATACTGGCCTGTAGTTTTCTTTCCTTGTAGTATTCTTATCTAGCTTTGGTATCAGGATAATGCTGGCCTTGTAAAAAAAAGTTTGGGAGTGTTCTCTGCTCTTCAATCTTTTTTAAAGTTTGAGAAGGATTCCCATTCATTATTAACCTTTTGAGAGAATTCACATATGAAGCCAACTGGTTTTACAATGTTGGGAAGTTTTTGATTAGTGGTATTATTTGTTCAGTTTTTCTATTTCTTCATGATTTAGTCTTAGCAGGTTGTATGTTTCTATCTAGGTTGTCCAATTTGTAGGAATATAATTGTTCAAAGTTATTCACAATTATTTGTATTTCTGTTTTATCAGTTGTAATGTATCCTCCATTATAATTTTATTTACTTGTCTTCTTTTTTTATTGGTAAGTCTACCTAAAAGTGTGTCAATTTTATCATTTTGAAAAAAAAGTCTTAGTGTTTGATTTTTTTTCTATTTTCTATGTCATTTATTTTTGCTCCAATCTTTGTTATATCTTTTCTTCTGCTAACTTTGGGTTTATGTTGTTCTTCTGCTAGTTCTTTGAGGTATAAAGTTTGGTTGAGTTTTTTTTTTAATATAAGCATTTATCACTATAAACTTTCCTTTTAGAGCTGCTTTGGCTGCATCTTGTTTTAGTATGCTACATTTCCATTTTTGTTTGTCTCAAGATTTTTTTTAATTTACACTTTTGATTTCTTCTTTGACCCACTGGTTGTTTAGGAGTGTGTTTCTTACCTTCCATATATTTGTGAATTTTCCAGTCTTCTTCCTGCTATTGATTTCTGGTTTCAAACCTTTGTGGACAGAAAATATATTTCTATGATTTCAATCTTCTTAAAGTTGTTAAAACTTGTTTTGTGGCCTAACATGTTATCTATGCTGGAGAATAATACTCTATGCGTGTTTGAGAAGAATGTATCCTGCTGCTGTTGGATGGAATATTCCTTATACGTCTGTCAGGTCCATTTGGTACTAAATGCAGTCAAGGTAAGGTGTCCTTATTGATTTTCTGTCTGGGTGATCAATCCATCGTTGAAAGTGGGGTATTCAAGTCCCCTACTATTACTGTATTGCTGTCTATTTTTCCCTTCAGTATGTTAATATTTGCTATATATATGTAAGTGCTTTAAAACTAGGTGCATGTATATTTATAGTTGTCATATAGTCTTGGTGAACTGACCCCTCACCATTACATAATAACCTTATTCATCTCATTACGGTTTTTGAATTAAAGTCTATTTTGTCTGATAGAAGAAATGCTACTATTGCCATCGTTTGGGTTCTATTTGCATGGAACATCTTTTTCTATCCCTTCACTTTCAGCCTATATGTGTCCCCAAAGCTAAAGTGAGTCTTTATAGGTAGCATATTCTTGGATCATGTTTTGTTTTTTTTAATCCATTCAGCCACTCTTTGTCTTTTGATTAAGAATTTAATCCATTTATATTTAAAGTAATTATTGATAGGTAATTATTTACTATTGCCATTTTAAAAACATTTTCTGGCTCTTTTTATAGTTGTTCTGTTCCTTTCCTCCTCTCCTGCTGTCTTCCTTTGTGAACTGATGATTCTCCACAGTGATATGCTTTGATTCCCTTCTCTTTATCTTGTGTGTGTATACTTGCAGGTTTTTGCTTTCTGATTACATGAGGCTTACATAAAACATCTTATGCATATAACAGTCTATTTTAAACTGATTACAACTTAACTTCAATCCTTTACAAAATTTCTACCCTTTTATTCACCCCCCCACTTTGTTTTTGATGTCACAATTTACATCTTTTTATGGTGTATCCTTTATCAAATTATGGTAGCTACAGTTATTTTTAATTCTTCTGTCCTTAACTTTTATACTATAGTATATACCACTGTATTACAGTATTGGAAGTATTCTGAGAGTGACTATATACTTATCTTTACCATTGTGCTTTATTTACATTCATGTTTTCATGTTACTAATTAGCATCCTTTTATTTCAGCTTGAAGAAATTTCATCATTTTTTGTAAGGCAGGTCTAATAGTAATGAACTCCCTCAGCTTTTGTCTGGAAAAGTTGTTATATCTCCTTCATTTCTGAAGAACAACTCTGCTGAGTATTTTTGGTTGGTAGGTTTCTTTTTTCAGCACTTTGAATATATCATTCCACTTTCTCCTGGCCTGCATGGTTTCTGCCAAGAAATACACTCATATCCTTATGGGGTTTCCTTTGAAAGTGACAAGCTTATTTTCTCTTTCTGTTTTCAAGATTCTTTGTCTTTGATTTTTTGACAGTTTTCTTATAATGTCTTGGAGAAGATCTCTTTGGGTTGAAATTATTTGAGGACCTATTTGAACTTGGATGTCCAAATCTCTCCCCAGTTTATTACATTCAATAAACTTTCTTCCTCTCTTTCCCTCTTTTCCTTCTGGTACTACAATAATGTGTAGGTTGAATTTTCTTAATGGTGTTCGGTAAGTCCCATAGGCTTTCTTCATTGTTTCTTTTTGTTCCTTTTTGACTGGATACTATCAATTTGTCTGTCTTTGAGTTCACTGATTCTCTCTTCCTCTTGGTCCAGTCGGGTGCTGAAGCTCTCTATTGAGTTCTTCAGGTCAGTCACTGTACTCTTCAGCTCCAAAATTTATGTTTGGTTCTTTCTTATGTTTTCTATCTTTTTGCTGAACTCTCTTTTTGTTCTTGTATTGTTTACCTGTTTTGTTGAATTGCTTATCTGTGTTCTCTTGTAGTTCTCCAAGCATCTTTAGAAAATTTATTTTGAATTCTTTGCCAGACAATCTGTGTATCTCTGTTTCTTTGAGGTCAGTTTAAAAAGTTCACTGTGTTCCTTTGGTGGTGCCATGTTTCTCTGATTCTTTAAGATTCCTGTAGTCTTGTCTCCACATTTAAAGAGTGGTCACCTCTCTACACTTTATGGACTGACTTAGGTAAGGAAAGACCTTCACCTATGGGGGTGGGGAGGAGCATGCTATAGCATGCTGTTGACTCTGGGCCTAGAGGTGCAAGTGCCAAGCATGAGGTGTGTGGCAGCTCTGGGCCCAGAGGCACACATGTCTCACTGGCTCAGGCCACATGGGTCCTCGACATCAGTTATCATGTGACCCTTGGGGAGGAGAGCTAGGAGGGTACACAATGGCTGCAAGGGGTGTTGGTAACTTGGTAACTCTCCCAGGTCCAGTGGCTGTGGACCAGGCTAGGCAGCAGTGGTGGCCAGAGCTGGAAGTGTACCCATGCTTGGCTGTGGGGCCATCTTCAAATGCCTGTAGAGTGGCAGGGGTAAGTGGCAGACACACAGGTAATGGTGAGGGCTGGGTCCTGCAGAAGAGGCCCATGTCAACCGCAGATACACTAGCAACTGCAGGGGCCCTGGCTGTCAGTATGCATTCATGCAACTGTAGAGGACAGCCATGAGCCCATGCATGGCAGTGGAGGCTAGGATGGGAGTTGGGCAGTGTGCAACTACACAGCTGCAGGGGCTAACTTTAGGTGAGCCAGGCGATGCAGACCAGTGACAAGAGTCAAAGCTGCATCTGGGACCACAAGCAGCTGTGGGGCCTTGGCTGTTGGTGTACATTCCTGTGGCTACAGGGGCTCACCATGGTGCATACATGGCAACGAAGGCCAGTGATGGCAGTCAGGCTGGTAGCATGCAGGCGCACAGCTGTAGGGGCTAGGCATGAGCACATGTACAACACTGAGGGTCAACAGTGAGGGTCTATGCTAGCATTTGACATGTGCACTGCTACAGAGGCCAGAGTTGGTTGCTGCTGCATATCTCATGCTCCAGCAAGGGGTGAGGAGGGAGCAGGGGGTACTCAGATGGCTAGCACCTGTGAACACAAATACCTGTGGGGTGAAAACTTAGTGGCAAAACCTTCCGGGGTTCTGGGGCTGCTGTGCTGGTTTTTGATGTCTTCAGTGTTAGAAGACAAGGTCCTTAGCAGTAATGGCTGCTGGAATCCTTGGCAGAGCAGGCCATCGGGAGCCATGGTCGCTCTAGTGGTATGGCTGATACTGGCAGCCACCACCCTTCTTCCTTGTTCCTAGCTGTCTCTGGACACCTCAGCTTTGCAAGTCCCTGGGCGGGGTGATGCTGAAACAGGTCCTCTGTGCAGTGCCCCAAAGGCTGAAGAAGCTGGCCACTTACCCTGCTTTCCTTTTCTTGGGAAGTTGAACAACTTCGGGCCAGGGAATTCCCTCTTTGGGGTGATGCAGACAAAATGAAACTTCTTCCTACCCTTCCGTGTGGTTATCCCCAGGTTTTTCAGTCTCCCGTGTTTGCTGAAGCTTACTAAGCAGAAGCTTTCTTCTGCGCTCTCCCTGCTGTTTTTGTTGGTGGACAGTTGTCTAATTGTTGATCTCTGTAGGGGGATAGAGTATGGGGTCTCCTACCCTGCCATCTGGATAATGTCACCACCCTGGAAAAGCCTTTAATATGATTCTTCACTAATTTTCTTTCTTTTTTTTTTCTGTTCTCTCTTCGGAAAATCCACTATCTGGATATTGGACCTCTTGTATTGAACTTCTAACTTTTCTCTCCTGAGGTCAGATATTTCACACACATCTAATAAATTGCTATTTTATTTTGTTGTCACCCTGTTTTCAGGCTGTTTCAAGTATCAGAAAATTCAGAGATTTTCTCCTCTTTATTTTCTAATTTTATGCCAAGTTTATTCCAGTTATGCCATTTGTAATTTTCTAGAGCTTCCCAGCTTGCCTTTCAGATTATCCCGCTTGTGCTGGTTCCCTCATTTCCCTTTGCAGATGGCAGTCACCATTTTCTCCCACTGAGCTGTCTGCTCCTTCCAGGTCCCTTTCATGCATAACTGTCCTGCTCCTGGACTTTTCTGTGGGAGCCTTCTGCCAGTGTCTTTTGATGTCTGGCTCTCTGGAAGTGTGCTGTGCAGGATCTGCTGACTACTGGGTTTCACTTCATGAAGGTCTGGGGAAAGTAGCAATTATCTCATCCAATAGCTTTAAATGCCATATATACTGTGGTGACTCGAACACTGTTCTATCTGAATTCATTTCTGAACTCCCAACTCCAAAGTCTCAGTATGGAGGTCTAAAAGGCATCAAACACTTGAAAAGAAAAAGAGCCACTGATCCTCCCTGCTCACTGCCAAGCTTGCTTCTTCAGCAATGCTTCCTGCCCCACTTTAACCAGGTCCAAGTTGGGCAGGTCAAGACATATGAGCCACTGTTCTCTGGCCTTCCTCTTTTTTGTACACACACCAATTTGACCTGTCAACAACTCCGGCTGGAGCTATCTCTAACATGTGTTCAAAACCCAACAACCTCTTACACTTCCACTGCTTCAACTCTAACCCAAGATACTCAGGTTAAGCCCTCTTGCTGAGTGACTGTGCTCCCTGCTCCCACTCGCACCCTGCTCCAGGCCTTCTGCACACATCAGCGGTGTGAGTGTAAGCTCAAACACCATCACGGCTTTCTGTCACACTCAGGATAAAATGCAAAGGCCTTACCAAAAATAACACCCCCAGCCCCCATTATGAGGTTCTTAACCTCAAACTCTCAGTCTGGTTTCGCTTTCCACATCTGTTCATTAAAACTCATCTTTTTCCTTACTAACATCTACACTCTCTTTTTTATTTCTTCTTTATCTGTATTTCTTCTCTGTTCCTATTGCTGCCTGACCGTTATTTACTGCCTGAATCACTTCCATGGTCTCCTTTCTCCCCTGACTCCAGTCTTCTGCACTTTACTCCCTTGAGACGGAGTTAGCATTGAAACCCACACCCAGTCATGTCACCCCAGCTAGGCTCCATCAGGTGACTGAAGAGAGTTCAGTCTGGCTCTTGTCTCCTTCTTGGCCTTATCTCCCAATCACCAACACATACCCACATGCCAAAGTTACCAAGTATCTTAGAGTCTCTGGAACTACCATCCTTTCATGGAAGCCACGATGGAGCAGCTTTCCTTCTTGTTTGTCTTGCTGGTAAAGCCCTGCTCATCCCTTAAGACTCAACCTAAGAGTTCTGCCTCTAAAACTTTTCACTAATACTGTTCCCAGCCCCTGATCAGTCACTCCCTCTAAGAGCATCAGTGTACATGTTGATTATGGCACACAGCACATTCATGGCAATTGTCTGTGTCCTACTTGATCCTGCTAGGGTAGCTGTAAACATAGGCACCATGGACCATGCATGGGCTTTAGAGTCAAGCACTGGAAGGAACTGTCCAACAATTCTCTAAAACTGAGTATAAAACTCTGTATGCAGAACCATACTTGCATTGTCCTGAGAGGGAATTTCATCTGATCTCTGTGACCCAAAAAGGGTGAGGAACCAATACTTAGATGGTGATATTCTTGAGGGAACAGATAAATCTTGTTCATCTTTAATCTCTGTATTCTCAGTACTATCAGAGAGCACAGGTTAGGCAACTCTACACAAGTGCTTTTGTACACTAGCAAATATACATAAGCATATTTGTATATTGTTTAGGCAAATTTCCTAAGATCCTTGACCAGGCAACATACTTCATATCCTCGATGTTCCCTAAATGATTAATTTTTTTAAAGAAAAACTTGTGGTTCTTTCTAAAACTTGTAATTCTCACCTATACTCCTCAAATACACACTCCTCCCAAATGACATTTTACCCAGTCCCTTAGTCTAAACTTAAGAGTAACCTGAGGTTTCTGATGTTTATTTATTTTACCTTAAATTTTTACACCTTTCTTTTAGTTACTGCTCATTCAGCCTGCAAAATGTAAGCTTGGTGCTCAGTCAACTCAATACATTTTTCTAATAACCAACAGATAACTAAGGGTTTATCAGCCTCTGTCTCTCTTAGAAATACTGGCACATTATTTCCAGGTTTAATCACTACATTAACCAATAGTTGGCTCTCTTCAGCTTTAACTACCTTCTCCTCTTAAAAGGTAGGAAGACACAGAATTTAAGTAGAGGCTGGAAGCTGAAAGAGCTCTGTTCACCAGCAAAACCAGTGGAGGAATGACCAAGACATTCCAGTAGGCCTGACAGCTCTCCACAATAACTCCAGGTAGAAAGTTAAGTGTGACGTGTCCTGTCAGAATACTAAAGACCCCTTAAATACACTGAGACAAAGACAGAGGAACAATTTTAGAAATACTGTTTCATAGTGTAATTATAAATAATAAACAAAGGAGAAAAAAATGAACAAGCTACCCTGTGTTAAATTTCTTACCATTTTATAGAGATCTGAGACACTAATCTGGTCCGAATCCACTACTTCAAAGTCCTTTCGAGGCACCAAGTCCAGGCCCAAATGCCTAATAAAGAGAAAGACCACGTTCAGGTTCCTCAGATTACTCACCTCTCCATTTGTACCTGGGAGCCCATGCCAACCCTGTGCACGAGGCTCAGCCATTGCCCAGCAGGGACATGCCTCACCCAGAGCCTGCCTGCGCTCACCTTCAGGTAAATAAACAACGCTGGGGATTTTAAGACTGTGACAGGGTTAGTCATCAAGCAGTTCCCCCTTGTGATGGTAAAAAGGATTCATTTGGTTTCACATTTATATCAGTTTGCTTGAGCTCATTAAGGGTGGGCTTTCTATAGGTCATTAATAAGTCATGTTTATTTCTCTATTTCTCCCTATCCTACAAGTATGCTTAAGGTGTAGTTATGTATTATTTTCCTTAGGATGAAAAAATTATTCAGGGTCTAAGCAGATTTGTAATTCAAAGTCAAACACATAAAAGTCATCTCCTAAACAGGAGAGTAAACTAAAGAAATGTATGTTTTGGTTGAATTTTATCTCATTTTCAATTTCATTAATAGTGACTTTGGCTTACAGCAGAGACCCCACCACACATTAGCTAATATCTTAAGAAACTTTAGATGGAAGTTTAACCAAGGAGTTCTACTACTAAAGAAAAGTATTTAGACAGTCTGGTATAACTGGGCAGAAAGGATCAGAGATGGTGATAATCAGCTGACCACGAGGCAGTGGAAGTAATTGGACAGTCACAACTCTCGGGTTCATATGTGGCATGAGATTCAAGTCAGCAGTGCTGGCGCTTCCTTGCTCTGCAACAGCAGCCCTCAACCTGGGGTCCAATGGGGCTGGGGCCGGGGGCCCTGAAACCGCTCACAACGGTGGGTGTGCCCGCATGCGGCTCTCTTCTGAGGGGGTCTGTGACTCTCATTGGGGCTCCAGAACTGCTCTGTGGCTGCCCTGCTCCAAAACAAGGGTCATGAAGCACTGCATCTGGTAAAAATATTCCATAGATTATGGAAGGAGTATATATATTTTTCTCTTCAACTAGACTATGAACTACTTTAAGGAAATGCTAGCAAAATTAATTCTGTAGGCATTTTCTGTGAATAGAACTCCCAGTCATACATCATCCAAAGTACAGATTTACTGATTTATAATTTACATCCTATTTATAGTAAAAGATATGAAGAGGTTAAAGAAATTACAATAAAATTGCTAAAATGAAAATAGAAAATCAAAATCAAATTTATATAAAGAAAGTAGAAGCAAACATACTAATCTCATAGGCCAATATGGTAAGAATTAAAATTTAGATGTGTACTTTCTAGCAGGCAAGGAAAAAAGAAGAACCTATTTTTCCATTATTAAAAAAATATTATAACTTGCATTATCCTTTAATAGAAGATAGTTTTTATTTTCTGGTACTAAATGCTAAAAAAAAAACCCTCACAGTTTTGTATTAAGATCAGAAACAGACTGTTGACCTTAACTATGACAGATTACAGCTTAGTGGGAAAACCATGCCTTTGGATATCATTGAACTCAATGCACTTAAATGTGTAAGGTATTTTATTTTTCTATCACCGGGATCTGTCCACATCAAAGAAATAGTCCATTCAATCACCTCTTATTAGCTGTTCTTAATTTTTCTGAAATAAATTCAGGCCGCTGGTTTCTAACACAGCACACAAAATTGGCATGTCATGAGAGCAGGAGGGAGCTGATGCACCCCCATTCTACATCTCCATAAAAAGCAATTTACATTATAAAGATAACCTTGCAAATATGATCTCAAATATTTAAAATACTTTTATATGAATGAAAACAACAGTGGAAAGATCAGAAAAATGATATTCAGCATTTGTATTAGGGAAGCAGAATTATACAATTGATTATTTTAAAACATTCTCAAAATATTGTTATCATGCAATTGAACTCTTTTTTAACATAAAAATGAAGAGACAAAATTTCATACATATTCTTTAACCACTGGCAGTCACAGGATGAGATAGTTTAAATATTAAAACAGAGTAACAAAAAGAAGGACTGTGCAAATAATACAACCAAAGTAAGATGTTTTCAGTCCAAGATCTTAGGGAAGAATCTACATGGCTCTGAGTGGTGAGCTGGGAGAGCGTGCAGTGCTGTGCGGGAATGTGCTGCACGTAACAGGCCTGTCTGGAGACTGCATGTGCAAACTTTCTCAGCATGGTGACACCCTTCGCTTGCTTGTTCATTCGGCTGTCCACCCACAGACCCATCCCGCCACCCCACAAACGCTCTCTGAGGGCCTATCATGCAGTACAAGCAGTGCTGGATATAGGGGCTACAGCAGCTCTGAGTCAAGCAAATGCTCATACTCATCTTGCTTATTCTCCTGAGCTCAGGGCTTTCCCTTTCCTAGAAGTCACCATAGCAAGTACATTTTAGTTCCTCGATTTTCACTGTCTTAAGAAATAAGGAAATGGTTAACAAGTGATCTGTAAAACTGAAGGCTGAATTACTTCCACTAAGATCATCTTCAATGGAGGAAGAGTAGTTTTCAAAAGCTACCCTGGAAGACTGTCCTCCCTGGAGAAGGCAGAGATGCTGTGCAGTGAGGAGCAACTCACACTCATTACTAACTTCACTCTGAAAATGATGTTCCTGGCTATTTCTTCCTATGGTTTACCTAAGAATAGGGAATGGTCAACTTAGCCTCCTCTTCACAGCAAAGGAGGCAGTGCAGCAGATCCACTGGGAGCACGGGCTCTGATGTTAGCCTGCCTGGTATCTAGGCTAATCCACCAAGCCACACTGTCATCTCTGCCACCAAGGGCTGTTGTAAGGATTAGTCCACACAAAGCCCTCAGCAGGCGGTCTGGCTACCGCTGCTGTAATTGTTATCATGATGTTTTACACCATTAGCCAAACTGTGGCATGAAGTACAGGGATTACGGCCAGAGTCTGAGTGTCTGGGAAAAGACCCTGAACAGATGGATGCAAGCAGGAGGCTTACGTCTGCACAGACCCACGTACAGACTAGTGCAGGGCAGGGCTTCCAAAAGTGCTCTGACTACTTGCTGAGATGGACAGTCTTCACAAAGACACTCAGTCTTCTCTCACCACCTGCCATTTATCGCTCATTCATTCATTCCAATATCCAATAAAAGCTTATTAGCACCTCATCTGCAGTAGGTCATGCTGAACTGAGGGACACAGCAGTGACCAGGAGACATACTCCAGGTCCCACATGCTTTCAGGAGCACCTCTCAAAGGGCCCCAAATCTCTGTACATCTCCTTTGAATATTCTACGTTCTAGTTTCTATTTTATCTTTTTCTTCTGGGGTTCCTTATCTCAATCACAGAACACAGAAACTAATTTGAGGCTAATTAATTATATACAATGGGTGTTTAAGGCATTAGGACTTAGTTCTCCCCCAGAATTGGTGAGAAAGGCTGGAGATAAGATTTTCTGTGGGCTGTGCCCTTTTCTAAAACTTAGAGCAAAGAAAGCATACAGATGATAATTACACTAGTGAAAGCAGGGCGTGTTTGTGTTTATGTAAGAATAGATAAAGTGTGAGGACTAGTAATAACCATCCTGTACTGAGCATTTACTTGGAACAGGCGTGGAAAGTAGACAGTGTTAGTTCCTCTTACAAGTGAGGCAATAGGCCCAGAGAGATCAGCTGAGTGGCCTGTTATGGGAGCAGAGTTGGGCTTGTCTCAAGGCAGCGCTGTCATACTGAACATACGGTATTTCCACTATACCTGCCACCTTTCCACAAATAACCATAAAAGCTAAGTACAAATGGCTGCAAGTGATTGTAATCAATTCAGTTGTAATCACTGGAAGGATGATGTTATGTCAATACATCCATCCAGAAGGAAACAAATCCAGATTGGCAAGTGGCCACCAGGCATTAAGAAGAACCCCCAGTGTCAGAGAGAGGCATGCACAGCAGTTGCAGACACTGTGCTACATGCCAATGGGTGGGTCAGAGGTGCAAAGAGTGAGAGCAAGTTAGTCACCTGAGCATAACCTGACAGAAGTGTACTGACACACACACACACTTTAAACATAGTTATCACAAACTTCTGGAGTAGGGCAAGACCCTAACTGAGGAGCACAACACCCCATATCAGGATAACTCTGAGAAATCACCAGAAACTTCTAATTTCAGATTCCCAAAGCTAGAAAATATTGTCATGTCCTTAAAGTACTGAGCCACAAACTTCTGTCTCCCAGCTAAAGCCCTACCGAGAGGAAACCCGCTGGGGTCTGCACACTACACCCCAACCTGCTCCTGTGCTGCCTCCTCCAAGAGCAGCTCCCCCGTGAGGGACATAAACTTAGAGGGAAGACAAGGAGACGAGTGGGTTCAGACATAGGAAAATCTGAGGGAGAAGGAATAAAAGGAAGGAGAGAAGGGGAGAATATGGTGGAAGGAAAGGGAAAGAGAGTAAAAGAATTGGAAATTATGTATTGGTGATTTGTCTTGAATGTTGAGACTCTGCAATAAAAGATATCAACTATTTCATGTGATACTTATAATCTATAGAAACATCATTCTAATTCAACAAAAGCTTAGAAAATGTTTACATATTATTCAAATCTGAACTTCCTACCTAAAGAAGAAATTTTTAAATTCTATAAATTATTCTAAGAATAAAGTATTTCTTACCTAGGTAGTTTTCTAAGGCAAAGATCAACTACACTGTGTTGACCCTGGTTCAATGCAGTTTTAAGCTGGCTAGGATAGCTTTACTGTATTGATGAAACTGAAGACTGAGAGGGAATTTTACTTGTCTTCATGGAAAGTGTTGAACACACTAAGTTAACATATCAAAATTACATTGCTAGACAAATTATTTTAAAATTCCCTTGGAAAGAATGTAATTAACTGACTTACTTTTTGAAAAGGAGACTTGAACAGAGACAATGGCTGGTTTATTTGAAAACAACTTTGTTTCATGCCCCTCCTCTATTTTAGTGTCTAAAAATGTAAGAACACAACATTTTAAGTGCTGATTTCTACCTGATACAATTTTAATAATTTTTACTTATGGAACGATTGTACACATACATGTATAGGCCAACAAGCATAAGCCCCATAAATCTAATGCTGGAATCTTCAAATCTTCGGCCAAGTAAATAACAACTCCTAATCTTGGGAAACAAAATAAAAAATGTTATGTAGATGTGGGGAGCTGTGCATTTAATTTAAACTCTTAAGTGAAAGAATATAGTAGCAGTTTGGTTTCAATCCTTGGAAGTTTTAACTCAATGTTAAATCAGATATATATCACGGGACATACTGGCAATAATTTGTCCGGTCTTAAGACTCACACTTAACTCTATCACTCACTATATGACACTGGAAAAAGTACTTCTGAGCCTCAGTTTCCTCATTAGTAAAATGGAGCTCTTGTCTCAGAAGTGAATGGTATTTCATCTTAATAGTGCATACACATTAGACCATACACCTGCCACAGTTACATAGGCAGATGTAGTCAACAAACTATTAATAATTGTTACTAACAGCTTCTGAAATAGGTTCTTAAAAGGCAAAGTTATAATGTCTGTATGAGCTTACAGAAAAGGCACAGAAGTTTAAAATTACATTAAGATGTAAAAATACATTCAGCAAACATTATGCATCCACTACATGCCAATATGTACTAAGCTGTAATATTTTATGGCATCTACGAAAGTGTGGTAGGACAAAATGCATGGAACTATCAGGGCATAAAATGGGCCAATGGATATGGTTGTCAGTGCTCAGCTACTGCATGGAACAGCCTTTTACAAAACCTAAGGGTATGAAAGGACATTATTTTTCAGTATATCATCTCCTCTTCAAAAGTAAAAAGGGAAATTTTTTAAAGAGTGAAGTTCAGCAAGAACCATAGACTAGTCCTATTGGTTTTGGAGCCAGTATGCATTTTTCTTTTAATAATGATGTACCTACAAGATTTTTGGAAGAGGAGGAACTGAGGTCTCATCATATTCTAGAGCGCCTGGATGCCCATATTGAGGAACTAAAAAGAGAGAGTGAAAAGACAGTGAAACAGTTCACCGTCTTGAAGTAGCCACTTAAAAAAAAATCACAAACTTGGAAATAAAAATAAACCCCAAAGAGTTAAAAATAATAATAATGATGGACCTACAAAGTTCTCATTTAAATTTTTAAGTGATGTATCTTCCACTGGGAGATAGGGAGATGAAGGGGAAGGGGAGGGACAAGGGCGGGAAGCAGATACAGAGAAGAGGGCGAGAGTGAGGAGGGAGGTGGAGGAAGGGATGAAACTATGGCCCTGATTTTTCTTTTATTAAAGTATTACTGATAATACAATTTTATGAAGGTTTCACATGAACAGCATTGTGATTTTAACATTCACCCGTATTATCAAGTCCTCACCCTCTCATTGCAGTCACTATCAGTGCAGTAAGATGCTATAGAGTTACTACTTGTCTTCTCTGTGCTGTACTGCTGTCCCTGTGTGACCCCACTACATTATGTGCGCCGATCATAATGCCCCTCAATCCCCTTCTCCCTCCCTCCCCACCCACCCTCCCCAGCCTCTCCTCTTTGAGTCTGTGAATCTGCTGCTGTTTTGTTCCTTCAGTTTTGCTTCGTTGTTATACTTGACAAATGAGGGAAATCATTTGGTACTTGTCTTTCTCTGCCTGGCTTATTTCACTGAGCATTAATACCCGCTAGCTCCATCCGTGTCATTGCAAATGGCAGGAATTCTTTTCTTTTTATGGCTGAATAATATTCCATTGTGTATATGTACCACTATGGTCCTGATTTTTATTTATTAAAACAGACATATAACTACTCCCTCTACACACACATGCGTGCACACACACATACACACTCTCTTTGTTGAGAGTTATCATTGAAGGTGGAATAGCTCTGTAATTTACTGACAGGTATTTATAAAGGTCATTGACTTTTTCAAATATAATTTGAACTTGTTTCCAAGCTATTAATTTTTCAGATTTGACTGCAAAATCTGATTGGTCTGTTTTCCAAGTGTTATTATGAAAAGGTATTGATATTCCCAACTACTGCTCCTCTCACTGGTATGATCAGTTCAGGTGCAACAATCTGCTTGGCACACAGTAATGTTATGTTTGTAATTATTCTATTGTTGATTTTTAAATAAATGCAACAACACCATTTTAAAACACTGCACTGTTTGGGGCTGAAGAGACAGGGTCTGTAGCTGTTCTAGATGCTAATATACTGTATCTTGTTAAGATTTTTATTGCCCAAAGTTAAATTCAGAGAACATTGACCTATGGTACACCTGAATCCATGTTCTATCATATAAGGAGTCTGCGGTGTGTGCCAAGCAACTCAATTAAAAGCCAAGAGAGGGTGTCTTTTAATGAAACAAACTAGGATAGGATGTTGTCACTTCCAAAGGTCACAAACAGCCAATTTAGGGCTGTCTATTCTTCTTTTCTACTGACGAGCGATACCACTGTGGGCTGGCTCACTGTTCACTAGATTCTGTTTCCTCTTTCCTGATTTGCTCCTCCACTTCTGCAAGAACACATTCTCAATTCCCCTCTAAAAAAGGAGCCACGAAAGGTATCTTCTGCATCCTGGAATACTTTAAAATGGCCTTACTTGTCCCTACACTTGATAAGATAGTTTGGTTGTTTACAAAATTCTAGCTGGAAAATCATTTCCCAATAGAATTTTTATGATATTACTTCATTATATTCTAGCCTCCAGTGTTACTGATAAAACTTTTGAGGCTGGTATGATTCTTATTCTTTTGTAAAAAGACCCATTTTTCCAAAATGAATAAAACAGCAGTAGACTTATAGACACTGAGAAGTGACTGGTGGTTACATGGGGGAGGGGTTGGGGTGGGTGGGTGAAGAGGATGTGGGGAATAAAGGGGTACAAAGATTCTCAATCATAATATAAGTTAGTCATAGGGACGGTAGTGCAAAGAGATTATAGCCAGTGATTCTTCCTAGCCAGTAACATCCTCCTAATCGATAGATAGTAACTGCGCTAGTAGGGGTGCGGCTCAAATAACATGGGCCACTGTGTTGTATATTTGAAACCAATATGATTGTACATCAATGATACTTCAATTAAAAAGAAAAGACCCATTTTTCCATCTGAAGACTTTTCAGAATCTTCTCTTCCTCCTTGGAATACTGAAATATCTTAATGTACCTCACTGTGGGTTTTGGGGTTTTGTTCCCCTTCATTATACGAGGCATCTGATGGGCTCTTTCAGTCCTAAGACTCCTGCACTTTGGCTCTGGAAATTTTCTTCTAACATTTCTTTAGAATTTCTTCTTTATTGCCTTTCTTCTTTTTCTGGAAATATGGTGTCTGAT
Source organism: Smutsia gigantea (assembly GCA_032199065.1). NCBI lineage: Eukaryota > Metazoa > Chordata > Mammalia > Pholidota > Manidae > Smutsia > Smutsia gigantea. The sequence goes on along the minus strand of JAVSCE010014677.1, from coordinate 22,814 downwards.
GTTGCTCTTCTTTCCTCAACCATTTCTTTACCTTTTTATTTTCCTAGAGATAACATCAAACTATATTCCTGTTCTCTTCCTGAAGGTTTTATTTTAGAAATAACATTCTCCATTCCTTTTTCATAGTATTTCATTCTACATAATGAATCTTCTTGAGTCTCTCTGAGGAGACTCAGAAGTTTTTTAAGTTCTTTATTAATCTCTAGTTTTCTCTGGGGCCAGGTTATGTCCTCTGCAACGAGGTATTTTGTTCAGTCTCTTTTCCCTGTGGAAGGATTTCTTCAAATATCTGGTGATACTTGATTGTCTATTCAGATTTAAAAGGCACTAGAAGAAGTATGGGGGGTTTTGTACATGGGTGGGTAATGAGCAAGCTTCTCTTTCTGGTTAAGCAGAAAGGATCTGGCTGTTGCACTTTTGAAACTCTTCAACACCACACCATGTAGGGCTTTGCAATAAGGTCCTGGTTCAGCTCTTGTTTCCGGTGTCTCCCAGACAGTCGGTCTTTTTATTTGTTTATCTGAAGGGACAGCACAGAGCTTCCAGGCCTTCTGCTCATTACAGTGAGTTACTCCCTTTATACACATTCAAGCAATCCCTTTTAAGCTTTAAAACACACTAGCAAACTCCGTGATTCTGGGAACTGCAGAGCACACCAGCTCCTTCACTACCTAAGGTTTCTTCGACATTTACTGGGATTCTCTTGTCACTAAGTTTCCATCCACTTCCAGCTTCTAGCAATGGGCTCATACATCCCACTTACTGCTGGACCCCTTCCCATTCTTTTTATTTTCTACCATTTCAATGATGCCTTGAGAGGGAGAGGAGCTAAAGGCTTGTACTGAAATATACTTAAGGTATATGTGTATCTGAAATCTAGTCACTTCAAAGTTCAGTGGACCTGATTTTAAGAGAATGAGACAAAAGCACCTGGCAATTACATCAATTATTAAGTCTAGAAAGAAACATAATGTGAATACTCTCTATTCTAACTTCCCATGCCAAAGTCAGAATTTTGCTTGCATACGAATAGCAAATAAACATACCCAATGCAAAAATGACGATTTTTGAATGACAAATTAGTTGAGAATATTCTGAAGTACAGATGTAGACAGCTCCCATCTACATTATATGCTTACTTAGATTCACTCTATAGCTATAAAAACGTAAAAGACACAGAATTATATGAAAAAAAGGTACTAAAGAGAAATCGAAGTGTATTCTTATTACTGAGGTCTCAAGTCAAGGAATTTGAAACTGAAAGAGACCTCAGAGAAAATGTAGCCCAATTATTTAATTTTCAAGAAATGAAAACAAAGGCTGACAGAGTTTCCGTGAGTTAACCAGTGAGTGCCCTTTGATCAACTGAAAGAAACAAATCTCAGTCAACATGATCAAAGCTTAGCACAGACTGAAACCACGTCTTTTCATCCCTCAGAGAAGCTGTGGTCAGGCATGAACTCCACAGGGACCGAGCTGCCACATGGCAACCTCGCACTTACTCATTGCCCCAGTCCAGGCGCACGGTGACATGCCGCTTCACCTCCCGCCCCTGGTCCTGGGTCAGGTGGCCAGACAGCAGCTGCCTCCGGAGGTCAATCAGTTCATTCATCACATGGCGTAGCTTGTAGAAAAGGTCTACTTTGTGTTTCTGAAAGGGTATTTTGGCATTGGGTGAAATAAAAGGGATATGGAAAGGGAATAAAAAAGAAAAAGGGTTAAACTATGAAAAGTACTCATTTCCCTCAACTTCTTTAAAAAGAAATGTAAACAGGAGCACATTTAAGAACCTTAGAACAAAACTGTTGGTTCCTACTGTCTAAAAAAGTATACAGTGACATCGAACAAGTAAAATAATGGATCTGGATCATGCAAAGTACCATTAGTTTCCCTCTACTCTATCCTGGACTATTCATTTTCCAGTAAATAAAAGTTACTATACTTGATCAGAAAAGAAAGCTACACAGGCGTCTGGAGCTGTTTATTCCTGCAGAAGCCCCCGAGTATTAAACAGCACAGACTTCAACCATCCAGTAACATCCCTGGCCTCTCGGGGAGGGGTACTCAAGTTGGGGGACAGACAGAGATAACCACTTGCCCTATTTTTTTTGTATCATTAATATACAATCACATGAGCCAACATTGTGGTTACTAGATTCCCCCCATTATCAAGTCCCCACCACGTACTCCATTACAGTCACTGTCCATCAGTGAAGTGAGATGCCTAGAGTCACTACTTGTCTCCTCTGTGTTATACTGCCTTCCCCTGCCCCCCCCACTATGTTATGTGTGCTAATCGTAATGCCACTTATTCCCCTTCTCCCTCCCTTCCCACCCACCCTCCCCAGTCCCTTTCCCTTTGGCAACTGTTAGTCCATTCGTGGGTTCTGTGAGTCTGCTGCTGTTTTGTTCCTTCAGTTTTTGCTTTTTTCTTATGCTCTACAGATGAGTGAAATCATTTGGCACTTGTCTTTCTCCGCCTGGCTTATTTCACTGAACATAATATCCTCTAGCTCCATCCATGTTGTGGCAAATGGTAGGGTTTGTTTTCGTCTTATGGCTGAATAATATTCTATTGTGTATATGTACCACATCTTCTTTATCCATTCATCTACTGATGGACACTTAGGTTGCTTAAATGTCTTGCCTATTGCGAACAGTGCTGTGATAAACATAGGGCTGCATATGTATTTTTGAATTTGCGATGCTGTTTTCTTAGAGTAGATTCCTAGGAGTGGAATTACTGGGTCAAATGGTACTTCTATTTTTAGTTTTTTGAGGAACCTCAATATTGCTTTCCACAATGGTTGAACTAATTTACATTCCCACCAACAGTACAGGAGGGCTCTAAGGCTTGAAGTTTTTTGACATGTTTTGTAGGTAAAGCTGTCAGGATCTGATGACAGATTACATTTGGGATACAGACTTAAGCATCCCCCTTTTTCTGGCCTGGACCTCATGTCTAGAAGAGGGAAACAAGGTTCAATTTGGACATGCTAAGTTTGACACTGAATTCCAACATTTAGAGGTCAGGAAAGTGGGTCATAGTCCCAGAGGAGAGTAAGCAGTGAGAGGAAAAGCAGGAGCATATTGAAACCAGGACTTTAGGAAAGACCTTTTCAAATGCACTGGGAGGCTAAATAAAACACAGACTTAGAGGACAGAATACTCCCAAACTCATTCTATGAGGCCAGCATCACTCTAATACCAAAACCAGGCAAAGACACCACAAAAAAAGAAAATTACAGACCAATATCCCTGATGAACACACATGCAAAAATACTTAACAAAAAATTAGCAAACCGAATTCAAAAATACATCAAAAAGATCTTCCACCATAATCAAGTACAATTTATTTCAGGGATGAAAGGATGATACAACATTTGAAAATCCATCAACATCATCCACAACATCAACAAAAAGAAGAACAAAAACCACACGATCATCTCCACAGATGCCGAAAAAGCATTTGACAAAATTCAACATCCATTCATGATAAAAACTCTCAACAAAATGGGTATAGAGGGCAAATACCTCAACATAATAAAGGCCATATATGACAAACTCAAAGCCAACATTATACTTAACAGCGAGAAGCTGAAAGCTTTTCCTTTAAGATCAGCAACAAGAAAAAGATGCCCACTCTCCCCACTTCTATTCAACATAGTACTGGAGGTCCTAGACACGGCAATCAGACAACACAAAGAAATAAAAAGCATACAGACCGGCAAGGAAGAAGTTAAACTGTCCCTGTTTGCAGATGACATGATAGTGTACATAAAAAACCCTAAAGAATCCACTCCAAAACTACTAGATCTAATATCTGAATTCAGCAAAGTTGTGGGATACCAAATTAATACACAGAAATCTGTTGCATTCCTATACATTAATGGTGAACTAGCAGAAAGAGAAATCAGGAAAAGAATTCCATTCACAATTGCATCCAAAATAATAAAATACCTAGGAATAAACCTAACCAAGGAAGTGAAAGACCTATTCTCTGAAAACTACAAGACACTCATGAGAGAAATTAAAGAAGATACCAATAAATAGAAACACATCCCATGCTCATGGATAGGAAGAATTAATATTGTCAAAATGGTCATCCTGCCAAAGCAATCTACAGATTCAATGCAATCCCTATCAAAATACCAACAGCACTCTTCAACGGACTAGAGGAAATCATTCTAAAATTCATATGGAACCACAAAAGACCCTGAATAGCCAAAGCAATCCTGAAAGGAAGAATAAAGTGGAGAGGATTACGCTCCCTGACTTCTAACACTACTACAAAGCCACAGTAATCAAGACAATTTGGTACTGGCACAAGAACAGACCCAATGACCAGTGGAACAGAATAGAGAGCCCAGATATAAACCCAAGCATATATGGTCAATTAATATATGATGAAGAAGCCATGGATATACAATGGGGAAATGACAGCCTCTTCAACAGCTGGTGCTGGCAAAACTGGACAGCTACATGTAAGAGAAAGAAACTGGGTTACTGTCTAACTCTATACACAAAAGTAAACTCCAGATGGACCAAAGACCTGAATGTAAGTCATGAAGCCATAAAACTCTTAGAAGAAAACATGGGCAAAACTGTCTTGAATATAAACATCGGCAACTTCTTCATGAACATATTTCCACGGGCAAGGGAAACAAAAGCAAAAATGAACAAGTGGGACTATATCAAACTGAAAAGTTTCTGTACAGCAAAGGTCACCATCAGTAGAGCAAAAAGGCATCCTACAGTATGGGTGAATATATTTATAAATGACATATCCAATAAGGGTTGACATCCAAAATATACAAAGAGCTCATGCACCTCAACAAACAAAAAGCAAATAATCCAATTTAAAAATGGGCAGAGGATCTGAACAGACCCTTGTCCAAAGAAGAAATTCAGATGGCCAACAGGCACATGAAAAGATGCTCCACATCGCTAATCATCAGAGAAATGCAAATTGAGACCACAATGTTATCACCTCACAGCAGTTAGGATGGCCACCATCCAAAAGGCAAACAACAACAAATGTTGGTGAGGATGTGGAAAAAAAGGGAACCCTCCTACACTGCTGGTGGGAATGTAAATTAGTTCAACCATTGTGGAAAGCAGTATAGAGGTTCCTCTAAAAACTCAAAATAGAAATACCATTTGACCCAGGAATTCCACTCCTAGGAATTTACCCTAAGAATGTAGCAGCCCAGTTTCAAAAAGACATATGCAACCCTATGTTTATTGCAGCACTATTTACAATAGCCAAGAAATGGAAGCAACCTAAGTGTCCATCAGTAGATGAATGGATAAAGAAGATGTGGTACATAAACACAATGGAATATTATTCAGCCATAAGAAGAAAACAAATCCTACCATTTGCAACAACATGGATGGAGCTAGAGAGTATTATGCTCAGTAATATAAGCCAGGCAGAGAAAGACAAGTATCAAATGATTTCACTCATCTGTGGAGTATAAGAACAAAGAAAAAACTGAAGGAACAAAACAGCAGCAGACTCAAAGAACCCAAGAATGGACTAACAGTTATCAAAGGGAAAGGGTCTGGGGAGGGTGGGTGGGAAGGCGGGGAGAAGGGGAATAAGAGGCATTAAATTTAGCACATATAACGTCAGGGGGCAGGCACGGGAAAGGCAGCATAGCACAGAGAAGACAAGTAGTGACTCTATAGCATCTCACTATGCTGATGGACAGTGACTGCAATGGGGTATGTGGTGGGGACTTGACAATGGGGGGAAATCTAGTAACCTCAGTGTTGCTCATGTGATTGTGTATTAGTGATACCAAAATTTTAAAAAATGGGAATTATTAAAAAAAAACAGACTTAGTACTGGTCACCGTATTTGGCATTGTGGTGGCCATCTCAGACCTCTACAAGGGCAGGTTTGATGCAACAGGGAGTTCAAGAGAATGGGAGATGAGAGAATGGAGACAGAGAACAGGAAGTCTTTTGTAGATTTCCAGTAATTGGAAGCAGAGAAATGGGGTAGCAGGAAGAGGTTATGCGATCAAGGGAGAGTTTTTTAAAATGGGACAAAATTTCAGGCTATCTGTATGCTGAGGCAAAGGATCTAGAAGAGAGGGAAAATTTGATGACCCTGGTGTTAAGCCCTTGAGTAGCCAGGAAGAGATGGGTTCCAGGTTTCCTATAGGCTGAGTATTCTATATATTGTCATAGAGGGGAAAGGCATAGAATATGGGTAATGACACAGGGAATTGGGAGATATGGTGATAGGAAAACTAAATTTTTCCTCTGGTTGCTTTATTCTCAAGGAAATAAATAACAAGGTCATCACCTGAGAGTAAGGTCAGGAGAGGTTTAGGGGTTTGTGAATAGGGAGAAAATGTAGAACAGTTTTATAAGGAGTGGGAACACAAATCACTGGCAGAAAGATAAGTTCCATGTCTGATGGTTGTGAGAACTTTGAACACTAATTAAAACTATGGGGCTGTGTTTCTTTACACCAAGCATAGTGAAGTATACTGATACTAAAATATCACATATTTATGCATGCATGTACCTGTATGTATATTTATGTGTGTGCATTATAACATGCACATTATACACACATGCACGTACACATACATACACTGTGCAACAATACACATATGTATATACAGTATCAGTGCAAGAATAAACTAATATGGTCTTTAAAGCACTATACAGTTATTTCTTCTTTTAATCAAGTTTCTAACAGATTATATTTTCCGAAGATGATCACAATATCTCCCATCCTAAGTTTTCTTTTAGAAAAATGTGACCTTGACAGTCCTCTAGTATGAGGTGGAATTTATTTCTTCACCCTGGAGTATGGGCAGGCCCTGAGACTGCTCTGCTCATCTAACACAGCAGAGAGCCAGGCTCATTCTAGGTACAGCCATTAACTAGTCTGGCAGCTTCTGCATCCTGCCTCTTGGAATACAGTCCCGCTTACCCGCAGTTCTGCTTTCTGCGATTCTCATTACCTGTGGTCAACCAGGGTCCGGGAAGAGACGACCCTCCCCCTGATGCACCACTAGGTCACCAGTAGCCTGGGCGCTATGTCCCAAGGCCTGCATCACCCACCTCACTTCATCTCGTGGTGCAGGCATTCTACCATCTCGCTTCATCACGAGAAGGGTGAGTACAAGCAATCAGACATTTTGAGAGCAACCCCATTTACATAACTTTTATTACAGTATACTGTTACAATTATTGTCTTATTACTGGTTATTATTGCTAATCTCTGTGCCTAATTTATAAATTAAACTTCATCATAGGTATATATGTATAGGAAAATATATATATAGGTTTAGCTACTATCTGTGGTTTCAGGTACCCACTGGGGGGTCTTGGAACACATCCCCAGTGAATAAGGGGGACTACTGTACATAGTCTTGGGAGGTTTCCCTCTTGGAATTCAGCTGACTTGCTGTGAAAAGCTCCACCTGCATAGAGAGGCTACAAGGAAACCTCTGGTAGGCAGTCCAGCTGTGTGAGTGAGCATTCTTACATGCCATGCCTAGCTCAGCTGAGCCTTCAGGGAACTACAGCTCCCACCAATACCTGCCTATAGCAGAATGAGAAACCTTATGTGGGAATGCCCAACTGAGCCCACTCTATCCAGAAAATAATGAAATATAATAAGGAATTGTTTTAAGCCACTAAGCTTTGAGGTAGTTTTTACGTGGATAACTGGAACATCTGTAAAGTATCTTTTTTTCAATAGCAAATCAGGGAGATAAACAGGCACAAAACCTCATAGTATAAGCTGGTCACGGGGATGTAAGTGAAGCACAGAGAATGCTTAATGGCTCTGTAACATCTTCCTATGTTGACAGGTACTAAGTGCATTCATTGGGGTGAGGATTTAAAAACATGTATAATTGTTGAACCACTGTGTTATATGCTTAAAACCAATGTAATATTCTATATCAACTATACTTCAAAAAAAATTAAAAACTAGTGCAAAATCCAAGAACAGACATATAGATCAATGGAGTAGAATAGAGATCCCAGATATAAACCCACATATATATGGTCATTTAATATACAATAAAGGAGCCATGCAACAGGGAAATGACAGCCTCTTCAACAGCTGGTGTTGGCAAACATGGACAGCTACATGCAAGAGAATGAAACTGGCTTATTGTTTAACTACATACACAAAAGTAAACTTTTGTTAATATCGTGTATGGAAATGGATCAAAGACCTGACTGTAAGTCATGAAACCATAAAACTCTTAGAAGAAAGCAAAGGCTAAAGTCTCTTGAATATAAACATGAGCAACTTTTTCCTGGACACATCTTGGGCAAGGGAAACAAAATCAGAACTGAACAAGTAGGACTACATTAAACCAAAAAGCTTCTGTACAGCAAAGGATGCCAATAGCAGAACAAAAAGGCATCCTACAGTGTGGGAGAATATATTCATAAATGATTTATCTGATAAGGAGTTAACATACAAAATGAATAAAGAACTCACACTCCTCAATGCCCCCAAAACAAATAACCCAATTAAGATATGGGCAGAGGACCTGAACAGACACTTCTCCAAAGAAGAAATACAGATGGCCAACAAGCACATGAAAAGATGCTCCACATCACTAATTACCAGGGAAATGCAAATTAAAACGACAATGAGTTACCACCTCACACCAGTTAGATGGCCCACATCCAAAAGACAAGAAACAACAAATGCTGGTGAGGATGTGGAGAAATGGGAACATTCCTACACTGCTGGTGGGAATGTAAATTAGTTCAACCTTTGTGGAAAGCAGTATGGAGTTTCCTCAAAAAGCTAAAAATAGAAATACCATTTGACCCAATCATTCCATTCCTAGGAATTTACCCAAAGAAACAAGATCACAGATTCAAAAACATATATGCACCCCTATGTTCCCTATTTATTTTTTATTACATTTTTTAAATTTTTGGTATCATTAATATACACCTACATGAGCAACATTGTGGTTACTAGATTCCCCCCATTATCAAGTCCCACCACATACCCCATTACAGTCACCGTCCATCAGCGTAGTCAGATGCTATACAGTCACTACTTGTCTTCTCTGTGCTATACTGCCTTCCCCATGAGCCCCCCAATGTTATGTGTGCTAATCGTAATATCCCTTTTTTCCCCTTATCCCTCCCTTCCCACCCATATCCCCAGTCCTTTTCCCTTTGGTAACTGTTAGTCCATTCTTGGGTTCTGTGAGTCTGCTGCGGTTTTGTTACTTCAGTTTTTTTTCTTTGTTCTTATACTCCACAGATGAGTGAAATCATTTGATACTTGTCTTTTTCTGCCTGGCTTATTTCACTCAGCATAATACCCTCTAGCTCCATTCACGTTGTTGCAAATGGTAGATTTTGTTTTATTCTCATGGCTGAATAATATTCCATTGTGTATATGTACCACATCTTCTTTATCCATTCATCTACTGATGGACACTTAGGTTGCTTCCATTTCTTGGCCATTGTAAACAGTGCTGTGATAAACAGGGGTGCATGTGTCTTTTTCAAACTGAGCTCCTGCATTCTTCAGATAAATTCCTAGGAGTGGAATTCCTGGGTCAAATGGTATTTCTATTTTTAGTTTTTTGAGGAACCTCCATACTGCTTTCCACAATGGTTGAACTAATTTACATTCCCACCAGCAGTGTAGGAGGTTTCCCTTTCTCCACATCCTCGCCAACATTTGTTGTTGTTTGTCTTTTGGATGGTAGCCATCCTAACTGGTGTGAGGTGATATCTCATTGTGGTTTTAATTTGCATTTCTCTGATGATTAGCGATGTGGAGCATCTTTTCACGTGCCTGTTGGCCATCTGAATTTCTTCTTTAGAGAAGTGTTGGATTATTTGCTTTTTGTTTGTTGAGGTGCATGAGCTCTTTGTATATTTTGGATGTCAACCCTTATTGGATATGTCATTTATAAATATATTCACCCATACTGTAGGATGCCTTTTTGTTCTACTGATGGTGTCCTTTACTGTACAGAAACTTTTCAGTTTGATATAGTCCCACTTGTTCATTTTTGCTTTTGTTTCCCTTGCCCGTGGAAATATGTTCATGAAGAAGTTGCCAATGTTTATATTCAAGACAGTTTTGCCCATGTTTTCTTCTAAGAGTTTTATGGCTTCATGACTTACATTCAGGTCTTTGGTCCATCTGAAGTTTACTTTTGTGTATAGAGTTAGACAGTAATCCAGTTTCATTCTCTTACATGTAGCCATCCAGTTTTGCCAGCACCAGTTGTTGAAGAGGCTGTCATTTCCCCACTGTATATCCATGGCTCCTTTAACATATATTAATTGACCATATATGCTTGGGTTTATATCTGGGCTCTCTAGTCTTTTCCATTGGTCTATGGGTCTGTTCTTGTGCCAGCACCAAATTGTCTTGATTACTGTGGCTTTGTAGTAGAGTTTGAAGATGGGGAGCGTAATCCTCTCTACTTTATTCTGGCTTCTCAGGATTCCTTTGGTTATATGGGGTCTTTTGTGGTTCCATATGAATTTTAGAATGATTTCCTCTAGTCCGTTGAAGAATGCTGTTGGTATTTTGATAGGGATTGCATTGAATCTGTAGATTGCTTTAGGCAGGATAGCCATTTTGACAATATTAATTATTCCTATCCATGAGCATGGGATGTGTTTCCATTTATTGATATCTTCTTTAATTTCTCTCATGAGTGTCTTGTAGTTTTCAGAGAACAGGTCTTTCACTTCCTTGGTTAGGTTTATTCCTAGGTATTTTATTCTTTTTGATGTAATTGTGAATGGAATTCTTTTCCTGATTTCTCTTTCTGCTAGTTTATCATTAGTGTATAGGAATGCAACATTTCTGTGTATTGATTGTCTATGTTTACTGCAGCACTAATTGCAATAGCCAAGATATGGAAGCAAACTAATTGTTCATTCACAGATGAATGGATAAAGAAGATGTGGTACATATACACAGTGGAGTATTATTCAGCCATAAAAAGAAAAGAAATTCTCCTATTTGCAACAGCATGGATGGATCTAGAGGGTATTATGCTCAGTGAAATAAGCCAGGCAGAGAAAGACAAATACAAAATGATTTCACTAATTTATGGAGTATAAAAACAAAGCAAAATAAAATTAACAAAATAGCAGTAGACTCACAGACACCAAGAAGGGACTTGTGGTTAACAAAGGGGAAGGGTTGGGGAGGGAGAAGGGGATTAGAGGCACAGTAATTAACAATCACAATATAGGTTCGTGGGGACAGTAGTACAGCATGGAGAATACAGTTAATGATTTTGTGACATCTTACTATGGTGATGGACAGTGACCACACTGGAGGTGGTGAGGACTTGATAATATGGGTAAATGTTGAACCACTGTGTTGTGTATTTGAAACCAACATAAGATTATATATCAAAGATACTTTAATAAAAATGAAAAGCATAGCAGGGAATGAGGATAGTGGTTACTTCTGAAGGATGGGGAAAGAATGGGATCAAGGAAGGCTATACAGGGGACTTCAAAAGTAATAATACTGTGTTTTTTCTAAAACTGGGTGGTGGGACTACAGATGTTATAATAGTGTCATCCTTTATGCCTCACTATTTTTTTATAATGATTACCTACCTACTCAATATATACTTTTAAAAGCAAGTTTACCCCTTCTTCATCTAAAAAAAAACTGCCTCAAATAAATGTCAGAAAAAAAAAGTGCTACTACAGGGAACATATCATTGATAAGAAAGTTGAACACCCTCATTGATGATACGGAGAAAGTCTTAGTGGTTTGGAAAGAAGATCAAACTAGCCATAATATATCCTTAAGCCAAAGCCTAACCCAGTTCCCAACCCTCACTCTCTTCAATTCTATATGAACACTGAGAGAGGTGAGGAAGCTGCAGAAGAAAAGTTTGAGACTAGCAGAGGTTGGTTCACGAAGTTTAAGGAAAGAAGACATCTCCATAATATAAAAATGGAGGTGAAGCAGCAGGTGCTGATGGAGAAGCTGCAGCAAGTTATCCAGAAGTTCCAGAGAACGTAACTAATGAAGGTGTGTACACTAAACAACAGATTTTCAATGTAGAAGAAAAGCCTTCTGTTAAAAGAAGATACCATCTAAGACTTTCATAGCTAGAGAGGAGAAGTCAGTGCTTGGCTTCAAAGCTTCAAAGGACAAGCTGACCGTCTTGATATGCACTAATGCAGCTGGTGACTTTAAGTTGAAGCTGATGCTCATTTACCATTCTGAAAAATCCTAGGGCCCTCATGAATTATGCTAAATCTATTCTGCCAGTACTCTATAAATGGAACAAGGTCTGGATAACAGCACATCTGTTTACAACATGGTTTACTGAATATGTTAAGCCCACTGTTGAGACCTACTGCTCAGAAAAAAGATTCTTTTCAAAAATTACTGCTCATTGACAGTGCACCGGGTCACTTAAGAGCTCTGATGGAAAGGCACAATGAGATTAATGTTGTTTTCATGCCTGCTGACACAACATCCATTTTGCAGCGCATGGACCAAGGAGTAATTTTGACTTTCAAGTCTTATTATCTAAGAAATACATTTCATAAGGCTATAGCTGCCATAGGTAGTGATTCCTCTGAGGGGTAGGGGCAAAGTGAATCAAAAGCCTTCTGGAAAGGATTCACCATTCTAGATGCCATTAATACCATTTGTGATTCATGGGAAGAGGTCAAATTATAAACATGTACAGGAGTTTTAAAAAAGTTGATTTCAACCCCAGTGGATGACTTTGAGTGGCCAAGACTTTAGTGGAGGAGTTAACTGCAGATGTGGTGGAATAGCAAGAGAATTAGAAGTGGAGCCTGAAGATTTGACTGAATTGCTGTATCTCGTGGTAAAACCTGAAGACTTGCTTCTTATGGGTGAGTAAAGAAAGTGGCTTCTTGAGATAGAATCTACTCCCGGTGAAAATGCTGTGAAGATTGTTTAAATGACAATAAAGGATTTAGAATCATACAGTTAGTTGATAAAGCACTGTCAGGGTTTGAAAGGACTGACTAAATTTTTGAAAGTAGTTCTACTGTGGGTAAAATGTTATCAAACAGCATCCCATGTTCCAAAGAAATCACTCATGAAAGGAAGAGTCCATCCATGGGCAGACTTCTCTGTTGTCTTATTTTAAGCAATTGCTCCAGCCACTCCAACCTTCAGCAACCACCTCCCTGATCAGTCAGCAGCATCAACTTCAAGGCAAGACCTCCACCAGCAAAAAGATTATATGACTCACTGAAAGCTCTGATAATGGTTAACATTTTTAATAATAAATCCTTTTAATTAAGATTTAAAAAAAGCTAGTGCAGAATGGGAAAAAATATTTATTTTTCCAGCTTTAATTATTAGTAAATTCTTTTTCCAATAGATTCACTTGGTCCAACATAGGAAAATCCCAAATCTAAAAGATTTCATAACCCCTATATAGATATATATACATATACAGAACATGATTTTGGAACATTTATTAAAATCAATCAATATAACAAAAAAAATCAGTTACTGTTTCTTATATAAAGCTGGGAATACTAACCCTGCACTAAGAATGAAACGGATCATACAATCAGAAAGCGGCCCTATTATTACAATTAATATGGTGCTTTCTTTTTCCAGGCCAACCTAATGACCTATTTGACCAGAGGCCCTAACAGTAGAGGCTCCACCAACCTTGCTCAAACACCACGCTGCACTCTTGGGTCTGTCAGCAGAAGAGCACACCATTCAAGGTGAGCAGTCTGAGCGGCGGGCCCCAGAACACACAGTTTACTTAGGGTCACAGGACAGTGAGAGGTCCACTCCTCAGTGGATTAAAATAACAATTTAATTAGGTTGCCAGTTAAGGGTTAACTTTCCTGTACAATAACCCCCAGTTCCTGTCAATGTTTAAATAAAAGCAGGAAAATTAAAAAAAAAAGAATTAAGCAGAAAAAGAACTCTGTAGCCCATCTTAGCAACACACTCAACCTCTCCAAAAGCTCTATAGTCCAGTATTTGTCAAGAACGGTAACAGATATTTCGAAAGTATACTGAAGAGTCAGCAGAAACATAAATTTGGAATACCCAGAGAATGATGCTGAGTGACAGAAGCCAATCAACAAACTGTATGGATCACTGCAAGGAGGGATGTGGGTGTGACTATAAAAGAGTAACACAAAAGCTCTGTGGTTATGGAACTGGTTATATGAACCACACATGTATCTACCACAATATTCAAGTTAAAACTGGATAGAACTAAATACATACACACACGAGCCCAGTAAAACGGGAAATCAAAGCAAGATTGGTGGATTGTATCAGTATCAGTACCATGGTTTGGCTACTGCAGTGTAGTTCTGGAAGATGTTATCATTAAGAGAAACTGAGTAAAGGGTACACAAAATCTCTCTGTATTGTTTCTTAAGACTGGTTGTCAACCTATAATTATCTCAAAAAATAAATTTAAAAAAGGGAGCTATGAAATAAAGTGCTCATAATTAGAATAATATAAGGTTAAAAGTTAAATATCTTCCAAATTAATATCTAAATTCAGTGCTATTCCACTATAAATTCCAGAATATATTTTTTGCAGAGGAACTCTGTACACTCCAGTATTTACATGCATGAACCGAGGTCCCTGAATAGATACACCAACTTTGGAAAAGAAGAGAACTATGAAAAGACTGCCCTACTAAATATTGACTTGCCTGTCATATATTAAGACATACCACAGACCTATTTTGATACAACATGGCACATTACAGACAACAAAAAGCAGAGCCCAGAAACAAACCGATGTCTCTAGGAGAAGCTGGTACAGAACAGAAATGGCATTACAGATCAATGGAGAACAAACAGCTTGACTACTAGGTGGTGTGGAGAAAACTGGTTTAGCATATTGAAAAAAGTTAAGTTGGAGTTGCAGATGGTTTAGACATGAACATGAAAGGTAAAACTATGGAGCTAAGAAAAGTAGTAGGAAGATCTTTGTGACTTTGAGATGGGATAAGACCTGTTAAACGAGATCTTGCCAAGGCACAACAAACTGGAGACAAAAACCTAAGTGACTACATTATTATTTAGGGTTTCTGTGCAATGAAGGAATCACAAAGGTGACAGGATAAACTGGGAGCAGAGAGTAGATACATACCACAGCCAGAATAGACAATGAAAGATCCAAATTTATAAGGAATTGCTACCAATCAAGAAGCAAAAGATAAAACTGAGAAGAAAACTAGACAAAAGATATGAATAATAATCAACACAAGGGAAAGTCCTAAAAACATACATATAAAGCGATGGTCAGTAATACTACTAGTCAGAAAAAAGCAAAGGAAAACAACAGTAAGATACCACTTTATACCCACCAGAACTGCAAAACTCCTGAGAGCACAGCCCGGCCTGCCACGCGGGGGAGTGAGCTGCCAAATCAAACAGGTGCACCCTCCACCGTGCAGCACCTTAGTCCCAGGGATACGGAGACAGCCTTGCCGGCTCCCTGAGGAAACACTGCCGGGCTGCTTCTCACAGCACCATGTCCAGGCTCAGGAGGTTGCAGGCAAACCAGAAGCAACAGCAAGAAATAATAAACTAGACGTATGTATAGCAACATTATATTGTTCGGAGAAATGTAAATATCATTAACTTGCATAAACTAAAAGCATATATTAATATCTTTGAAGAATAAAAACATATCCAAGAACATATATAAATATATCAGAAGTGCCTACTATTTCTAATGATGGTGGGAAAATAAGAGAAGGGATAGGAAATAACGGGAAATATACATACAAATAAATAAGAGAGGGTCCTTAAATGGACTGATATAATAGTGTGCCATGAAGCAGATATATGAATATCTCAACCTTCACTTCAGGTCCAAAGTTAAATACAATAAAACAATAAGCCAGGTTATCACTCTACAAGGAGAGAGTACGAGAGCCTGAGGTTGGCATTGACCTTACCAACATCATCCACAAAGAGCTGAAACATCAGCAGTCTGCACGCTTGGGACGGACTCCATGAAGGGGAACTGGGTGTTCACCGGGATATTCAAAGGTTAGTCTGATGGTCTGATGCATGCTCCCCACGATGTACTAAGACCTGATCTCTCTCTGCTGTATCAATGCCTCTGTTCTACAGACTACCTTAGGAAATCCCCACCAGCTCTGATTATTCTGAACAGTTGATTTCGACTGCAGTACCTAGCTTTTACCTCCTTCTGGCTCAAATCTTAAATTCCACTATATTTCATAGATGACTCTTGAAAAAACTCAGTTGTCTCCTGCCTAGATCCTGGAATCTTGCTGACCCATTGCATATACACCCCTGGTTACCAGGAGGGTTGTGGCCCCAAAATGGAAGGGGTAGGGCCAGCCTAAGGGGACTCCCTTTTTCCTACAAAGTACCTGGATGGGCTGTACTAACATTGGGCTTTGTGACTCTCCTTTTCTTCCTATGTTTTCACAATTTAAAAATCACTCGTCTGGCTGACACATTTTTCTTCAGATAAAATACTAGTTCCTAAAAGTTCGGCAGACTCCATTTTTTTCTAAGGTAACTGCAACTACACTATGAACAATTATATATGGCTTAGCACTAACTTCCAGAGGGAAAACATATTTCCTTATTTCAGAAGTTCCTGGGAATAATAACTTCATTCCTTTCTTTTCTGCTTGAAGGCCAGAGCTAGCATTTAAGTTAGAGCTGGCCTCTGAGTTCCTCCTTACTGACATTCTCCAGAGCCACTGGCCTGCCAGATGCAATGAGTTCCTCTCCTCTCCTAACCCTCAGTATATAGCCCTTAGGGGACCCTTGACTCGGATCCACATTTGTTAAGCTTATGGTAGCTTTATGTCATAGTTGAAGGGTCATGGGCAGATATCAGAGTTCCCCTTTAGCCAAAAGTTTAAAATACTTTGGGATTAGGAGTTTGGTATGATGAAATGGTATTAAAAGTCATGAAGTTGTCATTTTAACGATATTTCTATTAAATAAGAAGCAATACAACAGGTAACTTAAGCTCTGAATGACTATCATCAGTTCTCGTCCTTACTTTAATGATAGAGCAATCTACTTGCAGCTTAGAGGAAAGAAGCCATGTTATGTCATGATTACCTACAAAAATTAAATTTAATCAACAGTATCACTTTCCAATACAAAGGAGAATGAACAAAAGTCTGTTCAGGAATTACACCCAGTAAAGCTACTTCAAGGCTCAAATCCAGGGAAATGGTACATACAAAGGAACAGTACTGGAAATGCTCTTAATTCTCTTGAAATAAAAAAGAAAAAGCTTTTCTTCTTGCATTAAGAGCTATTGTCAAAGAGAGCAGAACAGGACTAATACCGACCTCTGTTACCATCATGCTCCCTAAGTAACAAAGAATAAACATACGCCTCACTTCTTAGCTCCCCTCAGATATCTGGTGAGACAAGCAAAAGTTTGAGACCTGTGCTAAGCTACTCTTCTTTCCCACACTAAACAGAACCTTACTTCTCCTTAGCATTCTCATGGTGACTTTTCACTTACGTTGGCCAATTCCCTTTCTTTGTAATGTTCTCTTAAAATGACTTACATTGTTGGTGTTGCTTTGAACAAATTCATCAGTGGATAAGGAAGATCCATTGATATCCAAGAGAGCAGAGGATAAGGAAGAATAATAGAAAGCCACTGTTCTTCTACATGGTAAGATAATGCCTTGGTCTCTTTGGGCTACTGTAACAAAATATCATAGACAGGTAGCTTATAAACAATATAATTTATTTCTCACAGTTGTGGAGGATGGAAGGCCACAGGCAGGATGCCAGCCTGGTCAGGTTCTGGCGAAGGCCCTCGTCTGGGCTCCAACTTCTTGCTGTGTCTTCACTGGTAGGAGGACTAGGGAGCCCTGTGGGGTCTTTTTCATAAGAGCACTAATTCCATTCATGAGGGCTCCACCCTTATGACCTATACACCATCCAAAGGCCCCACCAAAGCCATCACCTTGGGCATTATGTTTTCACCATAAGAATTTGGGGAGGATATGCATATTCAGACCGTAGCCGATAATGATTTAGCTTAACACTTGTATGACAGATTCATCTCATGCTGCTGAAATAAGCTGAACAGATGGGGGAAACATTCCTAATCTATAAATTGTCTTCAAGAAAGAAAACCAGGTCTCTAGCAACATGTTTCTAAGGGCTGAAACTCCTGTCAGGTTCTGCTTACCCCTGCATCCTAAGGCAGAGCATGGTTCTTTAAGCACACAATATTTGATGAATGAATAAAAGAATGAGACAAGAAAAAAAAACCTGCCTTAATGGACTACAGGATGCTACCCAGTAAATCTTCTTACCAGTTCTCTCCGATTTATTTTACTAGAATTAACCACAAAATGTAAGTTCTATTACTAGCCTGGAAAGTTCATGAAGGTAGGCATTGTCTGTTTCATTTACTACTGTAGCTTTAGAACCTATAATAAAGTATTAATGTGATAAATGATTCATATTTCTGGAATGAAGTAATGAATAAAAATCTCACAAGATCTTCACACGGGAAGAAAACTGTAGAGACAAAGAACAAGGAAACAATTATCACAAAAGTCAAAATGGTCATTTCAGCAAGGAGGGGAGTGTGGGGCATTGAACATACTGGCAATGTTCTTTCTTAACATAAGTTTATTACACAGCGGTGTACATTACAATTTTTTGGTAAACTATACATACATGATTTATATACCCTTTTACATTTATGATATATTTTGCAATTTAAAAAGGAAAAACAATCTCCCAACTCTTACAAGCTATCAAAAATACAAACGTATGTTCTGTTAAAAATGTTTAACTTACTCTTGACTCCAAACAGATCTAAACTAAGGAAAAAAGGAGCACATCATGCTAGAAGAGCGAGGAGCACAAGCTCCTACAGGACACAGGGAAGTCGGATGCTCTAGCTTTGGCACACGTCAGCCCTCCCAGCTAGCACTGAGAAGGTTTATGAGTAAAAGGCAGACCAAGGGAGACTTCCGGGAAGATGGCGGCGTGAGCAGGGTGGCAGAAATCTCCTCCCAACACTATATTTATCTACGAAAATACAGAAAATACAACTATTCCTAAAAGAGAGACCAGAATACACAGGAAAGCGCACAGCGTGCAGCTCCACCCGAGAGGACTCAGCACCCCAAGAGGCAGGTAAGATACGGAGCCGCGACCCGGCAGGATCCAAGCACTCCCCCACCCCAGCACACCGGCAGGAGGAGAGGATTCAGAGCCGGGAGGGAGTGGAAGTACACCCCGCGAAATAACCAGCCCCGGTGATCTGCACGGGGAGCGCTGACACACATAGCATGGTGCAGCGGAGATTAGAGAGACAGAGGGGCAGGATCTGAGCGGGGAACATGCCAGGGTGCTTGCAGCCGGCTACCAGGAAGGA
The DNA here is from genome assembly GCA_032199065.1 of Smutsia gigantea. Classification (NCBI taxonomy): domain Eukaryota; kingdom Metazoa; phylum Chordata; class Mammalia; order Pholidota; family Manidae; genus Smutsia; species Smutsia gigantea. The sequence continues at coordinate 3,414 of JAVSCE010014677.1, read as the reverse complement.
AAAAAGAAAAAAGAAAAGCGCGCGCTTTCTTCAGCGGTCTTAAAGAGACAGGAGCCCAGCGGAAGAGCTGGATCGCGCCGGCACACTCAGCCCAGCAGGCTGAGAGTCCTGGGGAGTTTCGAACCCCTTAGCAGGCGACTGGGAAAGGGTGGCCACACATCGACTTCCCAAAGAGATCAACAGCCTCCCATTAGTTCCCACCCCGGCCAGAGCTACAAAGGACCCTGCGGAGCGGCACAGCCATGGCTGCGGAATACTGGGGCAACAGCGCCACCTACAGCATTCCCACAGAATCTACTCCCAGTGGGTGTTGTTTTTGTTTTGTTTTGTTTTTTGTTTTGTTTTGTTTCTTGTTTTTTCTTTTCTTATCTTTCTTTCTTTTCTTTTTCTTTCTTTCTTTCTTTTTTTTTCTCTTTTTAAAGTCTTAAAGAGCCCAGCTGACATACGTGGCAACTACCAGCGACCACTTCCATAGCCATGAAAAGACAGAGGAATATAGTCCAGAGTAACACCAACCAGACAACCCCAGAGAGGGAGCCTGAAGGGATGTAAATGCACAGTCTTCCAGAAAAAGAATTCAGAATAAGTCATAACCATGCTGATGGATCTACAGAGAAATGTGCAAGAGCTGAGGGAGGAAGTGAGGAAAGTGAGAAAAGACAATGCAGAAATCAGACAAGCGATCGATGGGCTTAACAGCAGAATGCATGAGATGCAAGAGACTGTTAATGGAATAGAAATCAGAGAACAGGAATACAGAGAAGCTGAGGCAGAGAGAGATAAAAGGATCTCTAGGAATGAAAGAATATTAAGAGAACTGTGTCACCAATCCGAACAGAACAATATTCGCACTATAGGAGTACCAGAGGAAGAAGAGAGAGAAAAAGGGACAGAAAGTGTCGTTGAAGAAATAATTGCTGAAAACTTTCCCTCGCTGGGGAAGGAAATAGTCTCACAGTCCACGGAAGCCCACAGATCTCCCAACACAAGGGACCCAAAGAAGACAACACCAAGACACATAATAATTAAGATGGCAAAGATCAAAGATAAAGACAGAGTATTAAAGGCAGCTAGAGAGAGAAAAAAGATCACCTACAAAGGAAAACCCATCAGACTATCATCAGACTTCTCAACAGAAACCTGACAGGCCAGAAGAGAATGGCATGATATATTTAACGTTATGAAACAGAACGGCCTCGAACCAAGAATATCGTATCCAGCATGATTATCATTTAAATATGATGGAGGGATTAAACAATTTCTAGAGAAACGAAAGTTGAGTTTGCCTCTCATAAACCACCACTACAGGATATCTTAAACGGACTGCTCTAGAGGGAAGCACCCCTAAGGATAAAAAGATGTCACCAGAGAAAATAAAATAATAGCAAAGAAAGCAGACCATCCAAATACTAAGAAAAGGCAAAGAATAAAACACCTACTATATATAGAAAGAATGGAGGAGGAAGAATAAGAAGGGAGAGAAATAAAGAAACATCAGACGGTGTTTACAATAACTTAACAAGAAAGTTAAGTTAGATCATTAAATAGTAAAGAAGCAACCCTTGAACCTTTGGTAACCACGAATCTAAAGCCAGCAATGGCAATAAGTACATATCTATCAATAATCACCCTAAATGTAAATGGACTGAATGCACCAATCAAAAGATACAGAGTAACAGAATGGATAAAAAAGCAAGACCCATCTATATGCTGCTTACAAGAGACTCACCTCAACCCCAAAGATTTACACACACTAAAAGTGAAGGGATGGAAAAAGACGTTTCATGCAAACCACAAGGAGAAAAAAGCAGGTGTTGCAGTACTTGTATCAGACAAAATAGACTTCAAAACGAAGAAAGTAGCAAGAGATAAAGAAGGACATTACATTATGTTAAAGGGGTCTGTCCACAAGAGGATATAACCATTATAAATATATATGCACCCAAAACAGGAGCGCCAGCATATGTGAAACAAATACTAACAGAATTAAAGGAGGAAACAGACAGCAATGCATTCATTTTAGGAGACTTCAACACACCACTCACTCCAAAGGACAGATCAACGAGACAAAAAATAAGTAAAGACACAGAGGCACTGAAAAACACACTAGAACAGATGGACCTAAAAGACATCTACAGAACTCCGCACCCAAAAGTAAGAGGATACACATTCTTCTCAACTGCACATGGAACATTTTCCAGAATAGACCACATACTAGGCCACAAAAAGAACCTCAGTAAAGTCAAAAATACTGAAATCCTACCAAAGCAGTTCTAAGAGGAAAGTATATTGCAATCCAGGACTATTTAAAGAAGGAAGAACATTCCCAAATGAATAGTCTAAAGACACAATTACTGAAATTGGAAAAAGAAGAACAAATGAGGCCCAAAGTCACCAGAAGGAGGGACATAATAAAGATTAGAGAAGAAATAAATAAAATTGAGAAGAATAAAACAATAGAAAATATCAATGAAAGCAAGAGCTGGTTCTTTGAAAAAATAAACAAAATAGATAAACCCCAAGCCAGACTCATTAAGAGAAAAAGAGAATCTACACACATAAACACAATCAGAAATGAGAAAGGAAAAATCACGACGGACCCCACAGAAATACAAAGAATCATAAGAGAATATTATGAGAATCTATATGCTAACAAGCTGGAAAACATAGAAGAAATGGACAACTTCTTAGAAAATACAACCTTCCAAGACTGACCAAGCAAGAAACAGAAAAACTAAACAGACCAATCACCAGTGACGAAATCGAATTGGTAATCAAAAAACTACCCAAGAACAAAACCCCTGGGCCTGATGGATTCACCTCTGAATTCTACCAGACATATAGAGAAGAAATAACACCGATTCTCCTTAAAGTTTTCCAAAAAATAGAAGAGGAGGGAATACTTCCAAACTCATTCTATGAAGCCAGCATCACTCTAATACCAAAACCGGGCAAAGACCTCACCAAAAAAGAAATTTACAGACCAATATCCCTGATGAACGTAGATGCAAAAATACTCAACAAAATATTAGCAAATCGAATTCAAAAATACATCAAGAGGATCATACACCATGATCAAGTGGGATTCATCCCAGGGATGCAAGGATGGTAAAACATTCGAAAATCCATCAACATCCACCACATCAACAAAAAGAAGAACAAAATCCACATAATCATCTCCATAGATGCTGAAAAAGCATTTGACAAAATTCAGCATCCATTCCTGATTAAAACTCTCAACAAAATGGGGTATAGACGGCAAGTACCTCAACATCATAAAGGCTATATATGACAAACCCACAGCTAACATCATACTTAACTGCAAGACGCTGAAAGCTTTTCATCTAAGATCGGGAACAAGACAGGGATGCCCACTCTCTCCACTGTTATTCAACATAGTACTGGAGGTCCTAG
>JAVSCE010014676.1:0-89134 GCA_032199065.1 Smutsia gigantea | reverse complement strand
TCAGTTTAACTGAAATGGGTCTAGTGGAATAAAAGAAAATTCAGGGAGTTTAAAAGACAATTAAGCATATTCTGTTTGGAGGAAAAAGAGACTAAATACATTTTACCTTGCTACAGATAGCAAATGTTCAGTGCAGGAATATTCTACAGATGTGCCCTGTTGTCTAAAAAGTTGATATACTAAATACCTAGAGAAAGCAGAAATTCTTAAATTCTAAAAGGAGCCACCTTGAATTGTCTTTAAAAATGCAGTTTTCTATGGAAACAGATGCTGGATTTGCAAGAATTACACATACAAGGAGATTTTCAGGAATATATTTGTTACTTAAAGATCTATTTAAGAGACTGGAGATATATACTTCACTATACTAATTTATCTTAGCCATCCCAATAATATTATTAAAATTATGTAGCATTAAGGACCTCAAATCAATGAAGTTAGCTCCAAAAAATGGTCAAGACTGAAAAGAAGGATGAAATCATATTATATTAGGTGAATTTTGAATATCCCATCAGAATTATTTAAGTGATTTTTCACTTCTTGATGTAGAAAAATGACATTAATTACTGTGATTTGTTCAATAAATTCATATCTCAACAACTGGTTTCTCTGTAAATGACCTCCTCATTTGCTGTCAGACACCCTGACTCACAGTTTTAAACCGAAATGCTTTGTGGAGGACACGCAGATCCAGAGATCTGATCTCAGACCAAACTGAGTCTCCCAACAGCAAGGGGCGTCTCCTGGTTCCTGGGGCCGCTGACTGTTGCACCACATGGTTCTGATTAGTCTTTAAATGCATTGCAGGGCACAGCTGAGCCCCACCAGAAGATCCGAGCCCGCGGCCCACTATCAGTAAAGTGGGCAGCTGGAAGTTGGAATAAAGTACATCCACACAAGGGAATTATGCAGCTGTGTGTGTGTGTGTGTGTGTGTGTGTGTGTGTGTGTAAATAAGTTTGTATGTCCAGACATGGAAAACTCACCAAAATATGTTGTAAAGTAAAACAAACAAAAAGAAAAAAGGTGCAAAATACTATCAATAATATCATACCTTCTGTGTAAAAAAGGGGAGTAAGAATGTATTTTGAATTTGATTATATTTGCATACAGGAACGCAGTGATTAAAAAAATAGCCAAATGTAGTTATCTTTTTAGAAGTGCTAGAAGGGTAAATAGGGGATATGCATTCAAAATAAGATGTCTCAATATGTACCTTTCTTACATTTTCATTTTGAATCATGACTATATCACAGTAAAAAACAATTCATTAAGTAAGAAATAAATTCAGCAACGCTCTTCCCATATCACAGTCTATGGTGATAAATCAAAGTATCCTAAGCCTGATTTTCCCAGTTTGTAAGTTATTTTAAATGCTGTTTCATATATGGGTCACTTTGAGGGCCACTGAGTTCAGACTCAGGGATCTAAGTGCAGAATCAAAATGGCCATTCCCTACGCACGTTGGTCTCTGCCATTTTAGCAGCCACTTGTTTACACACCAATTCTTACACTGAATTGACTCTTACCAGGCAATCAATTAGGCTAAAAGGACCTCACTGATGCCTAGCAATATACCTGTGAATATCTGCCTCTGAGTTTAAAAGACTAACCGCACAGCCCTGGAAGCTTTTTCTAAATTATATCCTACATCATTTGGACATTTTATGTTTTATTTATATTTTACTATGTTTGTTTCTTCTTCTGCAAGTCACCCTTAATCATTTGTGGAATACTGGGGTGAGAAAATAAGACCAGGTAGAGGGAGCAGAGAGGAAGGGCGAGGAGGGAGGGAGACAAAGGAGACAGCAGTGAGGGAGGGGACAGATGGTGTAGAGAAAGGAAAAGGTAGACAAGTAGGAGAGGGAGGCCACCTCTACTTTGCATTATATATTAACAAAAACAACTCATTAACCAGGTATTCAGAACCATGAATGCATTTTGTCGAAGGAACCCATTTAGGTCTTCAGGCTAGCCCCCAAAAGCCTGTTGAACTTAAATTGGCTAGCCATTGAAAGCGCTCTTGTCAAAAATACCCCTTTCTTTTCCAGCCCTGTGGGCTCAAAGGGACTGAGGGAAGACATTTCAGCAGCTGAGGCCACTTCCAGTACCCACCTTCCATCTCTTGCCTCCCCCTCTCCAGGACTCCTGGAGCCTGGTTTTCCTGCGGCCACCCTCAGTGGGCCCACAGCTAGCTGGCTCTTCCTTGTTAAAAATCAAACCAAAACAACAAAAAAAATCTCCTTCTCTGACAGCCTTCCAAATCTCAGATGTTAGGGAGAAGTTTGATGAGTTATGCTTATGTGTTGATGATTTATTAACCTGCTCAGAGGTATTTTCCTGATCAGAACTTCTTTACAAAAGCTTTGTGGCTGGTGAGGGCCAGGCAGGCAGCTCAGACTTGTGCAGCATCTCAAAGTAAGTGGCCAAACCACAACCCAAACTCAGTTTTCTGGTTCCATTTCCAGATTTTCTTAGGTTTAATCTCTGCTAGTCTTTCAAGGCCTCTTAGAATTTAAAGCAGTAAAAGTGCCTGGAACTGAGTCACCTAACAAGTACTTACGGAATGTTTACTGATATTAGGCAACCAACCCTGCCTCCAAGCCACTGGGCTGCACCTGAAAGGTAGAGAGAGCAGAGCAGAGGCGGAAGGAGAGCAGCTCTGGATGATAGGAGCTGGTCCTGGGGGGCAGAACCCGGGGCATAGGCTTTGGGTAAGCTGCTAATTAGCTCTTCTGAGCCTTTATCTCCACAGGGAACGTGCAAAACCCTTTTCAAAATGTCTAAACCTTCTCACTTGATCCTTCAGTCACCCTGAGAAAGAATAATCCTCCTGGCAAAAGAATCTGAGCAGTTTAGTAAGTATCTGAGGTCATCTCAGCCAAGTGCAGATAGCTCTACAACAGAGCAAAGCGAAGCTCAGGTGATTATGTGACTGTCTGAGGAGACCAAGAAGAAGGGGACCCATGGCCCAAAGCCTGGTGCTTCCTTCATACAAACAAGCATCCATATTTGCAAAGCTCCTGGGGCATCAGAACCAGGAAGAGAGATGGTGGAGAGGCCGAGGTAAGGGCTTAGACAGAGCCGGCCTCGGCTGCAGGGACACCGGAACCACTGCAGGCGCCCCGGGGCCTGACCCTGTGGTGCAGCCTTCCATTCTTTCAGAAGCATCCCAAGGACATTGCTTCTCTCCTCCGGCCTTCAAAACACAGCTGCTCCTGGGGAGGGCCTGTGGCTATCCAGACCCAGCAGAGATTGGGTGGGAGCGTTTAACTTGGCTGAGGGGTGTATTCAGCCCACCGATCTAAACCACATTCTCTACTCAGCTTTACGTACATACATGAATCTCAATGGAGACTTAAGGGGTGTTCTTAATTATCATTCTCTAAACACAACACTGTGACAGGAAACTGGCCCAATAAATGTGGTTCCTACTCCACACCTTCCTTTACATGAAGAGTTGAACTGATCCCCCCAATGGTTCCATTCGTAGGGACAGTTCATTTAGGGGACACCTGTTGTGTCCGAGCATTGTGCTAGGCACTTGAGGAAACAAAGATAACAGAGAAGCTCCTGGAAAGACAGGCACACAGAAGGGAAATGCCAACATGGAAAGCACAAAGATGATGCCGCGCAACTTTAAAACTGGTTTACCACATTCGGCAAGGTGGAGTGGGACCACTGCTATTGCCATCAGAAGAAGAGATAGACAGGTGACAAGTGTCCCCACTTGCCCAGGAACCACACAGAGTTCCTATAACCACAGGGCCCCTCAGATTCTGCCTCCAACCTCAGGGCCAGACTCTTAAAATAGGAGACCTGGAGCAGAGAGCCATGTGGAGAGGGCAGAAAGGAAAGCAAGGAGCCTGATGACACCTGCCTCCTGTCCCGAGTGCCACCACCGGCCAGCTCACTCTCAGCCAGAGCAATCAGGTCCCATGTTTCCATGGGGAAAGGACCAGTTTTTTGCGATGATTTCCAATGATGGTTCCATTTCTTTAAAAAGCTCTGGAAGCCATAGGTTAGGATAGCAAGGAATCCCAGGGAGGATATCAGGGAAATGCAAAGGAGATGGCATGAAGGGGTGGAAAAAGAGCCTCCACTCAAGGATCCAGAGGGAGCAAATAAAGGCTGCAGGGCAGATGAATAATTCTCCATGAGACTACCCTGCAGATGATGGACTACCGACACCTGAGCTGGTTTAGGAAGACAGTCCTTAGGTGTCCATGAAGGAGGGTGGGGACAGTAGCTAGATAAGACATAGAGGCTCCTTCTCAGGGAGTTTTACAAATACCTTCACAAGTGACTGGCTGACAGGGGACAAGACAGATGCCACCTCAAGGCATTGTACTTCACTGCGTTCACTGAGTGCAGGCACGTTATTTAACACATTGTGGACGCTCAAAATTGGCTGGTGGGTGAATAAACAAGCCCAGCTAGCAGGACCCAGATTCTCTCAAAGCATTTGTGAAAGTCCTGCTGTGACCCCCAGAGATTCCCACCCAGCTTCACTGCCATCGTGGCATGTCTCAGCCTGCTTTCTAGACCGTGAGCTCTGGGAAGCCTGGGCCTTGTTCACCTCTCTCTGTCTAGTACAGCTGCCAGCTTAGTGCCTGATGCCAAGAAGACATGAATCCTTCTATTCACTTACCCACCTCCCTGTGGGTTTTATTTTCCTGCCCACTACCTCCTCCTTTGTTTTCTGGAAAATGCTCCATCGTTCATTTCCAACATGATGGTTTGAGGGAGGTTTAGACATCCTCTAAAAAACCTGTCCCACCTCACCCCAGATTGGACGAGGTCAGACGTCTGAAGTGACTAAGGGCTCTGGTCCAGGGATGGACAACGATCCAAGCGCTGCTGCTCAGACCTCTTCCCGGAATCCAGGAACCGCATCTCCTTGTCTCTATTTCAAGGTGGGGCCGAAAACCGAAAACCTGAGAGGTGACGGCAGGCGCGTCTCCCGCTGTGCAGAAAGGCTGCCTGGAAGGATGCTGCTGACACTCAGAGGCAGAGGCAGGGGATGAAGAGCAGAGGCCAGTGGCATTTGGAGCCCTGGCTAGTCACACCTGCAGCCGAGTTGCACCCCCACCCTTCCTACGGCCAAGCTCTGTGAAATCAGCAGGTGCCCCATTTTCCTCTCAGTTCAAGGTGGGTTTTGCCACTTGCAACCCCAAGATGCCTGACTAATACATGAAATGCATTAATATTTGGTATCGTTAGGTCCCGGGGGAGCCTTGAGAACCGCCAGGAACCATGCGATCACTGTGTTCCTCCTTCCTCACCTTGACAGTTGGAATCTACATCAGTGCAGGAAACACATCAGGCTTAGAACAGAGGTGGTGGGAAGTGGGGCTGCCTTTTTCTGCAGAAGCCCCAGCCTGTGGAGAAATCACTGAAGTCCCCAAGAACAGAAAGCGACGTGAAGAGCCTGAACAATCAAGAAGCTCAATGAGAGAAGAGGAAGGCAACTGGAATAAAAAGAAAGGTTGGCAACTCAGCACTGGGTTCATTTTAATCTATATGCCAAGAAGGAAGAAGCGGTCTCTTTCCATTACCTACTGTGCGGTGTCTCCCAGGGCAGCCTGAGAGCTGTGCTGTACTACTGTCAGGTTACATACAGCCAATACGGTGCCGTGGTTCGCAGTGTCTGCTCTGGGGACCAGCAGCTTCAGCATCATCTGGGAACTTGTTAGAACTGCAAATTCTCAGCTCTGCCCAGACCTACCAAATCACATCTCTGGGCTGGGCCCCGCAGAGCGCTTTAGCAAGCCCTCCAGGGGAATGCCAGTGCATGAAGTTTGAGAAGCAGGGGCAGTGTTTTGGCTAAATGTGCAGCTCTGGCACCAGGTTCTAATGAGCTGTGCCCACTGGAGTTGTGCACCGTGGTGCGACCCAGGATTGCATTCTACCTGAGCCATTTACTGTCGGTGTAGACGTTAGCAAGTACTTAACCTCTTTGAGCCTCAGACTCTTCATCTGTAAAACAGAATCAACAGTAGCCATTTGTAGCTGACTTGAGGATTGGATGAGATCGTTCAGTACCCAGCACATGGGGCCCCCGTTGATGGGTGTTGGGGGTTTGTATCATTTTCCTGAGGATGATGCCAGGGCAAGGCCCTGGACCCAGGGAAGCCAGCGGGGACCTCTCCACACCAACCTGCTCTTCTAAAACACTCACTACTACAGCCTGTATTTATTTTTTGGCCTAGCAAACTTCTACTTATCCCTCAACACCCTGCTCAAGGTCACCCCCTCTGTGATGGTTTCCCAGTGTTGAATCATCCTTCCTTCTGCTGCGCATCCTCCATCAGAGCCCTCAGACTGCCTGGATATGAACCCTGGGGCCCTCCCTCTTCCTAGTTGTTGGATCTTAGGAAAGTTTCTTTACCTTTCTATGCCTCAGCTTCCTCATCTGTAAAATGGGACGAATAATTGTATTTACCTATGGGGCTGTTGGGGGATTGATTCAATGAGGCAATACGTGCAGAGGTTTACGACAGTACCTGGCATACAGTAAATGCTCGGTAACTGTTAGCTCTGCCTCCTGGGGCCTGTCACTCTGTAGGTGTTACATAGATGGAGGGATGAGTGAATGGGTGTGAGGTGGGCTAGGTCAAGGGTGAGGTGAGCGAGGGCTTGCTTAGGACATAAAACTTAAGGGGGCACAATAAACTCGGTCCAATAAAACTTGGAAAAGTTTAATAGAAAACTGTTTCAACAAAACCACTTATAAACACAGGCAGATGGTCCATAGTTTGCTAATCTTATTTTTTTTTTCATTAATTATTATTGGTATTGATTAGTAAGGCATGGGGCATGGGACACAATTACTTAACCTGCTCTCTAGCCCCAGCTGACCTTAACAGCATGGGTCTTGTGGTTCCTCATCAATGTGTAGCTCTTCCTTGTTTCACCATGTGTCACAGTCAGCAAGAAGACTCCAGAAGGTGCTTTCTGCAGGCTCTCTGCCCATGGCCCAGGGCTGCATCTGTCAGCTCAGAACAGGCTCCTTTCTAAACTTCAAGACACATGGAGCCTTAAAGGGAGTATAAATTTAAAGTACAGTGATGTCCACTTGCAGTTTTCAGATACAATCAAAGGTAAGAAGAGTATTGCTTTTTATACGTATGTACGTGTATGTTTGGCTGTGTGATATTTTCTGAAATTTTCAAGGATGTCTGTGTCCATAACCAAGCTAAAAATAGAGTCATCTCTTTCAAAAACATTTCCTTGGCGATGTGATGTGTGGCCAGAAGGTTCGGCCACAGGACACACGTGTTCACATTTCAGATGCCTTCCTCATCCCAAGAGGGACAGTCTGAGGCTGAGCCAGGTTTGGCCTCATTAAGAGGCCAGCACACATGCCATCCTTGTTTGAAGGGCAATCGCTTGCTACGGAATTAGTTGTACTTGCATGGACAGGCCTAGAGCTGGGCCCTATGCTCTCATACAGAGGCAGCTGTGGTAAAAGGGTTTTTCTTACTATTATAGTACACTTTGTGATCCATGATGGGGGATTTCTCTCCTTTGCTGGTTTTTATTACAAGGCCTTGAAAATGGAAACCATTTAGGGAAGTGAGTCGTGTGCTCTGGCAAGTTAGCAACGTGTGTCACTGCGCTGATTCAAAACCAGATCCAGTGTGGGTGTGCCTTTCTCTCCCAGGCTGATGCTGAAATCTCTGCATTTTTATTCTCTGCGGTGCCTCTGGCTCTGAGTGTGTACAGGCAGGACGTCATCCCAGGAAAGGCCAACGGGGTTTTGGATCAGATGTGACTGTAGGATCCTGCCACATGACCACTGCCTCAGCAAGGCTTGGTAGCAACAGGCTGGGCCTGTGCCCATCACTATTGAGCTGAGTTCCCTTTAGAGTTCTGAACCCAAAACTGTTCTCAGGTACTCCCCTTGCAGGCAGGGCCTTGACAAAAGCCGTATGCCACAGTCCTTCCGCTCTCAGCTTCTGAGCTGTCGTGCTCCCGCCACGGGCTGTCACTGTGCCGGGCTCTCTACCTCCTGCCCCACATGCTTCTTGTCTGCCCCTCTCCCCCACTGGACCCTAGACTCCATGGAGGTCACCACAGTATCTGTCTCGGCTAGCACAGTGCCTGGCACATAGTAGATACTTAATAAATGTTTACTGAATGGTGACATCTATATGAAAGTGAATCTTCAAGGAGCTACTGCCCGGGCCAAGGCCAGCTACACACCACTGATAATCAGTTCCAAGTCAGGCAGCCCTGTTAATTATGAGCTACATCCTGGGTAAGTTAGTCAGCTATACCAAGGTTTAATTTTCCACTCCATAAAGTGGGGATAATGACACCTCCCTCACAGGGTTATTGTGAGCCTAAAATTAGATAGTATTATTTTCTGCCATCCCTATAAGAGGATTATATGTCCCCGCCCATTGCCAATAGGCTTACAGTGCTGCCCTACAGGAGGTTTACTTTCAAACCCACTGACGTGAGGCGGGGCCATACGATTTGCCTTGAGCAATGGAATACAAGCTACACTACTGGCCAGAGTAGACTTTAAGAGCCACTGATGATTTCGCTGTCCTTTTTTTCCCCTCCATGAGTGCCAGGACAACAGTGTGTGCCGCATAGGGGCTGCTCCTTCTTCCTGGGTCCTAGAATGAAGACGCCTCCAACAGAGCTGTAGCCACCCCAAACCCAGTATAAATCACCAGTGGGAAAGAAACCTTTGTTAGGGTTTGCTTGTTACAGCAGCATAATCTAGAGAGAAAGCTGACTGATACATAGTGCCTGTCGCAAATCAGGGGGTTCGTAAACCTCTTTAGAATGATCAAGCATGGTGAGGCCTCTCCCAGATCAGCTGCTCCAGTCCTTTTGATTTATCTGGGTGTGACATTCAATCACGAAAATAAATTTAAGGTGCATTTTGTGGCAAATGAGAAGTGGATTTTTTTTTTAATGTGTTGCAAAGCTGACTCATTCTGTTAGGGTATAGCAGTGCCTACAGCTTAGAAACCTCATCCAAAAACTAATTTATTGAGTCTTTTTGCTTATGTTTATGGAGCCATTATTGGAGAACTGCGTGCTAAGCCCCTTATACATGTTACCATGTTTAATCCCCACAGTTGGTACCTGGGGCAATATAATGTTTGTGAGCTACCCCTCCCCACAACGGTGCCAGGATTTGCAAAGATTACATCTCTGCAGCACTCCCTCTAGATTGGCAGTGGGGTCAGACATTCCCCCCAGCCTCCCTTTCACTATGCCTCTAGACGGGGACGGTTAGTATATTACCCTCATTATACAGATGAGAAAACTGAGGCTTTGAGAAGTAGAAAACATGCCAAAGGTCATCCAGCCTGTCAGCAGCAGAGCCTGGATTGGAAGCCAGTTGCACCTGATTTCAGAGAAGCCCTATGCTGGGCTGTCTCCTATGTTCACCCACAAAACATGGTCCCATCTGCCTCTGGTTCCAGACTCAGGAATACTCACTGTAAGCCGGTATAGTCCTTCAGTGTGGGGCCGCTGTTCCTCCTACACCATCAGGTGGCCAGAAAACACCCAAGATTGAGGAATGGCAAGAGAAACGTGGTACTGGGTCAACTGGCCTAGGCTTTCATTTCCTCTTCTGATTGACACCTGTTGTTTGGCCACAGTGAAGCCTGCTGACCTTATGTGTGCAGGAACCCACCAACAATGTCAACTCTATGAACATTTATTTATATGCCAGGCCTTGCCTTAAGCACCAGTGCTATTCAGAGGTATTCAAGATGCGGCCCCTCATCCTTAAGAAGCTCTGCCTTAGTAAAGGGACAAACATGCAAATGATGAACTAGATTAGAAGGCCTTGTAGAGAGGGAGTACAGAAGAGAGAATGATTCAGTGGAAAGGAGATGAACTCGGGCTGAATATCAGGGACTGCTTCAGGGACTAGGCTGCATTTAGCCTGGCTTGGCAGAATGAGGAATTTTTCAACAGGCAGGAGCTGGGAAAGGCCTCTTGGGTGAAGGGCAAATGGTATAGCATTTGGTGGGTCACATGCCTAGAAATGCAGGTTGGAATCAGATTTGGGAGGCTCTAAATCCCAGTCTAAGAAGATCTGCTTTTACACTCTGAAAACATATCTTGAGTCAATTCTTAAACACCCAGCCTCTGAAGGGCTCATACCTGAGAAGCAATTCAAGTCTTTCTTGAATGGGTGGAGCTTCGGAGACAAACACCTCAAACAGCCTGAGGCTTGGACAACATACTACAGACACTAAGCAGGGTATCAGCCCAGACGGCAGGTAGATACCCCCCTCCTCAGAAAAGGTTAAGAATGGAACAAATACGGCTGTCTGAAGGTCCGCCTGGGTAAGAAGACTGATCCATTCACTGAACAGATATTTACTGAGTACCTACTGTGTGCCAGGCATGGTTATAGGCATCTGGGAAACATAGGGAAGAAAACTCCCTGCCCTCCTGAAGCTTCCATTCTAAGGAAACTTTTTATTAATAGCAGGCATGACTCTATGTGATTATCCATCCACTTATTAACTCAACCAGTCTTTATAATAACCTTACGAGACAATACTATTATCCTAATTGTAGAGATGGGTAAACTGAGGCTCACAGCTGTTAACTTACACGGGTCAAGGCAGTGAGCAGCAGGGCTGGAAGGCACTGCTCCAGACCCCTGAGCTGCTGCACTGTAAGCGGTGGTAAAGGAGGCGGAATTTTAGTTTCTCTGCTCACTGGGAATGGCTGGCCCTGCTTCTGGCTTCTACTTTAACCCCTTGAAGAGTCTGTATATGTCCCTAAGCTCCACTTTTTCACAGGTGAGGGGTCCTGTCCTCCCTCCCTGGGCAGTGGTCCTCAAAGTGTGTGTCCCACCAGTCTGCGCCCCACCAGTATAGAAACAGAAAATGTTTTGACACTTTTATAGCAATTTACTGAATCTAATAATAAAAAACTGGCACCTGTATTCTTTTTTTTCTCATTTCACTGTTCTAATAATTTATTTTCATCATACTTTAAAAAGTATTGTTTTGGGCTGAACTGAAAATTTAGAAAGAAGAAAATAAAACCTGATCCTTTACTGCAGATAGAGAGGCATTGTTCTCAGGGAGTTCAAGTTCCCGGGGCTGGGTGCACTGCATCCCTGAGAACAGAGAAACCCTAACAGCAGGTCCAGGAAACATCTGGGTACGTGCTTCCTGTAGGTCACCCTCCTTTCCATTGCTAGCAGGTGAGTGGGTTTTGGGGGGAGGAGGGATTGTGGCAGAAGCTGCTTTTAGTATGAGCTGTCAGGTCTTTTGGAAAAGCCAAAATTCATTAAATAAATCAAGCCAGGCCTCCTGGGGATGGGGTGAGCACTTTCCTCCAGGAGCAGCAGAGGGAGAGGCCAGCGAGGCTGCACCTGGGAGGCAGACGGAGGAGAGTTGTGGGAGAGCGGTATGGTGGTGGATGCCCGGAAGCTAGCTCCCAGCACTGCCGAGTTTCTGCAAGCATGGCTCAGAAGCCATACGGACTTCAGTCCTGAAGAGGTGTAAGGGCCCTACCGCAGGCATCTGGACACATCAGCCAGGACCAGAAGTGGCGGGCCTCCCCCGAGGTGAGCCTGGCACCTCTGCCCAAGTCTGGGTTGGAGGGAACCCCAAGTGTGACTGAGACTGCACTGCCTGCCAGGTGAGTGACCCTGGGGCTCGGGTCCATTATAATATAAAGAAAATAAAGAGTTATTTCTTGAACATGAGTTTGTGGATCAATAGTTATACCCTTTGTGAATAAATCTGAGGGTTGCAGTGGAAGAGGGACACTGGGTGTGCAGGACATAGAGGAGGTGAGCATTGTAGGTGAGAGCAGTCCCAGAGGGGAGAAAGGTGTGCAAGGAGCCACAGGCTGTCCTCCATGGCCCAGACAACTGGGAGCTGCAGGCCCTTTGCAATGCTGTCCCTTTACCTGGGATACTCTCTGCAAGGTCACTTTTCGAATTTTTCAGGTGTCAGCTGAAGCGTGCCCATCTTCACAGAGCCTCTCTGTGTGTCATGTGTGTGTGGTGTGTGCCTGTGTGTGCACATATACATGCATGTGTGGACGTGCCATAAGCACATGTGTGTGTGTACATGCAGGTGTGCATGTGGAGGGGGGGTGCAGGGAAGAACTGTGACCAGAGGGCCTTACAGTTTGCAGTCCTGCGGCTCTTCACTTGCTTTCCTGTCACTGTCTTCTCTTAGCCCCTAACTCCCCGGGTGACCCTCTCTCTGTGTCAAGCTCCACAGTGCTGTAGCCAGGACGGGCACTGGGTCTAGGGTCACTCCCTGGAAATGCAGGGATCCTGTTCTGTTCCTGGAGGAAATCCTGAGATTCTTCACGCAAAGACAGGAGGCCTGCCGCCGACAGCCCTTCCTCCCGGCTCCTCTCACGCTGTACTGCACTGTCTGGGCAGCCCTGAAGGCACCCCGCACCCTTGAGGCCTCCCTCCCAGTTCCTTTGCACTGACTTTACATGAAGTCCCCAGGACTCAGGGAACTGGGAGCTGGCATGACAGGTAGATGCCAAGGACTGGACACGGAGCTGGACGCACTCTCAGACACTCCGCACTTCCTATGCCCACCGAGGCCGTGATCAAACCTGCCAGGCTGGCCAGAAGACTTCTATCTTGACAGAGTCCTGACTGTTTCCTGTTGCTGAGCTGGCCAGAAATCCCCAGAGAAAAGCCTTCCCCTCAGATATTGGTTACTTCTGCTCTCAGCTAAGGCTATAAACAGGAAATGGAGAGAAAGGCTTAGAAATGAGATAGCATTATAAGCAAAATAGACCCTGCTGATTTTCATTTTCTCGTGAAAATCCAGTTTCAGTTTCCATTTAGTGGGACTGGAGAGGGGGGTTTTCCCAGGCCCCTGGTACTGGGAAGGGGTCGCCCGAAGCTGCATCATAGAGTAGATGTCTTTGGCCACAGTGGCCTCTGAGGGACACAGGAGTTCCTCTCCCTGGGAGCGGGCCAAAGAGGCCAATCTTGGAAGAGGTTTCCAGAATTCCAGACCCCAGAGCCTGGGTCCTAAGCCCCTTCCCACTTACACAGTCAGTCATCCAACGAACATTCATTGGGTCCCTGTTGTGAGCCAAGTGCCGTGCTGGACCATGGCGCTGGGACTATCACAGAGAAAAGGGCCAAGTCTCTGCCTCTGTGAAGCTTACAGTCCAGTGGTGGAGACAGATAACCAGACATTCACACGTATTCTTGAGAAAGAACCCTGTTTGGCCCACCACTCACCTCAAACCTATGAATTTAAACACAACCAAGTCCAGTTTCCTTTGTAGACTTACTCTCAGCTTCTGCTCCTGTTGGAACTTCCCAAAGCAAGCCTGTGGTGGTCTTTAGACAAGTCTGCAAACTCTTTGATACTTCTCCCTTCAAGGCCTGGAATCTAACCGGCCTCCCCTTGCTGGCCTAGTGAAATGCTTGTTGTTTTGATATCTGCATATATCATATTGTAATGTTTAGACATACTGTCATTTGGTCTAATCACTCAGTTACCGTCTCCTGCATTGTGTTCTGTATCAGTGTGACCACAGGCTCCTCTAGATAATGTGAAATATGCCAACCCCTTCCTTGTATCTCTTAATTCAACAACAAACAATTATTGAGTCTCAGGCACTTTGCTGGGCTTATTCACATATGTGACCTTATTTAACTTGTATATCTCCAAAGAAGAAAGCCATTTTACAAGCTGTGGAAGGTGAGGCTCAAAGTAAAATGATTAGCTTGGGAATTACCTGGCCAGGAAATGGCAGAGTTGGAATTTCGATCCTGGTCTTTTAAATCTAAGGCCAGTGCAGCCCCCTTGGACACAGCTTCTTTTCATTCAAAAATACATATTGAGTCACTTTTCCTTTCATTTCTTTTTTGTGGTGAGAACATTTAAAATCTAGTCCTAGCCATTTTCTAGTATATAAACAGTATTGTTAACTATAAACCCAATGCTGTGCATTAGGTCCCAACTCGTCTCTAACGAACAGAATGTGCCAGAAGTGATGCTGTGTAACTGTGGGGATGAGGCTAGAAAAGTGACATGGTTTCTGCCTGGCTCTCTGTCTCGGGACACTTGTTCTTGGGACCCAGCTGCTCCGTGGTGAAGAGTCCCTTGCCACATGTTCAGGCCATGGATAGATGTTCTGGCTTTCAGTGCCAGCTGAGGTCCCAGCAGACAGCAGCAGCAACTACTGGACATGACAGTGAGAAAGCCTTCCAGATGCCTCCAGCCTCAGCTACCACGAGAGACGACCAGCCCTGGGAGATCCTGAGTAAGTACTGCAGAGCTAAACTGCAAGACGTAATAGTAACAACAAGAACAGTAATAAGTGTTTTTGTTTTAAGCCACTAGGTTTGGGTGTTTTGCCAACAGGTAGCCAGAACAGACCTGTCCTGGAAACCCGCGGGACCCCCATCCTCTATAGCCTTGTTACTCAGAGCAGCCAGCAGACTGGCAGCATCAGATCACGTGGAAGGTTATTAGAAACACAGAAACGTGGGCCCCATCTCTGACCCACTGAACCCAAACCCACACTTTAACAAAATTGCCAAATGCTTCACATGCATGTGAAAGTGTAATAAAGACTGCAGAGCAATGCTTCTTAAAGTACATTATTTTAATGCATTGCTTAAAAAAATTAAAATAGAAAAAAATAACGTAACACACCCCAATATACCTACCACCCAGATTTAAGAGATAATAATAGCAAGCTTGTATTCTGTACTGAACACTATTTTAATTACTTTAGAAATATTAACTCATTTAATCTTCAGACAGCCTTATGAGACAGGTACTACTACATCATTGCTACCTATGCTACCGATGAGGAAATCATGATTAGGTGGCTTACTTAAGGTCACACAAGGTCACCCAACTCATAAGCAACAGGGCTGGTATCTGAATGCAGCGGGACTGGCTCTGTTCGTTTTCTAGACATTTAACACTGCCACCTCCTCCTCTCCCTGCCCCCATCTTAGATCCATCAAGTCTCCTTTGAAATTAGTCAATTAGTCTCCACTTCATCCCTTCTTTTCTTTGGTCTGCACAGCCACCAACCCAGCTTATCCAGGACTCCCACCATCAACTGGCCTTCAGTCGCTCCTGTCACCCCATTCCAGGGCATTCTCCCCTGTACTCAGATTAATCCTTCTGCAAACATTGCTCCTACCATCCTCCCGGCTCAAATATCCTCAGTGCCATTGCTCTGCTGGCTTCTAACCAGCTCAACCTGGACTCCAAAGCCCTTGAAACCTGGTCCCACCTCTAGTCTCCAGTGAAAAACACAACAGAGCACAGTGTCATCACCCAGCCTCCATCACAACACACCGGGGCTTCCCAGGTTGTTTGCACGTCTCCCTCTGTCTGGGCTTGCCTTCTTCCATACCTGGCTCTCCTTCTACTAACCCCACCTCAAACCCCAGCTCCTTGGTAAATTCTTCCTTGACTACTTGTCGTTTCAAGTATGAACTCCCATCCCTAAACTCCATGAACACTTAGTAGCATCTCATTATCTCCTTTTAGCTTTTAAAGTATTTTCAATGGTCAGGCACCTGCATAAGGCATTTACTTTTTCATTGGGCTACCATATGAATTACCAATACTACCAACACATAATATATAATTTACCATTTTTAACCACTTTTAAGTATATAGTTCAGTGGCATTGACCACATTCACAATGTTGTGCTACCATCACTACCATCCCTTTCCAGAAAATTCTTATCATCCAAAACTGAAACTTTGTACCCATTAAACACTAACTCCCTCTATCTTCTACCAACTACCTTCCCCTCAGCCTCTGGTAACCGCTCTTCCACTTTCTCTCTCTACTTCCTGACTCCATGAGTCTAGGTACCTCATACAAGTGGGATCACACAATATTTGTCCTCTGTCTAGCTTGTATAACTTAGCATAATGTCTTCAAGGTCCATCTATGTTGTAGCATATGAGAATTTCATTCCTTTTTAAGGCTGAATAATATTACATTCTATGGATATACCACCTTGTATTTATCCATTTATCTGTTGATGGAGACTTGGCTTGTTTCCACATTTGGCTATGGGGAATAATACTGCTATGAATATTCATGTGCAAATATCTGTTTAAGTTCCTGCTTTTCATTCTTTTATGCATGAAACATTCAAAAATTCATTCTTAAAACAAATCTATGGAAGTGATTGTTAGTTCCAATTCACAGATACAGAAAGTGAGGTTTCAGAGAAGTTAAGTCACTTGTCCAAAACCACATGTCTGGGGCTTAAATATTGTTTTCCTGACAATTCTGATTTTACTAATAAGCACTTTTATAGAACAGATGAGGATCTAACTTAGTAAGGATTCCATACTTCAAGGTTCTATGTGTAATCTCTGTTAATTCTGGTGGTAATGACAATGGCTAGACACAGGCGAAGAAATGACATCCTGTGTCCAGCAAAGGTGAACTGGAAACTCCTTCCTCTCTTCCTGCATGAAGCTGGATTCTAAGCCTCCTGATGAGTTAATTAGGTCCTGAACACACCCTTGTCTTAAAGAACTGAACCTGCAGTTCCTGGGGGAATCCTCTGTGGCCTGAGAGTTATTTACCCTAGTCAGGAAGAGGTTTTGATTTTGGGTTAAGGAACGGAAATAGCTGGACAGTTTGTTTCCAGAAGCAAAGCTGCACTCAGGTCCAGCGCCTCTGGTTCTGAGCCAACTCAGGTATAGTAAGGTCTCAGTATGAGGGGGGCTGATGTTCCGGTGGTATATGGGGGACCAACCTTGCCAGTGTCACCAGGACTGAGGGGTTTCCTGGGATGCAAGCTTTCAGAATAAAACCAAGAAAGTCCCAAGCCAAATGGGATAAGTTGACTACCCTAACCTAAATCGTTATGGTGGAAAAAAATTACTCATATCTGTCCTTTCCTTTCTTTTTCCCACTGGTTTAGACCTATGGCCTCCCCGCTGGACTCCTGGGTGTCCTCCTAACTGGGCTTCCTGCTTCATTCTCTGTCTATAGCAGTCCATCTGGCATACTGCTGCCTTGACCAAAAATCTTCAACCTTCTTCTGCACTAATTGCTCACAGCCGCTATCCTGGGCCCTAGACTTTAATAGGGCCACAAACCCATATGCCAATAAGGACCAGGCAGGTCATGTCAATGAGAGACATAGCTGTGTTGTAAGGCCACAGAAACTGATGGGGACTGCAGCCATGGCCACATTAAACATTTCTGAGGCTTGGAGCAAGTACATACATGGTGGCCACTTAAGTGTGTCTCAATATTTAAAAGTTGGAAATCAAGCTAAAAATTACTAAATAAACTATGTTCGCTCCTCCCAAGTTGGCAAACATACTTTATACTGACTCAAAGGTCAAGTTCAAATTGTGTTCTTGGATTCCTAGGAAACCCATGTTGAGTCCCGGTGGTACACAGTGAAGTCCTCTGGCCTGTTACCCACGTCCCTTCTCTTCTTGCTCCTGGTTCTGTCCTGTACCTCCAGGGGACTGCACTTCAGAGGTCCATCCACATACACCCTACCCCCAATACAATCTGCTTCCCTTTGGTACACCCCAAGGTGGCCCAGTCTCGGGAGGACAGACCTAGGGAAGAGGCCCACGTAAGTCCTGGAAGTGAGCTCGGGGCCCTGGTGTCTGAAGCACAATCTGGGGCAGGAGAGGCTCTGAAAGGTCAAGTCGCCTTGACTCTAAGACTCCTCGCCCCGTGGAAAAGGGGGTGGCCAGAGAAGGCCTTATTAAAGCCAGGACCCAGGATGGAGTCTCCCTTTCCTTGGGTCTGTGATGGTATTGATCAGGCCCACAGGAAAGCGGATGCCCCATCTAAAGGAGGCAGCTGAACATAATTCCAACTAATTCCTGCCTCTGAGGATGTGGGTCCAGTGTGACTGGATATTTTGCTTTTTCAAGAGAAGATAAAATTGTGGAATTCATTGATTGTAAATTGAAATTAAAACCAAACCAAGCCAAATACCCTGTGTGAGTCAATACAGTAAAGGCCAAACACAATATATCCTCAGGCCTGCCCGTGAACTTTGAGTTTGCAACTTCTTCCTTGAAGACCACCCTGTCCCTCCACGTCCTGGCCTTCTTCCACCTCATGTCCTCATTCTCTTCAGTTTCGTCCTGTTCTACCAATCAGGTGACCAGGCACAGCCCGAGTTTCCCAACTTGTGCCTGGAATGTCCTCCTCTGGATCTCATCCGTGCTTACGGACATCCTCCAAGAGCAAGTGCAGATCCAACCTCTTCAGGATGCCTGTCCCGATGCCTCCTGAAATTCTGGAGCTAGGGTCAGGAGACCAGAGTATGAATGCTGGCTTGGGAATTTTACACAAGTCATAAGGGCTCTGAACCGCATAGGTAAAATAGGGTGAAATTTCCATTACCCTTGAAGAGTTGCTTATTGGGAAAGTTAAATAATATATGTTAAAACAGTTAGTACAGTTCAGGGCATTTAATCAGTGCTCAGTAAATGCTAGCAGAAAAGGAAAGGAAATTTAACTGCTTTAACCAGCAAACCTCTTTTGTAAAGTGCCAGACAATACATATTTTAGGCTTTGGGAGCCACACGGTTTCTTTTCTGACTACTCAACAAAGCACACCTGGACAATATGTAAACAAAGGAGCATAGCTGTGTTCTGATAAAACTTTATTTACAAAAGCAGGCAGAGGGCCAGATCCGCCCCAAGTGTGAGTTACTGACCACCGCTTCAGCGCCATTCTTAGGGTTTGCTCTCTGGCTCTCAAAGCTGCTGTTATTAGCTACTTTTAATAGCTAATACTTTAATTCTGCCCATATTTACCAGGCAGCGTCCCAAAACACCTCACAAGAGATTGAATCCTCATCACCACTTTATACATGAGGAAACTGAGGTACCAAGAAATGGCAGTTGGACTCAAGAATTGGAAGTGTGAGCCATTGTGCAGCACGGGTTCAGGCCTTGCGTGGCACCCACAGAGTCTTGTGGGTGTATTGCTTCTTTGCTGTTGGATGAATGTGTGTTTGCAAGGAACTTTAAGTCACCCTCCTGCTCTCATGCACTGGTGGTACAACTACTGAACACACCCAACAGCAAATCTCCTCCACCCAGGCAAATGGCACAGGCCAAGAGCCAGTGTCCTGTGCTAAGCTGAGCATTTGCCTGGCTAGTAAGCACTAGGTTTGATGGTGTTCTGCTTTCTTTCTTTAACTCTTTCTCTTCATCACATGCCCATAGGAACATGAAACTGATCATAAATGGCAAAGAAAGGAAATGATTAGATGTAATGCTGACTGTTCAGTCATCAGACAGATTCTTTCTAATGGTCTATTTGGGTAAAGAGCTCTTGCTGTACCCTGAGCACTGCTTAACGTCACGTGCAACTGCCCAAAGATCAGGTGTGGAGATGGCTGACAAAGCAGAGATGCCCATCAGCATCCTGGAGGTAGCATGACCATCCACTTATTCATCCAAACTGGAACACTACCGAGAGTTAGACTGGGGAAACGTGCAAACTGGGACATGTGGTCACCTGGTCAGAGAAAGCTTTCTAAGCAGCCACTGGTGAACCTTTCGTGCCTGGGCAATACTGCTCTGCCTTCGAGAGAACAGGAACTGGCCCGTGACCCCAGCCCCAACACCATGAAACATTCATCTTATGTTTAGTACCACGTTTGTCTTAACTGGAGAAAATCAAGGAAAAATAGGCCTAGTCCCTGGGAGTATGTGTTGGTTACTGATTCAGAAGAGTTAAAGTCTACACTCATTAAAGTTAAAACTATATCTTTAATATTAAACTGGCATATTTAATATAGGGGTAATGCTATGCTTATATGTAACTTTCCGGTTGATTTTCAGCTGTGTGTTCCTAAGAACTTACATTCTGCGTGAGCATGTAACGTATACATGTACATGTGCCTGCACAACTCTAAGGGCATCATTCACATCATACTCTATATGAAAGGAGCCCTCTAGAATTATGCAGTGTGCAGCGTGAACAACCATACACTGTAGCCTTGCTGGGAAACTCCCATCCCATTCTCCATCAGCCAGAACTGGTATACTCCAACAACCCTAATCCTTAAAAAGCTGGTCACCCTCAGGGTGATTTGGCTGGCTGTTGTCTACTTGCCTACTCACTTCCAAAAAGTAGTAAGTACCCATCTACTCACATACCCTAGGAGGCACAGGAAAACTATTTTGTCTCTGCTCTGCTGTTAAACTTTCCTGAAACCTGCTGATGGAAATTCCATCTCTACTCAGGCCTGATGAGAGAAGGCCCGGGGCTGTCAGCATAACGCCAGTCCCTTCTTCTCTGACAAGGAGAGAGAAACTAAAACCTTTCAGTAATGCCTTTTTTGACAAGGACTCCTGTCACATCCTTCCCACTAAATTTTGGGAGCCAAGAGGTAGCATTAAATCTTGATGGCGGTTTTGACCCATAGTCTCTGAGTCTATGACTCTGGGTGAAACCAACTAATTTAGAGAGAGAAGATGCTGTTCCTGATCCATTTCTAGAACTAGAAAATTAGTCTTTCATCATATGAATGCCAAGGGCCCAAGTCAAGCTTGGACACAGAGAACAGGGCAGGGCTGACAGCCGAGGAGCTAAGGTGTGCGCAGGGGGCGATGGGAGATGAAGGCGCTCAGCGGGCCGGCGTTGGATTATCAAGACTTTGCTAAATGCAGGGAGGAAAGGGACTATTCCAGTTGTGTACAAAACAGCACGAGCAAAGCTGGGGTGAATGTGCTCAGTGAGGGGCAGGGAGGGCTCCTTAATTAAAAAGGAGAATTTGTGTTAGGGATCAGTGGGAACTGATGTTTGGTGGGAAGGAGAGATGGGAGAGAAAGTGTTACACTTTAGCAAACTCTGACTTCTGGAGAGAAGAGTTTGATCTTAATTCTGGAAGGAAAGGGTAAAGAGGCAATTCTCTATTCTTATGAAGGCAGGGAGTGCCTTGGTGATGACTTAACAGATGCTTCTACACTTGCAATGAAGGATTCCGTCATCCAGCCTGGTCTCCAGAAACAATCTGCGAACTGTCTTCTCTTTCCAGCACTCAGCGAGGGGGATTTTCTCCTGGCAGGTGAAAAGACCTGAAACCAAACTATCCTCAGCGAAACTTCAGCCAAGTAACTCTATTCAACTGGGAGCTTCCATGACTAGCTTTTATCTACTGCTTCTAAAGCTCTGAGCATCAATACAAACACACATATGCTTAGTGAACTGACGCAGACTGCGGAGCATAAAGGCCAAGCGACTGGCTCAGACACTGAGCTGTTAAGGAGCAAAAATGGTTTATGGCTTCAGATGCAGTTACATTGGACGTTTAGCTAAGGGGTACAAGGGAAGGAGCTTGCATTTTACCCAGAGCTTCCGGTGTCTGGGGGAGGGAAGCACTGTCCTTCCGAGGCTCAAATATTCGAGGTGCCTCTGGAGAAACCACCCAGAATAGATGAGCAGAGTGTGTGTCTGCTGCACTCAGCTCCCATGAGACTCCAGGTGGCTATTTACCAACTCCCAAGCCTCTCAGGGCCAGGAGAGAGGGGGGCATGAAAATGTCAGAGTTTAGCCCCAGTAAGGCCAATCTGTTTTATAGTTTTTAGAGGGAATCCAGACTTATTTTCCACCATACGTCTGGGTAAGTGAGGTGTTCCCCCAGTGAATTTCATACTTGGGAATGGCCACTGGGTTTCCATTGGGCTTGGAAAGACCCTGGAACAAGGCAGTAATGGGGGATTTGCTCAGGGACTCCTCAGGGCCAGGCCTGAACCACAGCAGATTGCTTATATGTTGGCTTTTAAAGGCCAGGGATTCAATAACTTCTAGGAAAAAATACCCTTCAGCTTGATGTATTTCTCTTCTTTTTTTCCTTTCCTTTTCTTTTTTTTTTAATTATAAAGACTCACGATGTTGACATCCACCTAGAATGCCACCCAGAATCACCTTAATTGTCCCCTAGTAAAACTACTCTTTAATAGATGAGAAAGTTGGGGCCAAGTGAGGAAAAAGGACTTCTAAGTCACCAATGAATGGCCTAACTGGGACGGAGTCCAAGGCCCTGGGTCCCTTCCCACTAAAAAAATACTGATTCTATGATTTCACATTCTTGTTGTTTTCAAAACAGACCCAAGAACTTAAAATTCAGAGGTTTGGTCGATAAACTAGTATTATGTTGTGCATTTTACAAACTGAATTGCTCAAAGGCGAGAGAGAGAAATAAACATTTGGAAATCTATGCTAGACTGAGTCCTCTGGGTTCACCTTAATTTTCTTTTGACCTGATTTCTCCCCATATCTTCTGTGTTTTTTTCTATAAACTGCCTCAAACACTTTCTGTTTGTAAAGGGAAAGAAAGGAGAATGGGAAAGCAGAGAGAAAAGTCTTTAAAACATTCCTAAAAGAAGCCCTACAAGGTAACTATTATTCTTGTTTTACAGAAGAGAAACTGAGGTTTGGTGGATTGAAATCAATAGTCCCGAATTACCCAGCTGGCCAGTGACAGACTTGGGATTTGACTTGACTCCAAAGCCTATTTTTTTTTTCTTGGTCTGCAGAGTTGAGACAAAGATTCCAGCCTGCACCTCTCCTCTGGACCACTCCTGCCTGCCCTGGGCTCTTCGGTGTTGTTTCCAACCCTCACTGCGCATCCAAATCACATGGAGCCATTTAGTAAATGCCCCAGGCCTCAACCACATCAATTAAGTCAGGATCTCTGGGGTGGGGCCCTAGTATATTTTTAAGAAAATGTCCCAGATTCTAATGTGTGGCAAGCAAGGAATGAGAACCAAAGAGCTACAGCATGGCACTTCCTGGGAGAATTCATGGACTTTTTGAGAAGTTCAACTCATCCTACAGGTGTGGGAGTGTGTCCTACAAGAAAAATAGGCTCATTCAATAGAAAGGAATAGAGAAGAGAATGCAGAAGGGATGAGAGAAGTGGAGATGTCGCTGAAAATCCTTTTTCCATTAAGATCTGCTTATTCTCTAGCACTGAGCCAACTGTACAGCTTGCATTGACTTAATCGCTGACTCTCCACGAGACTAACAAGAGGTCCCCGGAGCAGCAGTCAGCTTGCTAAGCTCAGAAGACAGACTGAGCTGAAGGCAGGAGTGCTTTACGGAGGAACCGGACATCGGGCTCGTCAAAGGCCTGCCAGCTCCATATTGCATCACTTTCCTCTCCTCTCTGGGAATTCACATCTCATTATGTAACTGCTGAACTAAGACAGAGGAGCCCGATTAGATCGGGCCTCCGTTAGTGAAAAACTGCTTATGCCAGAGGCAGTTCTAGCTGGAACAGATGTTACTTTTGTTTGTTTAAATGATGCTGTTCTTCACTGGAAAGTTTAAGTTTGCTGCTGATGTATTCAGTTCATTCCTTATGAAAAGAACAGCATGAGAGGCACCTGGTGTACCAACCTGAAGTCACCCCGACCTGGGTGTGAATCCCAGCTTTGTGTCTCTGCTCTGATTTCCTGTCGCACTGAGCAAGTCACTTTGTATTTCTCACCCTAATCTTCAAAATAAGGAAGTGGGGTTTTTAAGGGAATACAATGAGGCAAAGCAGTGTTTCCCAAATTTTAGGGGTAAATGAGCATGGCATTAAATAACATGGAACCACATAGCAAGAAAATTAGTACCATTTTGATTTTTTCCCATTCCATCTGATTATATTAAAGAGATGGAGGAGTATTTCTGACATTTCTCTAGCCTGGCTATTTCCTCCTTTAACAGTGAGAAGGCTGGTATCAGGTAACTGTTTGTACTATTAAGCAAAAGCACATAGGTGGAAATTAATAATGTCGATTTACACTTATTCTGGGGTTTACTTCTATGGCATGTGCTACCTCCCTAGGGGAGGCCTACAAAGTTACTTTTTAAGAAAATTTAAGTAAAAAAAGTGATTAAAATATCTAATAATGGCCCATAGGTGATATATACACAGGACAAAAATAACTAAGGTGATCTCCAAATGCTGAGGTTTAGGAAAAACTGAGTTAAGGTATGTGACAGAGTCTCACGGTGAGTCTGGGTCTAGTTAGGATTCAGTCAGAATTCAGGGAAGGAAGAAATGACTGAACCCATCCACATACTCCGGTTTGAAACAAGCTCTTGAAGAAAAAGAATTTGAGACTGCATATACTGACAGTGCAGACGAGTCACACTGATTGCAGATTACATCTCACTCTCAGGCTGCTGCAGGCCTGACCTCAGAACCCCGGCCTGAAAAGAGTACGTCCACTGCACATGTTTTCAAATCCTTCATGACTTGGAAATGAAAAAAGTTGGG
The DNA here is from genome assembly GCA_032199065.1 of Smutsia gigantea. NCBI lineage: Eukaryota > Metazoa > Chordata > Mammalia > Pholidota > Manidae > Smutsia > Smutsia gigantea. The sequence continues at coordinate 64,875 of JAVSCE010014676.1, read as the reverse complement.
AAATACAATTATCATCTTTAATTTGATTAGCCTCTCGTTAAAATTTAAAGAAAACACTGGATCACACTGGTTTTTGATGACAAGCCGTGAGAGGAAAGATTGCTATGCCGCCAGTTCTTTGAACTGTCAAACAGCTAATTATTCTAAGAGGAGGAAGTAAACGTTAGAGAATATTACTATTCTGTGACCACATGACATCAGCAGCCTGATAAAAGACTAAGGATTAGGAAGGAGAGAAGATCACGTTTAAATTTAAGTCCATATGGGATTTGCCTCTTGTTATTTTCCCTAAGAAGAAATATGAAGCCCCCAGAACAATTCAACTGTTGACTACAAAGCTTCTGTTTACTTTTCCAGCAATGAAACTTTTTACCATGAAGCACGTGATACCACAAAGTTCTTAAAACATTATATTGTTCATTTAACCTAAAGAATGCAGGGTAGAATAATCTGTATACTATAAATTATTGTCGAAAAAGGATTTTTTTTCTCTTGATTTGTAAATGAGCTCACCCGCCTTGTGATAATCTATGATTAGTCCGGTGGCTTCTTTTGTTAAAAAGCAAAAGTGCCAGATTGTGATACTGGCTTATATTTCTGCTTACAGCTTGTTCAAAATGTAAAATGCTTCTATCAGATTCAAATCCAAATAGTACAAAGCTTCATCTTCCAAAAGGGTTCAGGAGACTTCACCTCCAGTTCTGGTTCAGCTACCACCTTGCTATGGTAAATCTCCTCTCCACCTTGGACTCCTTTGACCCCACTGTAAAATGGGTGGATTATGGTAGATCAGGGATAACACACTCACAGGAGGAGCCAGGCAGTGATGCAGACAAAGGAAGCGGGCAGGAGTAGGATAATAGGAAGGCAGGAAGGGATGGTTGGGATGGTGAAAAGGAGTATGGCTCCTCTCAAGGGACAGCCACTCTCAGCCTCAGGCCATTGTCATCTAGGAAAACAATTAAAGGATAGTTAAAGCTCCTTGTCCCTAGATCTTCTCTCATGTTCAATTTATTCTCTCTCCACGTGTTTTTACTCCCTGATCTTTCTGCCATGGCCCCACCCGCAGCCTTCTCAGAGCCCCCTACACGTAGGCCCTTGGGACTGAGTTTCTCGGGGATGCCCTATGCCACCCTTCATTTCTTCTTACATCAGCCTTCAAGTCCTACCCTGGGAGCTGGGCCTGGGTATTTGGGGACATCTTGCCTCAATCATAGGATTCTTTCCCAGGGGCTTGATTTTTGCCCTAAGTGGCTGGACAAAACTCTGTCTGTTCAGATTAAGGCTGTTCAGTACCAAGGCCTGGAGCAGCTGCGTGCAGCTACTGCACACTCACAGAGTTGTGTCTGGCTTGTGCCCCTGGAAACCTAGAGCTTTCCATTGTCCCAGGAGGAGGCGTAAGAGAAAAACACTGAGTTTAACTGGCCTGACATCCTTCTGCAGGGAAGACATGTTTCCCTGAGCCAAAGGGCTGGTATACGCTTGTTTACCATGTAAATAAGAGTAGAAGAATGTCTAATCTACAGTGGAGACTTCTCCAGAGTAAATAATAGCCTTGAGAAGCTAAAAAAAAAACAACAGCGCCTCTAAAATATACAGAGAAGCTGGAAATCCATAGTTTTAAAATGATAATTCTCTTAATTTATTGTTCTTGGCAGTGAATTAAAAACAATTTTAAACACTATGCCAGCAAAACTAACAGAGTTGTAGGCCAGATTCAGCCCGTGGATAACCATCCTGTGACTTCTGCATTAGATGATCTCTTTCAGATCTTGTAGTCTTAACTTCCAAATCACACATCTTTTCATTTGTGTGTTGTCCATAAAGTAGAGGATTTGACACTACTTGAGAAAAACAGGAGAGGAGTTGGGCTGCTGGGGAGACAGTGTGTTCTACTGGTGGCTGCAAAAGGAGAAATAGCCTAGATCAAAAGGCCCTCGCTTAATGCTATCAGGCACTGGTCCTCTTGGCTGTTATGAAATGGATAATATAATAACAATAGCAATACAATCATTAACAACAAAACTACCTTTGCTTTTTTCAGAGATGGACATGCCACTCCTAGACTTTACAGAGTTGTTTTGGACAATTTTGTTAATCTCTTTATGAATGGGGATGGAAAAACTGTCCAGCAGAACAACAGGTAATTGAACAGATAAGAGGACAACAGGTGATTTCACCCTCCGCTTCTCCCTTGGATAGAAGTGATGCAGAGATACCTCCCATTCCCCAGAGGACAGCATTATTACAGAACATTTGCTTGAGTAGCTAAAGGTGCAAAACAAGAACTGGTGCCATTTTGGACTTTTTTTTGCATAGATGGCTCCAATATCTAAGTATTTCTGTATTGTCTCAGCTATATTCTCATACCACTTTCACGATGCCTTCTATGTGGAAGTAAAGAGAGCTAAGTTCAAAACTTATCACCCCCACCCTAATTTTTAGCTCTGCTACATTTTGCTATCTCTGTAACTCAGTTTCTTCATGTATAAAGGAGAATAATAGCAAAGTCCACCCCATAGAATCAATGTAAGATAAAAGGAAATCCTACCCACCAACAGAAAATGACTAGTTCTATGTTGGTAGTATGGACATAGGGAACTATGTTCCCTTCCAAAGTTCTTATTTTCTCATCTAAATTCTTCCTGCTATAGTTATATAGTTATAGTTCATCTGGTAATCTTTTGTCCTCTATGATGGAAAATGATCCCTAGAATAGAATTATTAGGTTGAACTATATTCAACTATATTCAAATATTCAACATTATTGATCTACAAAATGGCAATTTCATACAGCTCAATATAATGTAAAAGCAGTCACAAACTCAAAGGAGGGAAAAGCCACTTCCATTTTTATACTCGGTCTGAATCACACCTGGACAGCTATAATCTTTACATTTGGGAAAGGTAAGACCTTTGGTAGAGGGCCAGGCACTTTCTCATCACAAGTAAACTAACATTTATTATCTATTTCCAGCTTACAAAGTGCTTTGCATAAATACAGCTTCCTTTAACTCACAATACTGGGGATGGATGTAAGCACAGTTTTTTCCATGCTACTAGATACCTTACTATTAGTACACCCTGGAGTTGTGGGATGTGTAATGTGCTATCATGGTTCCAGCCTACATGTCCACACACCACAGAGTATTTCAATTAAAAAAGAGAATAATGTAAAGAAAGACCTGTCACTCACTGTGGAGAATAGATCAGACAAACTGTAACTCCACAAACATTCGGATCAAATGCTTAGATGCGTAGGGATCCCCCAGTTCCAGTATCCCAGCACTTCTGACAAGGCCAAGATATCTTTGCATTTCGTCAACTTTCTATTGATTGAATCTCTTGCTAATTTCAGTTTGACGGTTTGCACAGTCTACAAGGCTCCATTCACACTGCAATCTTTAAATTACCTCCTACCTAGGTGTAAAGACATCAAAAAATAATAGTAATCCACCATGGAACCCAAAGAGATAACTCCCCAACTGATTTCATGTGCCATATCCTTAAGAAAACAACTTCCTGTGACAGCATTACAAGGAGGATATCACATCCTCCCTAGTCATTCTTTCATGCAATAACTTTCTGACATTTTATTGAGTACCTACGACATGCCAGGCCCTGTTTGAGGTCAGGGGTTAGCAAATTACAAGCTCGAGGACCAAATCTGGTCCACTGTCTGTTCTTATAAGTAAGATCTATTGGAACGTAGCCACACTCATTCACACATGTGGTATATGGCTGCTTTCTGGCAGAGCTAAGTAGTTATGGCAGAAATCATCTGGCCCACAAAGCCAAAAATATTTAGTATCTGGCCATTTACAGAAAAAGTTTGCTGACCCTATCCCAGGTAGGGAGGATACAGCTGTAAAGAAGAATAACAAAGTCCCCAGTGTCTTCATATGCTCCTCTCCAGAAGACTGCACTGGATGAACTCTTATACTTGACCTAAGGGGCAGACAGAGTTAGGCCCATAGACCAGGCGATGCTGCTGCTGGGGGTTTGCCAGGAACAAGTAAAAGGACAATAGGTGTGCAGACAGATGTGCGAGATTAGGTATGAGAGAGGAAATGTTGGGAGATGGGATTAGTTAGTGTGGAAACCAGCTGGGACAGGCAGGCCACAGGGATTCCCACCGAAGGGCACCCAAACCCATGGAGCCAGTACTACATGATCAGAATCACCTGGAGACATTATTACAAATGCAGGTTACTGGGCCCCACCTAAGAATCTCAATCTGAGTTCAAGAGGTGTGACTGAGCTTCCACATTCTTAGCAGGTACCTCCAGGTGAGGCTGAAGCACGCTCAAGTTTGAAAGGCACTGGATCAGTGTTTAGTTTTAGTGAGCCGTTGAAGGCACTCCCAACACAGTCTGGCCTGATGCGCACTCATGGCAGGTGAGAAGGGGAAAGAATCGGGGCACAGACACACAGAAGTAGATGCAGTGAAAAGGCAGTTTATTGTCTATTAATACTGTACAGAAGAACAGAGAGAAGCTACACGTACAGCATCAGCTGTCATTGGCAGTGTTATTTCTGATGTCGGTTTTTGTTTTGTTTTTCATCCGAAGGAAACAGAACAGTCAAAGTACACTTCAGGTCACAAAGTACAGCAGCTAGCCCAACAAGTCTGATTCAGAGTAAGCACGACAGGCTCCCGCCCCGCCCCCCAGCCAACCACAGAATGGGTGTATTTACAGAGACGTCACTCACCCCGAGTGAGCTGCTAAAGCTGAAAATTCCATCAACAATCTACATTCACTGAAAAGCTGCATCAGACACAACATTTTCTAGAACCCCTGTATGATTTTAACTACTCGGTCAGGAGCTTGAGAGGAGGATAGAATGTTCCAGAACCCCACAAAGGATAGCACTCTTTCCACTAGAATAGGGTATCACAGAATTGGAGTGGCTGCACCCAGAATAGTTCAGATCAGGCATTGCCCAGTAGCCTCTTTGTTCATGAAGACTTGTTGCAAAACCAAGGGACTGGATGGCTCCCTGCCCACGTCTGCTAGAGGCTGAGAGCCTCCCGAGGTGATGCGAGCCTAGGCCGGCTCTCCCTCAGCACCCACAGGTACTTGCATAGTTCTTCCATTTTTGGAATTGTCTCCAGGAGGCTAATGCTCACAGCTGGCTTTGAGTTGAGGCTGTTGGAAGGATTCTAGTGGTGAAGAAATGAAAATGATTTGCATGGAAACCAGAGGGATTATTTTTCTTGAAACAGAGAGAGTGTGTATGACCTGGCCTTGTTGGACAAAGGATCTCGGTCTTGTAGGGGAGTAGAAAAGGGTGCAGAGAGAGGACGCTGCCTGGTAAGAGACTCTAACAGGAGTGGTGAGGAGACTGAGGCTTGAGCTGCTCTGTCTGCCAGAGGGAGAAACAGATGTGGGTGAAAATCTTCATGAAACTGAGTGTGACTGGAAAGGAAACTCAGGAATTTGGCAGAAAAAAAATAGGGGAAAAAAACCCAAGAACTCTAAAAATTCAGAATTTCCGTTATGGATGGATAAAGACAATTTTTCCTATCTCTACTTAACTCTGAAGTATGATGCAGTCCCATTGATATTTACAAGGCTAACAACACCTGGTAAGTTTTATATTGTCATTTACACATTTATATGTAGACTGCAGATGGCCAGATACTTTTGACTCAATATTTCACATATATGACTCAAATGCACCATAGTGAGCGGTCCCTTAACCTCAAAAGTAGCAGTTACTCCTTAAATATGTGAGAGATGGACTTTGATAGTTGCTGGGGCTTGGCTTATATTTAAAATACCTATCTGATTCCAAAAGATCCTTATATATTATTAAAGGTGTTGCTCAGAGAGCTAAGCCATAAAACATAGTACCTAGTCACAGGATTAGAAAGCTTGATCTTACAATCTAGGTCTGTTTGGAAAAAATGAATTTCATGCAGTGGTAGTAAAGCGACAGGTCATGGGACTTGCATTCATACTCCTTCCAAGGTGTGGGCTAGTGCTACAGAACTCACCAGGAAGTTACCTTAAGGGAGTGGAGAAATAACTCAGTCAAGGGTGTTTTCAAACTCAAGCTTCATAATGCATATAGATTTCATTATAAAAATATTTTTCCTTAAAAAAATAGATAAGGTAAAATATTCCATTTCTATAGCCTCTCCTTACTCCCACCCATAGCATGCTACTCATCCTAGACTACCAGGAATGGGCATACCCCTCAGTTATGGCTCAGTCACACCCTTTGAGTCCATCTCTCTTGCTTTTTCAAGCTACGCCCATTGTGCTTAAGAATACACTCCCAGACCCAGACAGAGTCCACAAGTTCACCTCCCTACAGTGGGATAGGACTGCCAGAGGTCTGAGTTCCGTGTGGCCTGCCCCAGGAATGTCAAGAGTCTGATACTGCAGGCTCAGAAGAGAACACAGGGACATGGTTACTTGGCAGAGGGGGCTGAGGCAATGCCCAAGCTATGCCCACTTTATTGCCCCGGGCCAGACCTGCAAGGTTCTACCTCAAGGCTCCTGTGATGAAAATCACAGCTCTGAAGAGGGCTGGGTAGGGGTGGGGAAGAGAATGTTGTGTTAATACAGCTTTGGAACACAACCTGCAGTTTTAAAAGGACAGAAACAAAGAACATAAACAGCGATGCTAAGGCAAACTTTCAAAAATGGCACATCAGAACTCTTTTGTCATTCATTTTGTTAACATCACAAGGCAGATACATTCTGTAAACATATATACCATACAGTACATTAATCATAGGAAATAAAAAGAAAGCCACCCTGTAATTCTTTTCTTCCTGTATTTCTGTTCTTTCACTCCAGAAGGACTGCCTGAAGTCTAGGGAGAATTTTATGGTTCATGAGATACACTTTTCTTCTGATATAAAGGCAGTGCCTTGCAAAAATAGCCTCAGGTGACTAGTAAGAGGCATTAGGGGAGGAGACGACCATTTACACCTCAACCTGTAGAAACTTAGAAAATAGTCAAAAATATACAAAAGTTATTAATTTCAGGAAACATTTTATTTTCCTGCTTAGTAAAAGAGAGCATTGAAAAACAATTTTTTTTTTACAAAAGTTAAGGCTGTCCAGATCTTTGATGCAGTAAGCCTGCAGTCCTCAAAATTACATATTATCTTTTCATGTTAAAAACAACTGTTTTTTTGCTATGGTTCTGACCATCCTATGCTAGACTGGAGTGGAGAGGGGAAGCAGAGGCCTATTTAAGTCATATAAAACTTGAGTGGGAAGGGTGAGGTTGGTCTAAGGATCCCCAGCGAAACTGCCCTTTGAAACTTTCCGGATGTAATCTTTATTCTATTTTTTTCTACATTCAAATAATAAGTATATTGGTTTTTATAAAATGGGAATTTTATTATGGAGTTTACTGAAGCTACAAAAATATGGACATATAACTGCACTGTGCTCCTTATAAAAGAGTGACATTTTTTTGTCCCTAGAAAATGCAGTAAAGTTTTCCTGATAAGACCAGAAGAGGGCTATACCATGAAGGTGAACTGGAAGCAGTAATCAGAGATCACATCTTGCTCAAGACTTGGAGCTGTTTGGTGACACAGACTGTAACTTCCTGTACCTGCTGGGTTGCACTAGTCAACAGGACAAAGGATACTTTCCAGTTCTATGCTAATCAGTGCAGGTCTTATAGACCTTCTTTAGTAAATTGAGGAACTTCTGAAAGATTGCGTATTTACAATGTTTCTGAAACTTATATCTTAACTGTACTGAAAATTTGTGGTTACAATAACCAAAAATACAACTTAAAACTCCTAGCCTTGGAATGGATTTTGTTTGTAAGTAAACAAAGTAACATTTTGAGAGATGAGAATATTCCCACAAGGAATGGGCGCTTGGATGAGTTCAACTCCACAGTGGCTCCAATGACAGAGATGGCTGAGCTTCTAGATCGTTAAGACCAAAAAACACCCTCCATGCGTATTTTGTCTGTGTTCACCTATGTCTTAAATTGACAGGATTTTAATGCTGTTTGAAAAGACCTTGTCTAATAGTTCATTTTTGCCTCTGTCATCCTATGTCCTTCTTCCTCTTTGGCTGTCCATTGGCTCACTAGCATTAAACAAATGGTCATTGTCAAGGGTGTTCTGCAGTCCCTTGAAGGGAAATTCTGAAGGGAGTGAAGAGAAATAGCTGTTTTCACACTTGGCCTCCACATTTTGCTCCAGAGATTTCAGAAACAGAACTCTCTAGGAAACTATATAGACATATACGGAGGAAAAATAGAACAGGCAGAAATTTGAAGCAGATACATGTCTATTAACATTTCAGAAAGGAGTCAAATCAAATGAATCTAGGATTTGTTTACTTTCTGAAAGTCTAAATAATTTCAGGTTGCTTAGACCTCAGGAAGTTTAAGGAAACGATGTTTTGGGTTTGGTCACAAGGGAATTCCCAGCCTCTTGTCCTCTCTACTCACAATCCCAAGTGACACCACTGGACATCGTCAAATCACTGTTAGAGGCAACTAATTTTTACTTATATAAGGAATTAATATAACTATTAATAGATACAAAGTAAAAAAGAATTCCCCTTAGTTTGTCCTATTGCACATCAAAGGAAAACAGTGGCAAGGATATACACATCATCAAGACTTCTCAGGATATGTGGATATGCTTTATCATTTTATCTATTCAAGGATCTTGAATTAAATGCCACTGAAAATCTCTTTATAAACAAATGTAATCTCCCTCCTTTCCCTCTTTCTCCTCTTTCCATGATTTTAAAAGAAAATCTAACTAACCTTTAGCTCAAAAAAGATCATGGTTTGCAGCTTCATTATTAATTCTCTACTTAGTCTCGTTGTGTAAGTCAATACCCTGTATTTTCGGAGGGGGTGATACCTTACATAAGAAAGTTTTGACAGAGAGAATGGCAATAACAACAGGGAAGGCAGGATGTTCACAATCACAACTCTGTTGACACTTTCATTATGAAGGGTAGTTACAGGTGGGACTCATCGCATAAAAGTACTGGCTGAGCTGGAATCCCGTTAGGACAGGGAATGATGTAAAATATGCAAATATATGCCATATTCAAACACACCTTCACTTACTGCGGCCACAGAGCATTTTAATAAAGGTAACATATCTTTAAAAACCATCAAGTGATAAGCTTTAATACTAAAGTATAGAAAGAACTCTCATAGATAATTTGCCACTCCTTATAATAATTGATGATTGAGAGTGAGATTATTGTTAGTCTTTTGGGTCTTATGGGTAGTGTCATGGTGAGGGGCAGATCATTTTCTCCATGAGGAACTAGGTCACTTGTGGAAGGAAGGATAGGTCATTTCAGGGAATTATCAGTCCTAGAAGACTGTTTATCACACAGCAAGCCCAAGGGTTCCGAATTCTACCATTTCACTTACTGTGCTTTTAAAAACTCATATTGAATAGTTTTAATTCCCAGGTGAGTAAAAAAAGATAAATTGCAGTAAACTTTTAGATTGTTTCTTCCTTAGATAAATTATTAAAATAATAGATTGTCCAAAACATTGAAGCTGGCTTTTTTTTTCTATGTAAATAGGTTTATCTGGCATGTCCTTTTATTTAATGTTTAAATGATGCTTAAGAGACCATTTACTGAGGAGCATGAAGCTGAGAACAGTGAGATTTACAGCCGCAAACCAGATATTATTTCTAGATAAGAGAGCAGTTTCCTTCAATTGCAGCTGCCTTGGTGAACCTGAGATTGAGAGGTAATTCCCTCAGCTACTCAAAACCAAGCCATGTATGGAATCATCTATGAAAGAAGAACTTCAGCTCCTTTTTCCTTCTTCCATTTGTTTGTTTACATAGTGGTGATAAAATGACTCACTCCATGCTCATTAAAATATAATTATTTGAGAAAGATTAACTTTGAACAACAAAAAATATTATTTTCTTTCCCAATTGGAATAAATATAATTCCAGGCCAAGAAATTAAAAAAAAAAAAAACATTTAGCACTAAGAAAGCTATTTAAGACAAATTTAACTAGCTCTGTAATAAAATTTTTCTCAAGACTTAATTTTTTTCTCATTTGCTTTCCACAGAGGTTAAACTTGATGTTGTATGTCTTATTGTATGTTTTTTGAAACCTATGTTCTAGGGAACATAGTTCTGTGAATGATTTACAACAATGCTACGAACATTTGGGCAAATAAAGTTAAGATATATCTGTTACTAAAATCAGTTAAAATGTTACATCTTTGTTAATACATTATTATTTTAATAAATTGGTTCCCTTTGGTTTTACTATACACGTGGCTGTGTGCTTTGGGGGAGTGCTAAGAATTTATTTAAAGAATTGTTCATTGTGTTGCAGATTAAGAACTATTCTTTGATGCAATGTTCTGAAATGTCCAGAAATTGAAGAAACATGTTTTAAGAAGCTCAGCTAAGTGCCACTCAGTATTTGTGGAAAGATAGGTCTTTCTGAATCTTTAAAATTTTTTTTTACATTTTATAGTTATTTTGAGGGGTGGATAACTACATGGTGACACTATAGGAAACATTTTCTTTCTCATGAGGACAGAAAGAAAAAAGTCCAGAAGTAAGGCTCTATAATGAGCTGGGCAGGGAAGATGAACAGTAATTAAGTTACAGCACCATCCACAATGAAGTGAGAGCATATTGCAGCGACCACTGTAGGTCAGAAAGACTGTTTTAGAAATACGGTCCCTGCAGAAGTACTACTCAAAATGATCCCTTTGTTGAAAACAGATTGACAAGATCAGAAAATATCCATGAAAAAGAAAACAATATAAAAATTTACAATTTTTTGAGAGAATAGAAGCAAGGCTTGTGGATTTGCCTATGTTGGGAGATCACTACTGATGCTTAAACCAATGTTTCATGTCCTTAGAAAATTAAAAAGGGTGCTTCTTTGCTAAAGGGTCCATCAGGTAAGCCATAGGAAGAGAGAGAGCTGCTGATGGGCAGCTTACAGAACCAGTTCCTACATTCCAGCTGTGACAAGCACTGGGTTCTTTTCTCTTACATCAAGTTCATTTCAGTTTTAACAGAAGGAAAGTCATAGATGCACAATACTGTAATCTGGAAGCTTACGTAAGGCAGCAAAAAGCATTACCCTAGATTGGACAGTCTAAGTAAGGTCCCACTTTTGGCTACACTAGCAACTGGCTAGAGCCAAGAGCATTTTGCCACACAAGGTATAAAAGCAAAGATCCACAGCAAGGGAGGCAAGGGAGAAATCATCGACGTGGTGATGTATGACTACGTTACAGGATCACACTACAAAATGAAACCCCTGGTGCCCATGGGTTCAATTCCAGTCAAGTAAATTAAGGCTACTATGTAACTTGGCTGATGTGAAGAGTCCATTCCAATCGAGCAGTAAGGAACTGATTCACTCTTGAAGACACAAGGAAAGGTTTAGAAGGGGAAGCAAGTTCTTGGAAAGAATGAAGCACACACATGCACATTGTCTCTCAGGTGAGGAAACTGGAGAAAAACGTAAAGGGGAAAAGAAAGAGAGATCAAAGCAATCCAACTGCAAGGCAAGGCAGGTGTTTGCTTCCAGTTCACAGTATTGCAGTTAGTGGCGTAGTGAGGTCTACATGAGTGGTGGAGAGCGCAGAGGCCACCCAGAAGAAAGGGGGAGAAAGAAGTGGTCACATGACAACACAGCATTGACAGCGCTTTTTCTTTTGGGTACCTGGGGCTGGTTCTGTCTCTAGGCTCTCTTCTTTCCCTTCTGGGGACGAGGGCTCGGTGGTGTCTGAGACTGGCCTCCCGGACACAAGCTCAGCTGCGTTCCCATCAATAGTGGACACATCCGTCACTGTCTTCTCCCGCAGTGACTTCTCATCGTCTTCGTCAATGAGGACCAATTCTGCCTTGATGGTCTCATCGTAACCTAGCACCTTTTTAGTCTCCTCTTCATCCTCGATGTTTTGGTAGCCCATGAAAATCATGGTGACTGGCTGATCCACGTTTGTCTCTGGCCCTTCAGTGCTGGGGGCTTGGACTTGCTGCCCTGGATTCCCGGAAGAGTGATCTTTCCTAGTCTTATGTACCATTTCTAACTTGGCTTCTTTGCAGAGCATGTGTTCCTTAGTGTGGCTGAGGCTCCCATCGGCCACCACAGTCCTTTCTGACTCGTGCCCTCCTCTTGAACTTGACTGTCCAGCCTTCTGAATAAGCTCTTCTACATCCTTTGAGCTTAGTTTGTGCACTCCATTTTCTACTACGGTGCCTCCTGAATGTACCTCATATACTACTTTGGTACCATCATCATAGACTTTGACTCCTCTCTGATGGACCCCCTCTGGGCCAATGGTGGATGTAGAGAGAATCTTGGTCTCTCCTGTTTGTTTGTCTTTCTCCACATTAATTTCCATGGCGTACACAGCTTGAATGAAAACAAGAGAAAGGAGGTGCATGTTACAACAAAAAAAGCCAGTGAATGGGTTAATTGCCAAACAGATTTTTTTAAAAAAGGTTTTGTGCCCTTCTAGACTAACTGCCAAAGCACCTTGAGTGTTAGAGTGAGTGCACACTGTGGACAGAAGTGGTTATGTATGTATTTTAACATAGCAGCTTAATGCACTGGAAAGAGATGTACAGAGCTACCATACGTCAGTGGTACTTATACTTCTGAGGAAGATCAGCTACAGACACAAGCAACTATTTAGATCCAGTGTAACAAACTACAGGGAGGCTGGCAACATGCAAGTTTATCTTGATGGAGAGCTTACTCTAGGCTTTAAAAAATTTTTTACAGCCTATGGTTGAGATGTATCCTAGTTCCAACACCTTAAATTTCTTTTAAAAACTCTTTCACCAAATATTCTACTGTTTTTTTCTACATTTCCTTTTACTGTTAATGGAGAATATGCAAAGGTTTTTGCAGGGGAGACATGGCTACCTCCACTGTACGATAACAGGATATTTGCAAAAACAGAAATGCTACAAAAGTACTTAGATAACTTGCTCTGTAAGCAAGCACTTCAGTCCCTCAGCTAGGTCGTCAAAACAGAAGAGAAAGAGAGCAGATAGAGGCAGCAGCATCCCATGACACTGGAATTTGAAGATGATGATCACAGAAGGCCTCTTTCTTCTTCTGTGCATACGGTGTCAAGTCCTCGGGATTCTGCTCCATACTTGCTCATCCGTCACCTTCTTTCTGTTCCACTGCTACCACTCAATCTGGAACACTGTTTCCTCTTCCCTAGGCTATTCCAAGAGCTTCCAACCAGGTCTTCCCGCTCTAGTCTCGTCCTCTCCAACTCATCCCAAATCCTGCTGCCAGTCTGGGGTTCCTAATGACCAGCTCTATCCTGTCCTGTAGTCTGGAGTGACCCTCCATCCTTTCAAATCTGTTACTTCAGAGGCTCCCTGTGAGGTACACATATTCTGGATGGGAGGAAACTGGGCGTTAGACCCATAGAGCCAACTGTCCCTGGGCACCCTTTCCCTGGATGACCCATGGATACCTCAGCGTCTGCAGCTTCAAAATGGAATTTAACTTCTTCTCTAAGAACTCCCCCAGAGCCTTCTGTTAAATAATACCAATATCACCTAGTCTCTCAAGCAAGAAGCCTCAGAATCACACCTGATTTGTCCTTTTCTTCCTGATTACCCATAGCCAAACAATTGCTGAGAGTAACTAAATTATACTTCAGATCTATGCCCATGTGTCTCCTCACGACCAACTCTGCCCAAAGCCAGGCCCTCTTCTGCTCTCTGTACAATAGCCTTGTTTCTGATTTCACCTGCCACTTCTCTCCTCCCACAGACAACAGGCCACAGGTAGCCTGAGGCTTGCTTTTGTATGGCCAAAGGAACAAAGAATGGTTTTTACATTTTTAAAAGATTGTAAAATGTGGGGAAAAAGAAGGAAGTAGGAAGGAAGGAGAAAGGAAAGAATTTAAAAAAGAGAAAAGGAAAAATCAAAAACCAAATGTGTCAGAGGCCAAAGTGGTCCACAAAGTCTAAAATATTTATGGTCTGGCCATTTACAGAAAAAGTCTACTGACCCCTGCTAGCCTGTGATCCATCCTCCCCCCAGAGGTACCTTACTTAGAAACCATTGGTTCCTTTTGTCTGTATAAGACTAATACCTGACACCTTAGAGTGGCATATAATTCCCTTTGGAAACTGCAGCCTTCCTTTCTGGGCTTGTCTGGCAGCCGTCTCATCCCATGTACACTCCAGCCGTAACAGACTTCTCACTGTTCCCCGGACACTCAGCATCCTTCCCTGACTGCTGTCTTATTAGGCTAGGCCGCCTCTCACCCTTTCCCCCTGGCAGTCTCCTAGCGCCCCACATCATGTGTCTGCTTATCATTGCCTTTGAGTCCCTACTCTTTCAGAATGACTACAAATTCCCTGTGCTCCAAATGACCTATTGAATCATTCTCTTTCTCTCTAACACAACCAAACAACACCATCCATACCTAAATAGTTCCTGCTTTTGTTAAAATTCCCTTCTCCTGAGATGTCCCACTTCTGAGCTTCCATATATCCAAATACGCCTCATCCATCCATGCCTACGTCACCTGCCCCTCTTCCATAACTGTTCTTCGATCCTCCCCTCTCTAAGTCATCCCTTTCTTCTTCGGGTTCTCTAAATACTTCTAAACTTCTCCAAAGGCATTTAACACATTCCATTCAGTAGTATAATTATTTGTGGGAATGTTCTACTAGCTGCGTAGATTTTTAGGATCCCTAAAGGCTAGTTTTTTGTCTGACATCTTTCTATGATTCCCCCTCCCCAGCAGCACCTACCTTAGAGCCTTTTGTATAGAAGATACCTGATATGCATACCTGAGAAACAAATGCTACTACCTGAGAAGTCTAATTGGGTTGTCTTAATCTAGTCACAAGTACTTCGTATGACATGACACCAATGATAAGGTACACACAGTAATTAATGTTTGGACTGGTTAAGAAAACACCAATGGTACTGTTCCATCTGCTTGTGAGATCAATTACAATCTGTTCATGGTTCACATTTAAAACTAAAAAGACTGTGAAGCAAAATCCAATGCTTGATCATCATCATGTCCATTTTGAAAGTTTCACTTATTCAGCACAAAGACCTTGAGTTTCCTTCAGTGACACAATGGGAGGCCAACCAGTATTTGTCATAGAGGAGCACAGACTCACACAATGACGGTGATGTCAAGAGAAATGTTTGTCTCAGGTACTTCCTGATTTCCCACAAAATGTGTTACCAGGGAAGTAGAATAGGCATTTAAAATTTTGCATGGACTCCAAAAAACTGTTCTTTAAATATTACATTTATATGGAAAAACAAAGTTTTAGGTTGAAATATTACATCCTTTCACTATTAACACAGTCATGGGACGTATTTAAAAATAAGGATGATGATAATGATTGTCAGTTGTGGGTACAATATCCATAATTACCCCGCTAAAACTCAGTGATACATAAACAAAATGATACATTGATCTGTAATCAATACAGAATATGAAATAAAACACTTCTACTTTATTATATCCACATGTGACAGGATACCAATTATTAACATGGGAATCTTAGAGGTATCCCCCTTCCTCCACCCACCACTGAGAGTGCTATCATTGGTCCAGCTTTCCCTTTCCCACCAATCCAAACCCTACCCTCACTTTGTCTTTGTCTGTTCCTAGAATCAGAAACTGGACAGAAAGGAGAGATGATGAGAAGTTCTTTGCTAGAATGGCTGAGTAGCTCCACACCATAAAGAGCTGAGAAGGAAGTTTAGAAGAGAGAGTAAAAGCTGTGTGGGATATGGACAGAGAGGGAATATTTTGTGGTGTTGGCTGATGCTTTGGAGAGGGCTGTTGGAAGAATGAAAGGGAAATATGAAGTTCTTCTCAGTGGAGATATGAATTGGATTCCCTTTAATATCCTTTTGATTTTAAATTAATTTCTTAGCTGTGAAATGGCTCTGGGATTGAACCACGTGTGACATGGTTTCACTAGGGTTGCATATTAATATTTATATTCACATGTTGTACATTGTCCTTCCAATGTTTCTAGACTCAGCATAGAGCATTTAAGATATTTTTTATGATAAAATGAACCTAGATATGTTACACCTAAAAAACAACATCCATCTGTATTTTTCCCCCCAGATAAAACATAAAGTTTCAAAGGAACCACCCATTTTTAACAGGTTTCTTCAGGATTTGGCCTCATATTTCTTGTCTTCATTCACTCTCTTCTCTTGTAAGGGATACTCTGGTGGACACTTTGAGAAGCTCCGGCTTAACACAAAGGCAATATTTAGACTTCATGGATACACATATGTGAATGTTAGTCAGTAAGAAAACCACACAGGAGTTGTGAATCTTTACCTTAAATGTGTTGTGCATGAATACCCATTTATATCTTGTTCCAGGTCTCAGCCAGTAATATTTCAAATGTGAATTAGGGTGGTAATGAACCAGTAGGTAAATAAGATTTACATTTTAAATTGAACATTTCATTTTTGATGCATGTACACAAACTTAAAAACTTTTCTGCTTTTTATTGCTACCAAGCAGTGCATACCAGAGACCTTTCAAGTACATCATGCTGTCGTCTCCAACCATGAAGAATACTCTAACCCTCCCTTTCCTTCTCTCAAGTTTCCCCATGCCACAGGCACACTACAGTCTGGTAATGAGGCCCATCTTTAGGTCTCACTTTATTGAAAAAAAGGGAGGAGGGGAGGCTGCTCAGGGAGGAGGCTTTCTGGGGAGCCCCTGAAAGAGATTTTGAAAGACCCTCATGGACATAAAGAGAAATATTTGAAGAAAAGTTCTCCAAAATAGAAAAGAACTAGAGACAGACACTAAAGAAAGAAGACAGTCCAATGGAAGTTCCAATGATAGGATGACTCAGGTCTGGAAGTATGTTTGTATAAAATGATATATTTAATTATTGATTTCCAAATATGCCATAATGATGACAGTAAGAGTGGAGTGCATAAAGCATATCTGCTGTTCTTTCCAATTACCCAGTGAGACAGGGGAGTAATACATTCATTTTGTTAATGAGGAATAAGAACCTAATATAAGTGGCTGATTTTTGCAAAGGGATGCAAATGAATGACTGAATTGGTGCTTTGACTTCAGGCTTCTGTGTTTGGTTTTCAAGGTTCTTGCTCCCCCATAACTCTCATCAATAAGGAGAACCACCCTGAAGAAGCAGAGACACTCTGATGGGGGTTTGTAATCCCAATTTCTAGGTCCTGAAAAGACACAGGTGTGGGCTAGCGTGGGAGGCCCCTGGGGAAGACCCTGCCTAAAAACCAGACTGAGGGTGGGATGAGAAGCTATCATGGCTTGGCATGCTGCAGGGCCCAGGGAGATGGGTCTGCAGAGCAGAGAATGCTTGATTCTGGTTCAAACTTATTCCCCCGGCTCTATACACGCTCTCATCCCATTACCTTCAGCTTTGGCAAAGGGAGCATCTGTAAGGGCTAAAAGTAGTCTAGGGACGAGGAAAGAAGAACACTTGACACAGGGAGGGGAGGGGGACCAGCTGCCGGGATTCCATTTCAGAATCCAGCCAAGAGTATACACAACAAGACACTGTGTTCCCTGAGGATGAAAAACTCAATCACTGTCAAATCCCTTGATTCAGCCTTCCCCCAGCTCACTTTCTTTGACTCACTGTGATCCGTGGGAGGAAGTAGAAGGCTGAGGGTCCACATGTAAAATATAAAATGACACATCCCACTTTCATTAGTGAGTAAGAAGAGAGGTGTTGGGGGAGGGAGAAAGATAGTGTGGGTCTGAATTCCAGAGGACAACCCCTCTTTGGGCCTCATTTTTCCCATTTGTATGAAGGGTAGTCAGCTTTGACGTCCTCCAGTGCTATGAACAGCCTGTGCGGCTCATGAGTCAGTGATGTGTATAGCACAATAGGAAGGTAGTAGACAGCCAGATCATGACTGTCACCCAGAAGTGAGATATCCCAATATAATGAACATCCAGTGGCTGGCATGGTACTGGGAATGTGGGTGAGAAGCAATGCATATGCTCGGCTTATTGACTGAACATACATATGCACAGTCTTGTCCCTTCAGGCGTGAGATTGTGCATGGACATATGTGCTCACACCTTCTCTAGAGGATGGAGATAAAAAATTGGCTATTGTGATGTCAACAATGAAAATGAGGAAATTCATTCAGACTGGATTCCCATCATCCCAGAGGGCAATCCCTAACTTTAAAAACTTGTATTCAAAAATTTCTTTGTGTTATTTTTTTTCCCAAGACACCTTAGTATTAACAAAAATAAGTCAACAAAGGCATGATGTTGATGGATAACAAAAGCAAAAGCCAAATTCTCATATTTAACTTTGCTTCCATCTTTTTGGTCAAGGAGGACAGTTTTCAGTCTGAAAAGTGCCAGAAAGAATATTGTTAGGAGGGAAGCGAAGCCCAGATGAGTGGAGAAGACTGGAAAATAATGAAGCACCCAGGGATATAAATGCTCTCAGTGCTTTGGGCCTAGGGCAGTAATTCCCTTATTGATGAATATGTCTCAAGAATCTTGTACACCAGGAAAGGAGCTGTAAGGCACTCAAAGTTCTGATTTTAAAAAATTAGAAGGAAGGAATTCCATAAACTATGCATAGAAGTAGCTTGACATCATGGATGGCTGAATTCTAGAGTAAGTTTTCAAAGAGCAGAAACCAGGAAGAGCCAGCATAGGTCCATCAGGCAGACAGTATACAGTTTACATCTCATTTTCTTTCTTGTTCAAGGTCTTTCGACAGATTAGGCAAATGACAGAGTATGGCGTATCTGGATTGTCACAAAGTCCCTTATATTCCTGAGGACAAGACAGAAACGTATGCCCTGGGTGTCAGGACAACTGCCGACCTTGCTACTGGTCAATGACCATGCCCCGTAGGCACCCGTTCAAGATTCCTGGGGCCAGGAGCCCCCGCCAGTGTGCCACAGGCCTCTGACTGTGGTTCCAGCTGTGCAATGTTTAGGTCAGTGAAATGATAAAAAAACAATGAAAGCCTGTTTTTCAGAATTGAGGTGGTATTATTTGAGAAGAAAAGCGAGGCTATGTGGTGCCACAGTCATGAGCTATAAAGACCCCAACAACAGAAAAGAGAGTTTTCCATTTTCACAACTGTCAAACCCTTTATTCAACTGAAGCACATGCAGAAATACAATCTATAAACCCAAGGACAGAGGAGTTGCATGTTTGAAATGAGAGAACACCTGCGCCCCAACGACCATATCCCCTTACACCATTCCCCTCCCCAACTTCCAGTGGGGCTCCTCGGTGACCCCAGGGGACTCCTGACCCTCAGGAAGGACAATCTAACAAGAAGAAATTTAACAGTCAGATAAAATCTACAAAGGGCAGAAAGGCACACAGCTCATCCTTACTCTTGCCCTTTGAGATTAAGAAGAATTTTGTAGGTTCTTCTGTGTGTGAACATGTGAAGCAGTATGTAAAAATTGGGAAGAAGAGATTGACTGCACGTTTCAACTGAAATGATTGTGGAACAACAGCTACACTGTAAAGGAGATGAGGCTGAGCAGCAGAACATGTCCAGTGACTTTGAAGCTTTACTTTTAGAACCTGACAGTGAAACGCGCTGGTGTCAGCAAAGTGAGTCCCATGGTCTGCGGCGTCATGCTCTGCGCGGGGACCAGACTACCACCACCCGCCCCGCCCGAGTGCGCCCCGGCAGCTCTGAGCACCGCATGGCAGGAAGGCTAGAGACAAAGTGGGGAGTGTTTGCTGGGGAGAGGCAGGGACAATGGAGGGTGCCTCAACGAGATCCCATCGTCTCAGGACTGTTTGCTGAAGAGACTGCGGCTATGGGTATTAAAGGGACAAAGAATGGGGATTTGGGAAAGACCTGGAATGAGAGTTATTTTCAAATACTTAAAGGGAAATCACAATTTAGGTTTGTTCTGAGTAGTTCCAGGGCAGGATATGGACCAATGGGTGGAAGATGAAGGCAGACAAATGACCAGAAGAATTTCCCAACAGTCAGAACCAATTACAGACAGAATGGGCTGCCTGGGGAGGTGTGTGACTGGGGTTTGAGACCTCTTTGCAGGGCTGCTATATTCTGACCTCCATATTTGAATGGAGATTGGAATAGATACCTCCTAACTCTGAAAAGCAATGATCCTAAATAAATTCCCACTTACAAGGCATGCTAAATCTCCCAAACTCCAAACAACCAGAACATCTGTCATTATGTTGAGCAATGACAAGTGACATTCATAAAAACAGCCCCAAGACTGTGCAAATTTCCAAAAGGACATTCCTAAAGCAAGATGGAGAATTTCAGAGGTGAGTGTCATTAGTCTGTATGCCATCCATGCTCTGTCAGCAACTGTCAGCCCTGCTGAGAATGAATCTGGATACTCTATTCCAAACACAGCCTGGACAAAGGAGTTAACCACACCAAATGTGATTCTTTCCACACACTGCTTATATGTGTTTCCACAGTAGATGCACTTATGCAAATTAGTTCTTAACTAATAAACAAAAGTACATATAAACTTATTTTTAAAAGATTCTGATCACATAATACTTTTTAGAAATGCATTTGCTGATTGGATCATTGTTTTGCAGTATCTTCAAATATGAAGGATGCTGGGTTGTGATGTATGTATATTCCTACATACATGGCCCTGCCATCACATCAACACACTACTCTGGAACTTAACTGTCCTTGGTTAACAACATTGTTCAAATCCTTTTTAAATCCCTTAAAAATTAGTTTTCATACACTGTGTCCTCCACGGGTTGATCCATTAGTTGAGTGATAGCACCGGTCCTGTAGGATGCAGGAAATTGTGGAGAGGGGCGAGGAAATTGTTTACCCACAACTACTGGGAACTGTCAACACCCAAGTCTCTAATAACAAGCAGAAAGGTGTGTGACTTTTGAATAGTTAGTACCTGAGTTTATCCCAGAAGTGCACCTGGGAGCATTTAAGAGTCTGCAGCTTAAGTCACTGCCAGTGATTCCTCTGTCGCACAGACGTAGACTGAAAGTCCCAGTTTATCATCCATCCTGTAATTGTCCAGGGATGCGTGGACCTGGCCTGGGTTTCACTAGATACCACTTATGGTCCCACCCAACTCTAGAACTCTGTGAATCTGTACATAAAAGTAATATGCTAAGATGTTTACAGAGACACCCAGTAGATATTTAAATTTAGTTAGGGCACGTGACACCTATGTCAATACTTATTTGTTTTACTTTACTTTTACATTAAAATAAGGAGAGATTATTTGTGTCATAGAATATTCAGGTTGGCCTATCTAAAAGATTAACTCTGGCTTAAAAGTTTCTGATTGCTTGGTTTTACAAAAGGTGTCATTATGTGACTTATTTTAAACATAAACTTACCTAGAATCTTTGAATCATCATCTGATGTTCATATTTGAATTCACCTACATTGTCACTAACCATGCAACCCAGGAAATTCATTTTTTCCTTTGACCCCCTGGCCCTCAGTGCATTTCTACACAGAGCAAAAAGATTAGCATAGAGATATACTGCTCACATCTGTTCAGTTCTGATTTCTGAGGCATATTCGCATTGAGCAGAGCAAAACATAGCTCTCTATATACTTTATACTCATAAATGTATTACTTTCTAAAATCCACACTTGTGAAAAACATTAGTGAGAAACGTGTTCTTTAAATTGTTACTTTTTTCCTAAATATACCACAGCAGCCAAGAAACAGTTCCAGAAATGGGAGGATTTGGGAATACATGTTCATAACACACAGATTCCCAAAGGATTTTGGCAACACACTTCTACTCTTTGAAAACAGTTTCTGCCCGGCTCCCATCATAGCTCATTTGATCTTGTAAAGTTCCCATACAGGAAATAAAAATCCCTGGAGGCAGAGTACAGATTAAGTTTGAGAATAAGGACAGAAATAAAGACCACAAACACAAGAGACAGACCCCTCTGAAGCTGGAGGGAAAATGCTGTATGATTTTCTCCATAATCCCTGCCATTTGGTCTTCAATGACTCATCGCCCCGTGCCTGCCCTGTGTGGCCACTATAAATTCTATGTCTGAGGCTAGGCTGAGGACAGGTCCTCCACAGAAGGATATCTGGGCATCACTCTTCAATAAACTCAAAGAAATGCCAGCCCTGTGGCCAGTCCTGGCATCCTAACCAAACAGCTCCCCAGGACTTACCAGCTGCTCTACTGGTCCCTTCCTGCCCAGGTGACGGCTCTGCTGTTCGTGAACAGAGGATTGGCAGGTCGGGGAGCTGGGAGGAAATGCAATTTACTGCATCTGGTAGCAGAGAACAGGGAATACAATTAGGCACAGTGTCTGGAGGCCCAGTGGGTTCACTGGCGAGACAGCAGCTTGCCTGCCCCTACATAATGGACTACGGAGGCAGCCACTGAATGAGAGGATCAGGGTAAACAAAGACAGGCATTTGCCCAGTGACTGGTATTCAGCAGAGTAGCTGAGGTAGGAAGGATCCTGGCCAGAGATGGCAGGACTTCTCTATGTGTTAAAAGATTCATCAGAAAGCTCTAGATTCTAAAAGTACAATGAGTTCAGGGTGAAAAAAAAGATGGGTTGCTGAGAGCCGTTATCAATGCAGTGGGATTGACCAAATATGGGATGCCAAACTGGAAATGTGCCTTAAAACAGTACTGAAAAATAGATTTGGAGCTCATTTCCTGAACTGGAAGTATAGATTTAAGTATCTGATTCATTTGGAAGACCAATTTTATAGGCATTGAAAAAACAAAACTGCCGAATTTATCCCACCATTTCAATGCTTGAGGGTAGTGTTTCACCCAGAAAATCCTGCAATTCGAAATAATACCCAGTGAGCTGTACAAAATGTGTCTGTACAAAAGAGGGAGACCAGCTCTGCTTGGGAAAATATCTTAATAAGCCCATTCAGGGAAGGGAGCCCCCGCGGGGCATGAAGGCCCGCAGGTATGCCAAAGTGTCAGAGGAGAGGGGGAAATGGAAACCACAGGGTGAGACAAGAATCTGTGTCCCCCCAGAAAGAAGTAGG
Organism: Smutsia gigantea; assembly: GCA_032199065.1. Taxonomy (NCBI): domain Eukaryota; kingdom Metazoa; phylum Chordata; class Mammalia; order Pholidota; family Manidae; genus Smutsia; species Smutsia gigantea. Next base: position 41,855 of record JAVSCE010014676.1, on the reverse strand, counting down.
AACATGAAGGAACATTGTAGAAAGCTGGGCTCTGCATAAGGTGATTCCTTCCTGTGTCACAACCGTGTCCCAGAATCCTAGAATGTCAATCACTCATCAAAGATGACATCTAACTGCTTTTCACATCTCTCCACTGAATATCCCACAGTCACCTCAAAGGCAACATGTCCAAAACGAACTCTCATCTTCACTCATGTACTGCTTTTCCTGTACTCTGTATCTTGGCTCAGTGGCACCACAGTTCAGCCAGGATAAACTTAGGTTGCAGACTTTACTCTCACTGTGGGAAGAGTCTGGGTCCCAAACCAGCACAAGGCAGGACCAGAGAGAGTGGCAGCTTAGGGTAACACAGTCTGGAGTGCATAGGGATAGATTGCTAACAGTGGCCCATGGGAAGAATGAAGTGGTAATGTGGCGCTAGAGGGACAGTTTAGGGGATAAGAAATGACCAGATCAGATTTGCAGAGCTTATTAATTTTACCAATGATTTCCAGAAACCTGTGGAATGGGATCTTGGTAAATTTGACCTTTTGCATTCAAATGAGATGGAGGTCAAGACATTAAGACCAGGTGAGACCTCAGACTAGTCACACAGTTGTCTAGACCATTCTATGCTACACACAGAGCTCTAGTGTGTCTTTTATGTACTGGAAGTTTTAGCAGCTAGAAACAAAAGGTATTTGGGACAGGGGATTCTGCATCTTAAAAGAACATGCAATTCCTCCTGCTCATGTCTCAGCATCCCCCAGGAGGCAGCTGCCCACAGGGGGTGATGAAGTTGCCTTTGCCCTTTCACTGACTATGCTTGAGGACTACAGCTCTTGGAGGGCTGGGTCTACAGGGCTTCTGCTAAGAGATAAGGGGGTAGCTAGGAGAGGGGGAAAGAGGATGGGGTGGCCCCCTCAATATGCTGTTAAGCAGTAAACCCTAAGGTTATGCAGCGAGGGGGTGCTTTACAAACCAATACAAGGAATAAGAGACAGAGCCTCCAAAGCTTCCATGGGAAGAATTTCTTCATGTGGCTTTGATCAGTAAACTGTGCTTTTCCTGCCAAAGTCAAGAGTGGCCTGCTATTCTCACTGCCAGAGAAGGTCAAAAGCAGTCACTTACAAAGCAGAAATTTAAGATGAGTGCTTCAAATCAGTTCTAGTTCTTTGTTCTACAAAGAACATGAATAGCAAAGCCAGAGAAACAAAACCGATGAAAACTCTCCTGACAACATGACTTATGGGCAGCTGAAGACACACTGAGATTTCCCAACAATTAGGATGAAGGTTTTGATGTTTCCCAGGCCGTCACAAACTGGGATGGGCTGAAAGCCTGCAAAGATCAATATTGTAGAGCAGGGACTGAGACTGGCCCAGGACAGACATTTTCCTCTGCCAGTTCTGGCTAAGGGTTTCACATCAGCATCTCAGTGGGTGAATAACAGAATTGGCATTAGATACCTACTCCATGAAATTTATAGTTACACAAAGTATTGTGCCTCTTTAGGGCAGTAAAAACAACTCAGTCAACTGATGACAATGCGGCTATGTAACAGGTGGGTATATGGGATGGGAAGGAAGCGAGGGGGCATTAGAAAGTACAGAGCTGAGAAAGCCTACCCAGGATAGAAATGCAGTGGTCTTGACTGCCAAGGCTACATGTAACCAAAACCTACCAGTGATCCAGTACTACAGTGTCTTCGTTTCCTCTGACATGTGCATGGGGCACCTGAGGTGGGGCCGTGACACTTAGGCACACACTATCAGCCATCTTTGGGTACGTTGCTAATGTGGGGAAGCTTTTGCTGATTATCTGCAGCATCTTATGCCATTAAATAATCTCAGTTGGACCTGGATTCTATAATCACTGTGTTTCAGAAGCTGGGTATTTTCCTTAAAGCATTATTATTCTATAGTAATTTTTTTATTAGTTCTTAATAACAATGGTTGATTCTAAGAGGGGCTTGGCAACTTTGAATTCAAAGATTGAGAAAATTACCAGACATCCCAAAGTCCCTCTTCTGGATGTGCTTCAGTTTTTACCCTCAGACCTCAGTAGGACCTAAACACTGACCACATTCGCAGAAGATGGGTTCCCTCCTTCACGCAGCTTTCTTCGCCAGTAGTAGTGTGATGGAAGGGTCCCCCCAGACATAGGTACAACCACAGAGGGTAGGAATCATAATTTAAGGTGACAGATAAGGCCACAGAGACTATTCCCTGGCCATTTCTAGAGATCCCTAAGATTTTTGCATCCTCCTAAGTCTGAGGTCACCCATCCTGCCAAAAAGCAACAGAGGATAGAGTCATGAGGGCAATTTTCTCTGCAGGCTCCCTTCTCAGTCACAGTCAGGTTTCTTAACACCTCTATTAATTGCTTAGGTGAATAAATGAAAATAGTAGGAAGTAATGCAAAGGGAAATGAGAAAAATTATGGGTGAAAATGAAAGACAGTGGCATATAACATGGTTTCATTTTTGCTTGTTAACAATTCATAGACTACGTGGGTCTCCATGTTCCACACAGCCTTCCCTGGGACATGACATGCAGGTCCCATCTCTTCCTTCGTTATAGAGAGAAGTCTAGGAAAGGTCCAGGTTTGAAATGGGAAGAGGAAAAAAGAAGTGAGAGCATAGAAGACCAATATGCAGCCTTCTGATATGTGGGTGGCTGTGGGTCAGTGCCCCACCACCCCATCCGAGCCTGACACGCAATGTGCAGGGGCAGCTTCGGAGCTCCCCCAGTGCCAGGGAAGCCCATTGCCCTCCCCATGCTGCCACCTCCAGTCCTTCAAAACAGGCAAGGCCATCTCCTCAGTCCCTGCTCCACACCCAAAAGAAGGCTCTAGAACGGTCACAGGAGCTCCTCCTGGAGTCCTTGCTGGCTTGGCCCTGACTTAGTTCTGCCCCATGTGCTGGGAACAGGAGGTTTAATTTAATACCTTCCCAAAGATCAGCAGGGAACCAAAGTCCAGCTCTCCAGGATTTCATTTGCTGGGAAAACACACACACACACACACACACACACTCTCTCACAAAATACTTTTTTTCCCCCAAAGTCAGAACTATCCTTAGTGTAAGTATCTTTGGCTAATCCAGAAAAATGAATTTTACATCTTTGCAATTTAAAACCTTTTCCTATATTTTTCCAAATGACATTGGGAAAACACTCATGCCAGCTCTTAATCTGGCCCCTGATCATCTTCCTAGTTTGGAGGTTGACCTTCTAAGAACCAGGTGAGCAGGTGGTATCTGATCCTTTCCACAAGTCCCACCATTATAAAGCAGGTCTAGCTGTGGCAAGAGTGAAAGTGGGAGTGAAATGGTTTTCATGAGTCTGTAGCTAAGGTTCGAGGAGGAAGGAGGAGAATGAGAAGCACCCAATCCCAACTTGAACCCCACAGCCCCAGAGAGGGTAAGAGTGGAGGGCAGAAGCAAGGAAGGGAGGGGAGAACAGGCGGAAGGCCCACGCCTGCTAGGATGGAGTCAGGAAGCCAGCCCCCTGCTCCTTCCCTTCACGTGCCCCAGGCCTACTCTGCCCCATGGGGGTGGAAGCTCTGCTCAGCCCTGCTGCCCTGGAAGGTTGAAGAAACTGCAATTTTCTGATTCAAAGAAAAACCAGAGGCCTAGAAAGGTTTCCTAAACACCAGATGAGAGCCCTCTGATGTGTGCTGTGGCCTGGAGAGCTAACCATGGGCACAGATGGGTCCACTCCTGCCAGGGACTTGGCCTGATGTTAGCATGCTTTGCTGAGCATCTTTCAAGAAAGGTGCCAGCAAAGGACCTTTGCAACCGGGCAGGAGGGAGAACAGCCAGGCCAGCTGCATTAGACGAGAACCACTGAGTGGAGAAGTGGTCCCTGAAGCAGAGGAGACTGGGACACGACTGCTCGATGCCTGCTCACAGGGCCGCTCCTTTCTGACATTCTTACAAACCACACAGCACATCTCCCAGGGGCCCTTGTTAATGAAACCCGCTTAGCTGATCGGGATAAAAATATTCTTGTACAGACCGGGGCAGAGAGCACTTACACTTACCTCCATCCGCACTGGAGAAGCTCTGTGGAAACAAAAGCAGGGCAGAGCGTTACTACGCATGCGGGAAGATAACCCCTCCTTCATTCAACTGTCTTTCTCACCCAGGCCCAGGCCCAGAATCTGACTGTGGTGGGTGATATCCCAATGCTCTCTTTTCTTCTGGAAAATTTTTTGGGATCCTGAACTTTAAGGAAAAGATTTACCATTTCCACCTTAGACCAAATTTCTCCCAGTAGAGATTTGTTTCATTTATCCAGTAGATACCTTGGTTGTGTTAGAGAAGTGATACCAGAAAATCCCATCTTAAAATTAATTTGATTAGATTGCTTTCCTATTGCTGATGGGTACCTGAGGAAACAGAGGTTACAGGATGGAGGGAAGATCCTAAGATATGCAGAGCCTGCTGGCTTTATGGATTCTCTCCTCTTTGCTACATGACACCATCTGTTTTCATAGACAATAAAATTCATGTATTTATACTTTTTGTATCTGGAATTCATGTCCATTTGATATGGTTTTCCCTCTGGCCTTTTTATAAAGGAAAGACTTTTTTTTTTTTAAAAAAAGCAAAGTCTAATTAAAGCCCCAGGGCTTTAATATGTTTAATAAGTATTGGTTTTAGAATTCAAAAGTCCAGTTGGAAGTGACTTTTTAGGCATTGAGCATATAAAGTGTTTGGACAGTAGGTAGACGGGGTTAATTTAATGACTCTTCCCTGTGCTTCCTAGCAGGTCAAGTGGTTGCACGCCTGAAGTCAGTCCACTCCCAACTTCAGAGATGGCACTGGGCCTCACACACCTGCCCATCATCTCACAGGGTACTCGCTCAGACTCATCAATACTGACTGGCCTTTTCTCCACTGGGAACCATTTGCCAGCGCTTGCTTCCCCGCAGATCTAATTTAGAGAAACCACATTTGTTCTCTTCACCTTCTGAAAGTCCTTGAAGGATTTTTCTGTCTCCTTTAGTTTCTCTAGGATGATTTGCTCTTTGGCAGATATCTGGGACTCTTCACTCTCTAGCGCTTGTATTTCCTGCTCCAGCCTGGAAAACACACAAACAGAGGAGAGGTTCCTTTAGTGTGGTGCCATCCCTGGGCCAGAGGGCAGCTCCTTCCTGTTGGGTGACTTCCCGGCAGTCTCCGTTCTGCATTATGCTGAGGTACCAGGCCAAGATTTCACATTACAGAGCAACCCGTCTTTTTGGCTTTGCCACTCAGCAGACATTGGTAAAGGGAAAACAACGCAGAGCTACTGCCTCTAGTTCACTGCCAGCACTTTGCAATCCGCTTTAGTGTCTCCCCTCTAAGTCTATGGATGTGTAGTTCTTAATTTGGCACCAGCTATTTTTACACAGCATAGGACATAATAGCAGAAAGAAAACAGTGTTATATTTTCCTAGCTATCCAGAATAACTGCTCTTCTATCGGGTGGGCCAAAGGGTGAGGAACCAGACTTGCTCAAAGGAAATATGCTGCTGAAAAATAGCTGGTGGCCATCAGCCTTGGGAACCTGCCATCACCTCCCTCAGGGGTCTGGCCTGTACAGCCAAAAAGGGGTGGTGGTGGAAGGCACTGATACAATTGCCCCTCCTTTTCTGGAATTTTCCTCAGTTTTCATAACCATCTTATGTATTTTCTGAAAGTGAAATTTCAGCACTGCAAGGAGACTCTCGGAATATTCCGGAAGAGCAGCTTCGGTTATGATTTAGGGGAGGCTTCAGTAATAGCTGTATCCTTTCAATGAGATGATAGCAATAACCATTACCTCTTATTGAGCACTAAATCTGTGCTGAGAACCAAGCTAAGAATTCACATAGCTTATGTCATTTAACCTTCGCAATGGCCCTATGAGTAGGAAATCCCCATTTCAAAGATGAGGTCATAAAGGCTTAGCAAAGTTAGTTTATTGTTGCAGAACCTTGAAGCAAGGATTCAAGCCAGGAAGTCTAACTCTAGACCCGACTCCTAACCACCATGCTAAACTCTCACCACATGGGTTCTACAGTATTTCACATATTTCCTGCCTTGCTACAAACATTGAGTATGTTGGCACATGAGAGTGGCGCTGTTATGTAGCAATGCCTTTGGGTTATGAAGGGATGGATGTCCTCTGCCTGGAGGACTCCAGGCTATCATACTTCTGGAATCATGTAGCCTGAATTTCTCCTTTCATTTATTCAGTTTTACTTCCAGTCTCTTTTGCCTCTGTTGTGCTGGAAGCTTTGCTGCAGAGTCTCTGCCTGCCTGTATTAGTCCTCTCCCTCCCCCTCCTCCTCGTCCATCCTCTAACCACTGCTGGGAACTGGCTAACCAATTCTGTTAGACTAAGACCCCAAATAAATAGTTCACAGTGACATCTTCTAAGAGCTAAGGAATGCCAAGATACAGGCACAGTTTATTGAGGGAGGCACTGTGCCTTTCAGAGGCCTTTTCTGTTTCCTTTCCCAGCATCAGAAAAATGACCTCTGGATGGGTGAGACTTGGCAGCGATTACTTTGGGTTACAAAGACAAACTCTGTATACAATTTTATCCCCTCCAAATGAACACAGCTTCAGATACACTTATCATTTCACTCACAGTAAAAGTGGAAGTTCCTAAAATGACTTCGATGATCCTATAGCACCTAGCCTCTCCTGGTATCTATATGGCCTCCACTCTTAAAAACATGCCTATTTCCCTTTAGACTTTAGTCAGACAGAGCTACTACTTATTTGCCCATTTGTGCGCCATGTTTTTCCCTCCTCCTAGAAACTCGTCTCAAAACGCTAACCATCCCTGGAGTCTCAGCTTAGATACCAGCCACCCCATGAAGTTCCCATATATTTATGACCAAGAAACAACATTGCCCGCCTCTGAACATTTATTAGCACATTATCTTGGTTTATCTGAGGTCGTATCGAGTCTACTGTATGTTAGAGCAGTAGTTCTAAACTGAAGTGATTTTGTCTCCCGTGGGATATTTGGCAATGGAGATATTTTGGTTGTCCATAACTCAAGGAGAACGGAGGTGGTGCGAAGTGGGAAGACATCTAGTGGGGAAGACAGCCAGGGATGCTGCTCAATATTCTCCACTGCACAGGACAGCCCCCCACAACAAAGGACTATCTGGCCCAAGCTATCCGTAGTGCTGAGGTTTGATCCCTGTGCTAGAGCATATATGGATTATTAATTGCCCCTTCTAGATTATAAATTCATCATGGGGAGAACACAAATGCTCCATACACACGTTGAAGGAATAAAAAAAGCTGAACCGAGATGAGACCTTCAGCATTTCTGAGGCGAGGGTGAATTCTTCCGCGACCTTTGATTTGAGAGGCTGCATGTAGACCGAGGTGCAAAGAGAATCCAGAGGAGAGGAGGCCAAGCAACATGGATATATAAATAGAGAGAAAACTGCTTTGCTGTTCCAAATGTTCAGCAAAATCTCCTACACACATCTGGGTAAATTATTTTGGGGGGAATCAAGGAAAGGGATATATGTGGAATAGGGACAATATACATGGGACAATTGATCCAGGTACTGAACTCATTCAATGGGTAGAGGAGCTTGGGGCTACAGGTTTCCAGGAAACATTGGATGCTAATACTGGCCAGGGTGGGTTCTGAGCAGATTTTATTTGTATCTCAAAGGGCAGAGTACCTCAGTGGATAATTTAGGATGTGGGTAGATTATATTCTCAAACATATTCTCTCCTTTCCCTCTTCACCTCCATGGGAGGTGTAGTATACGTCCTGACCTCTGACGTTAGTCTTGGCCACATGATCTGCTTTGGACTCAAGGTGAGTGGCACGTACTTCCCTTTCCTTTGACTTTGGGCTTGGACACGTGCTCTGCTTTAGCCAATAGGACGTTAGCAGACGGGACACAAGCAGAGGCTTGGAATGTGTTTGCCCAGTTGGGCCTGTCCTTGTATGCTTCTGCCAGCACCAAGAGAGGAGCTTCCCTGGACAGCTGCTGTCCCTTTAGCCTGGGCCCTGGAAAGAACACATGGGGAATAGATTGAGCCCAACTGAGAGTCAGAAGCCAGGCCCAGGTGGACCTGCCCCTTAAACTAGAGCTGCCACACTGAGCCAGCCCAGGTCAGCAAACACCCAGTCTTTTCACAGAAGTGTGAGCAAGAATAAATCATTTCTGTGTTAAACCACCGAGTCTGAGAGTAGTTATCATGTAGTACTTATTGTGGCAACAGCTAACCGATAAAGCTCACATATTTATATATTATAGGGATATATACATATATTAAATATGTGTCATATTACATATCCTAATAATGCCTGAAGTTAAAAGATTAGAAAGAATTAAGATACCCTTGCCCCACTTCCCCCAATCCTCAGAGAATCTGGATGGATACAGGGTATCCCTTCATGAGGATTAAGACTGAGAAAATAAGAAAATTACCAGTGGTAGTTGTTTCTGGGTAACGGGATATTGGGTGATTTTAATTTTGTTCTTTATCATTTTCAATATTTTCCCAATTTTTAAAAAATTCATGTATTCCTTATCTAACCAGAATAAAACCAGTAAACCCCTCCTTTGACCTACTGCTGAGAAGGTAGCATTTCACAGGCCATGGCGCAGGAATGGAGCCAGCTTCTCCTGTGTCAGGTGAAGGGCTTAGATGGGGGCCCTCCAACGGCGACTGATATTCACTTCAACCCACATTTATGGAGCTTCTTTGGCTGGACTCAGAGATAGGCACTACTAGGGATTCTAAAATAAAATCGTGTTAAAAATGGCTATCTAAAAAAAAAAAAAGAAAAGCTGACTCTAAGTACCTCACTTCTGGTGAAGCAGCCCCAAGGGGTTAAGAATTCCGTGACCTAATGCTCACCAGTTCGCCCATCTGTCCCCACAGTGTGCCCCTGACCCTATGGGTTTCAGGGCTCTCAGCTATATAGTTCAAGTGCTAAAGATTTGGGTCATGATACAGCGTAACTGAGAAGGAACAGGGAGAGAGGGAGAGAGAGAGAGAGAGAGAGAAAAAAAAAGGCAACGGAACGAGATTTTTGTGGTAACAACTGAGTTTCGCCCAAAGGGAATGAATGCAGTTTAGGTCTGAGCAAGTCAGATCTAAGTGGCAGATTTCTCTGCCGCACAAGCACAGGTTGGGCCAGTTCCTAAGGGCCCTGGATGGCCTGGGCCACTATGTTTCTGTGGAAAACCTGAGTCCTGGGTCGAAGGAGCTCACCAGAAACAAGAACATTACGGGGTTAATAAAAGCCTTCTCACCGGGCTAGAAATGCCATGGTTTTATAGTTTCATGACTGAAATCTGATGCAATCTTCCCTTGAGCAGCCAAATCGATACAGCTGAGCTAAAAATAAAGAATGGGCGGGAAGTGTAATTTATACACAAGGTTAACTGAGGCTCTTCGGGCTGAGAAAGGGGCACGTAACACCTCTGACCCGCTTGCTCAGTTTCTTCTGAACAAAAGGCAGACTGTAACAGGTGGTAAGGAAAAGTGACACACTGCAGCTGTACGGGCTTAATTTACTGGACATGAGAGTGCAATCATGGCCAAATGGTCTTATAAAATCTGCCTAACCCTGACAGACCTTGCTCACAGGAAAACACAAAGGACCTCTGGCTCTATGATGTGCATCAGCCATCCTTTTATTTCAAAATCCATTTATACATTCATCCGTCCAACTTTTTGCAGACACCTTCTTTCTATCAGGCACTGCCCTGAGCATTAGGGACAGAGAACTACATCAGCCACCAAGTCTGCTCATGAGAGCTCCTGGTCAGGTAATGAGAACGATAAGTAAATGCATATATTACAATACAACCCGAAGAGAGTGAAATAGAGGAAAGCATGGTGTGTTGTAGAAGTGTCAGTTCTGCCCGGAGTGTATGGCAGGGACTCCCAGTTGCCTGCCCTGTATCTGTTCTCCTCTTCTTCCATACTAACGATCCTTATTTTGTTGGGGGGTAGCAGTGTGCTCAGCTGAAAATATACATATCCCAGCTTCATTTGCATTAATAAACGGGCCACAGGATAGCTCTGGCCAATGAGATGTAAGGAAAAATTGTTGGAGAGACTTCTGGGAAATCTCCTTAAAGAGGAAGGAAGGTTGATGTTAAGTGCCATATGCCCTTTGCCAGGGCTTCTCTGATTCCTGCCTGGTACCAGGATCTGATGTTAGAGAGATGTATTTGTTTCCCACTACTGCTATAACAATGACCACAGACTTAGTGGCTTACAACGACACACACTTACCATCTTACATTTCTGTGGGTCAGAAGCCTGACATGGGTATCACCAGGCTAAAATCAAGGAGTTGGCAGAGTTGTGTTCCCCTCTGAGGCTCTGGGGGAGCATTTGCTTCTTTACCTTTTCCAGCTCCCTGAGGCCACCCACATTCCATGCCTCATGGGCTCTTCCTCCATGTTCAAAGTCAGCAGTGTTGCATTTCTCTGTCCAGTCTCTCTCTGACTCTTCTTCTGCCCTCCTCTTTCACTTTTAAGGATCCCCTTTGCCATGCAATCTAACATATTCACAAGTCCTGGGGATTAGGACCTGGACATCTTTGGAGGGGGCATTACTCTGACTGCCATAAAGAATCTGATGCTAGAGGGGGAGCAGTCATCGTGTGTCCACAGGGTCAAGAGTGTGCTAAGGGTGGCTGAGTGAGCAGAAGAGAGAAACTGCCTGGGTTCTAGATGGCATCATAGAGTAACTACATCATAGAGCTCTGGACTGTCAGCTCCAAATTTCTTTCCTTTTTCCTCCCCTCTCCCTCCTCTCCCTCCCTCCCTTCCTTCCTTCCTTTTTTTCTTTCATATTTCTTGTTAGGAGTTGAAACCATTACTGTGATCACACCTGAATACAACTTCCAACTGGCATAACATGGTGAGAAAAACTTGACTGAGTAGCAGATACATTAGGTGGGCCTGGAAGGATGCATTCACTGGGTGAATGAGAAGAAAACATGCCCAGCAGAGGAGAGAGCAGGGGCCAAAGCCCAGAATATGTCCCCGCTCCCACCCGGGGGCATGTGACCTTGCGTGGCCTTTTCAGTCACTGCATCCTCCACCCTCCAGTAGGCATAGCTTAGCACAATGCCTCAGAGAAGTCCTCAATATTCCTTTCCCTCATCCCCATAGCTCACTTTCTGCTTCATTCTGCTGTGCCTTCCTGGCCCAGAAATACCAGGCTTTCAAGGCCCTTCCCTCCTCTGCAGTGGGAGAAAATAAACCTCAAACAGAGAGAGAAGAGAACGAGAGAGGCTGACTGAGAGGGACCTTGGGCCATTGGTTTTCTAGCTACTTCTCTCCCGTCCTCCACTACACCTGAATCTTCTTATATACAAGAACTGACAGACCCTTCCTTCGTGTGGGCGTCTCTCAGTGGGATCCAAGAGAGGATAGACAAACACAAACTAGGTTCCTAACAGTCTTCTGGTTTGGAGAGGGCTTTGCCTGCAAACTCAGGTATGCTTCATTTTTCTGTCTTCATCAATGATAATGATAGTAATTCTAATATTGTTTTTATTATGTATATATTGCTTACATGCGACAACTGTAATACTGATTAGGATTTTTGAATGTTTATTGTGTGCTTGGCACTGTTCTAAGTGTTTTATATGCATTATGATACTTAATCTTCACAATACCTATGAAGTAGAAATCCTTTAACTCCCATTACACAGACGGAAAGGCTGAGGTACAGAAAGGTCACTGACTTGCCCAGAGGCACAAAGATAATGTGGGGCCTGGATTTGGATCCTCATATACTGGCCGAAGAACCAGTGTTCTTTGCCACTACTTTTGACTACCTCCTTATGACCACTTCCTCTTTTCCCCTCCCTTCTTCAAGCAGCATTAACGCATTCTTCATGCCCACAGAACTGCAGGTCACACTAGGACTGGAAGCCATTTAATTCAATTGCTTTTCAGAGACATAAAGCCCCTGAACTGTACTCCACCCAACAGTTATCCTTCCTCTGCTTGAAACCCTCCATACATGGGGAGCTCACCACCTCCACAGGTAGCCCACTCCCCCTTTGAAGAGTGATATCATCAGAATGCTTGGTCACAGACTAAGGCAAAGTTCATTTCCCTGCAGCTTTCACTGTCTGAATTTTATTCCTCGGGAGCACAGAGGTTAAGTTTAGCAATCACCGTGGCTTGAAGAAGCTCCTTTCTGGGAAAAGGGAAGATGCAGGCAAACGAAACTTACTCCCTGATGGGGAGCAGTGGTGATGTGAAGTGAGGCCCAGGAGTGAGGAGGGGAGACTAGAAAAGTCAGGGCATGAGTAGAAAAGGAAAGGCAGGAAATGGCCAAGAGGAAGAGTGACTTCTGGGACTCCTCATGGAGTAAGTACAGCAAAGCTGGGGCAAGAGGGGCAATAAAGAAATGTTCTAAACATCCCTGAGACCCTACAGATAGTTCTGAACAATTCCTGAGCCAGCCAGTCTATTCCTAACAATGGAGTGAGCCCTGACAGCATTCCTCACATTGAGGGATGTGGACCAGGGTGTCATGCACGAAGTGTGAATGGGCCAAATGCTGTGTGTGAGTCTCAGTAAATTCCCCCACAATAAAAGGAGACGCTGACAGACTGGCTGGGGGTGCTTAAGTCAGACCTATTCTCTTCTCTTGAACTGTAGTTTCAGAGTTGGGCAGTCAAGTGGGTGCCTGCCTGGCCAATCTGCCAAGACAAGAACCTCAGGAAGAGTGTTGGTTGTTCAGAGGAGAGAGGAGCTGCCCAAATCTTCAGGTATCCAGCACAGGAAAAATATAAAAGAGGCTGCTAGTTGTCACCCTTTCCCATCCCTCCCCTTTTTCACAGCAATGCAGTCCCTAAAGTTTAGCTGGGCATGTGGCCACACAGAATAATGTCCCCATTCCTCAGCATCTTTTGTAGCCATGGATAGCATATTCTGGCCAAAGGGACGTGAGTGAAAGCACTGTACAGTAGCTTCTAGAACCTTCTTTAGCCCTTTCTTTTCCAGACCTTCCTTCATATTTCTGTCTGTAATGCGCATGTGTGCAGGTAGAGCTCTAATTGCTGTCTTGATCTTTGAAGATAAGGATAAGAGAAGGATAAACTGGAAGAAGCCTGGGTCCCTGAGAAATTCACAGAGCACAGCCACCAGAGATCTTAACTTACTACTGTGGGTTTTTACTGGAGAGAAAAATAAAAAATTTGTTTAAGCCACTTTGTGGGTCTCTGCTACTAGTATCCACATTTAATGCTAATTAATACAGGACACCCACCATTTATTGTTGAATTTTGAATGAATACTCTTAGAAGTATGCTGAGGATGTGGGTCTATAGCTAATCACAGCCTAGAGCCTTATTGACTCAGCAGCAGAAGAAAAAAATAAATAATTGCAGAGTTTGGAATTCATTAGTGCAATTCAACTCTTAAAAATGGAGCTTGCCTGGAGCTAAGCTTCTCCAACTGTCACCTCGAACCACTGCTCCATCCAACATCTCAGCAGGAGAGTTTCTACTCTTGGTACAATGAAAATCATCCACAACTCAGCATCTCTTTGGTGTGCTGCGACTGTGTTGTTTGCCTCAGGCTGATTCAAGACACTTTGCCAGCTGAATTAACAATGGAAAGAGCCAAGATTGGGCTGACTGTATACTTTAAACACCTTTCCAGCCTTGAAATGTGGTGAGCCAATCACCCCTATGCACAAGACTCAACAACATGGAGCTCAGCCATGACACTGAAGTTTCAGTTAATGGTGGGAGCAGAACACACATTCTGTGTGGTTCACAAGTGACTGTGGTGACAGAGGCTAAGGTGGCCGGCAACTATTAATTTTGTCAGCCCAAGATCCCTGCTACTTTCCTTTGCAGAACAACATCCAGTTCCTGGACCGAGAAGTAATCTCTCTGGAGTGCCCTGTGGATGTGGATTTGGTGAAACCACTAATCAGAGGGCCCCACATCCCTTGCCAAGGAGTGGAAATGTAACTAACCTAGGCCGACTGAACTCTTGCCCAGTAATCCGTGTCTTGAGAGGAGTGACCCCAAATGGAGAGCAGTCATGGGTGAATCACTCCTACAGTGGTGTTCTCAAGACGTCCCCATTAGGTCCTACTGCCTGGGTCCCTAGTTCTGCCTGAGACCCGATTACCTGACTCCTCCCTCTGTTCTAAGACTATTTAGCCTTCTATCTCTTTCTGTCTCTATCATAATAGCTATTTCTCTATGCTAGGTAAAATTGGGAAGAATATTATTTGTTTTCACACAGACAGACACTACAAAATTCATTTTCCATATTTCAGGAAGACAGTGCATTTGTTTCTATGGCATTCCCCAAATATTTTTCATTTGTGACTCAATTTGTACAGAAGCAGCTTCCTTTTCTTTAGATGAGTATATCTGGAATCACAGCCGACCGTTTGGTATTTTACTGTGAAAAAAGGTTAATGACCCTTAAATAAACAGAGGATTTCCACTTTTCCTTGCAAAACAACAGTACCTTCCTTAACTGCAAGGGGTCAGTGGAAACTCAAGCCCATTTCTTTTTTTTTTTTTTCATGTCGTGACTGAGACAGAATTATGGCAGAAAAGAGAGGGGTCCCTTTAAGAATTCCTAAAGTACAGCTCATATCCTTTCCCTCACTGAAAAGCTCCTGGTAGCTCTCCATCACCTCCTTCCCGAATTCAGTCACACTTCCCAGGCTGGCAGTTCACACCCTCCGTGCTCTCCTCTAACCCCTTCCATGCTTTACATGTTTCCCTGTGTTCCAGCCAGAATGGACTGTACACTGCTCTGCAAAAAAAAAAAAAAAAAAGCAAATTTAATCCCAAATAAATAGAAATAAAAATTTCTGTCTCTGTAAGTTTTCTCTTATCTCACAGAGAGCAGCCTATTTCTCCTTTACTTGTGTATTTATTCCATCTGGAACCACATGCTTACCCCATCAGAATCTATGCATGTTGATTTCTGCTACAGGAAATCATTTCCAAGCTTGCACTGAGCATTGATTTCTTGGGTATGATTCCTTGTTTGAGTCTGTTTCATCAGAAACGAAGAGTTTTGAATACATGAAATTGAGCTGATCTCCTTTCAAAGCAGTACATTTCTCAGTAGCTCAAGCCCTTCCTTCCCTAGAAATGTCTCCTTTTGTAGGAAGAGAAAAAGTCTCATCTAGCCTTCTTACCTCCAGCCTCTGACTCAGAGACTTTCCTGTTGAAGGCCAATACCTCCACCTGTGCACCTGATCTTGTTCAGATTCCTCCGGGACGGTACTCCATCGATGATCCCTTCTCCCTTATAGCTTAAACCTCTTCCTGAGATGCCTCCTTCCCTTTAGTCCAGAAACAAGAATAAATTCTCTCATACTAAAAATAGGTGAACTCCCCTTGACCCTGCATCCTGCTCGCGGTTACTGCTGAATCTCTCTTCCAGATTTCTAGTACTTGCCTCTTGCTGCCTCAATATCCTCACACCCCATTCATCTCTCAACTTACTCCACTCTGCCCTCTGCCCTGCCACTCTGTTGGATCTGGTCTTGTTTAAGTCCATGATGTCCTATCAAGCCTAATGGATACTCACCGTGTGCATCTATTGACTTCTTCCTTTTTTTAAACCCTACAGACCACTCCTACTTTGGAGGCCATGACACCACATTCTCAATATGGCCCCCCTTCCACTCCTTCATTAAGTGTTCATTTGGCTTACTGCACTGGCTTAGCATTTTATCCCTAGCTAATCATGTCCAGCCTCATGCTTTAATTTGCACCTACATGCTGACACCGACCCAGGAGTCAGCTTCTCTCATGAACTACTGCCTCGATAAATAATTGCACACTCAATGTCTCATCTGGATGGTACCTCAAACACAACATATGCAAGACCAAGCTCATCTTTTCCATAAAGCTGTTCCTCCCTCCAGCAGTCTTTAGCTCAGTTCCTGATACCACCAGTCCACTCCTCTTAAGATAGAAACCTGGATGTTACCTTGACCCCTGACTTGCCCCTCCCTGGTAATCACCATACACATATGTTAGCCACTAAGTCCTGCCAATTTGCCCCACAATTGTTTCAAATCTCTTCCTCTTCAGTTCTATATGGGTTCCCTCCTCATTCCTTCTAACCAATCTCTCTGCTTCTAACCAGCCTCATCACTTTCAAATCCAGAATGTGCCTGGATACACCACAATTGCTCTCCCCTGCAAAACCCCTCACAGAGGCTCTCTGCTATCAGTGCCTTAGTCTACACACTCCCAGACTCTCCGGTACCTCCGAGAACAATGATCTCCTTACAGATTCCTGCACACAGGGTGCTCTTTCTCTTCTCAGTGCCTTTGCCCCTAGTGCTGCCTCTGCCTGGCTCACCCTTGCTCTCTCCCCTCCCCTTCCCTGGGTAATTACTACCCAGGAAGAATTTGCTCAGGTAGGTCTTCCCTGTCACCTTTCCCAAGAAGTGCCCTTCCTCTTTGCTGCCATATCTCATGGACATATTTCTATCAACAACTTTATCTCACTATATTTTAACCACTTGATGGATTTGGGGTTCCCTTCCCAACTGCTGTTTGCAAACCTCTTGAGGATAATAACCTACCTCTTCTTTATCCTTCTCTGAATATGGCTTCAAGCCTCTAGCAAGGATCCTGGCTCAGTGAAAGCTCTCAAGAAATGTTGATTGAGTAAATGAATGTTTCAATGAATGCGTAAGTTGTTTCTCACTGGGAAGTAACCTCAACACAGACCCTTTGGCTCAATTCCTTCCGTCAAAAATGAATGTTAAAAGAATAAATTCAAATTAATGGCAACTCTAGGCTCAGCAAAAATAATTGATTAAAAGGAATTTGTTCTTCTTTGCTTTCTCTGAGATAATACAGAAGGTAACTGCTGTCTTTTCTAGACTTTTTATTCTTTTCCCCAAATAATCTCAAATATGTAATTTCACCTGATTCCAGGTGTGCGTGTGTGTTGCACTATTTTTATTTACTCTAGGATTCGCCTAAATAAAACCACAAGTAGAGGACACACAGATATGTAGGAACGGGCCAGAAGGATGGACAGTCTAAGCATTTACTTCATTTTACCCTATGGTTCTCTCAGAGTTCACCCCTTCATGCAGGAAGCAGCTGGGCTTTCGTATCTGATTGAGATAATTGTTTATATGGCACATTCCTCTCTTCCAAATCCCTGTTTACTCATTGTTTGTGCCTAAATCCAGCACTCAGTGACAGTTTTCCTGCTGAGTTAGAGTTTCCCACTAGCCTCTGTGTGTGTGTGTGTATGTGTGCATCCACATAGCTTCAGCTGCAGCTCTTATAAATGCCCAAAGTGGGGATAATCAACACATTTTTGCCTGCCGCCTATATGGGAGGTTGCTCTGGGGAGCCTGATGGAGCTTTCAAGATATTTGAGCTTAGGCTCTTAATGAGTCATTCATTGGAAAAAAATTCAATGTAGTGGGAAAAATAGCTATCATTTATCGAGCATTTACCATGGCCCAGGCAATGTGCTAAATGGTTTGTAAGCATTATTCAATTCTCTGCAATTTGCACAATAACTACTACTGTAATCTGCACTTGATAGCTGATGAGCCAGAGGTTGAGAGAGGTTCAGTAACTTGCGATCCAGCACCAATAGGGGCAGAGCTGGGATCCAAACCCAGGTCTTCCTGCTGCTGAAGCCTAGCAGCTTAGGTTGCCCTGTGCTGTCCCCTGCGAAGAACAAATGAAACCACTCCTACTCCAGTGGTTTTCAGTATTTGCTCCGTCTACTGCAAAATTTTCTTTTCCAACATCTTGGTCAAATAGAGCTGCTCTCATTGAGGCATGAGTGGACTGGGAGAACCTCCCACTTGTACCCCATCCTTGCCTCAGCTAGGCTTTTCACAGAACAGAATGTGCTTTGGAAAACATGCTCCATGAGAATAGAAAAAGCATCTGGTGTTTCTACAGCCCTCACGGTGCCTACAAGGAGTGCTTTTGAATACACGGTCAGTGCTCGATCAGTGTCTACCCCAGGAATGTGGTTCTGAAAGGGGCCACTCATGCTTGCATCCATCTGTACCTTAGCCTTCCATGAGCTGCCTGACAGGCCACCAACTGACAAAGAGCACTTCTGGCCTTTGACCTCTAAAGGGGAAGTGACAGTTGAACTGCCCAAAGCAACTCTCAGAGGCGGGCCTGGGGCTTGGTAAACCCAAAAGGATCTTCCCAAAGAGAACTTCCTTTTAGGTTTTGTTTTTTCTGACCATGTTTTCCATACTTCACATTACCAGGTGGCTAGCACCTCCTTGGTGGAGAAATTTGTCATCCCACTGGGATAATCCCAAAGCTATTCTAAGAGTTCCTGCTTAGAACAAATCAAGCCAATCAGGAAGCTCCCCCACATGGGCTGAGCCCACTAATTGTTTCCCACTTGGACGCTTCCTGCTATTGTTCTCCAGCATGTTCTCAGAGGCGCAGCTACTGAGCCCTGCCCCTTCCTCTCAGGAGCTAAGGGCTGCAATGACGGCTCTGGGCTGAGGTATTCTAGGCTCAGAGATCAGGCACCTGGCTGAGAGAAAATGTCCTGAAATAAAGCAAATGTGGTTCCTGGCCCAGGGGCGGGAGCAGAAACCACAGCTTTTCAGTCTCACTGGCCTTGGGAGGGAGGTTTGAAATAGTCTGGATCATTCACTAATTGCTTTTCAAACAACTGTTGAGTTAGGTATAGTGATAGTTGCCTAGTCTCTACATTTAAGAAACTCCTCTTATGCTGGGGGAGGCAGGTGTATGTACAGATGACTACAACAGAGGTAGAGCTCAAACAGGAAGACCAAAATGCTGCAAGAATGCAAAGAGAGCTTGACCAGCTCTGCTTAGGGAACAGGCAGGGCAGGTTTCAGGAGCTTGGAACATTCCAGTAAGATCTTCAAAGATGAGAGTGAGGATCAAGGCGGAGTGGTGTTCAGAAGGCATTTGAGGTAAGGCAAAAGCGTGGACCACAGGGCTCTGAGGCAGAAATGAGCAAGGAGGGTTTGAGTGAGGACGTGCAGGGCTGGGCTTTTCCTGGTGTCCTCCTGATGGGACGAGACGGCTCTTCAGTGCCACACAGAGGAGCTGAGATTTGATCCCAGAGGCAACAGGAGACCACTTAAGTTTCTTGTTTGTCTGTTTATTTGTCTTATGGGAGAGATGGATCAGCTATATTCTAGAAACATCATTATGGCAGCTGTGTGAGAACGGATGTGGATGTGTGGAAGAAGAACGGAATGGTTCCTGGGGCATGGGAGGAAATGCAGCTGAAGCCAGCCATTTCTGCTCCCCTTGATGGTCTGTGTTACAATGTTGGCCAGGTCATGAATTTGAACCTAGAGGCCTTAATTTAAGGTGTTCTCAGGATGAAAATTATTTCAAGTGCATGAGCTCTTACAAGGAAAATTAGCCCACAGTCTAATGAGCTGCATCACTGCCCTCACATGGCTGCGGCAGGCAAGGGCTTGGAGTAACAGGCTACCGGATCATCACAGAGTCTGGGCAAATACTGAGGCTTCCCCTACCCCAGCAGCCAAGGCTGAGTCAACCCTGAACACTGTGTCCTCCCTGAGCGTCCTGCATGGGCTGCAGGCACAGAGCGCTCCTTCACTGTTGGTTTCCCCTTGGCACATTCCCAGGAGTCCCTTTGGCACCTCCACATCATTTCTCTATCTTACAGACACAACAGAGATATTTTGCATCTCAAATGTCAGCAAGAAGACCCTAAGGGCTCCCCTCCAGTGGCACAGATGGTTTTGAGGCAGAAGCAGCTACATTGCCACCCACTCCCCTCAACTGATACCAGCCCCTAGTGGCCTGGAGGCCAGGAGGTAGGGTTGGATTGGCCTTGGTGGATGGGCCCACATGGGCCTGAGCTCTGGGAAATGGGGCTGAAGGCAGCTGAGTGGGCCTATGTCCCAAGATGGCCCTGCAGAAGGTAATGAAAGTGATGTGTACCACATTTATTATGGAGTTTTGAGACAAAAACTTCAGGAACTAAAAATAAAGTTAAAAATATTCTCTCTGGTGAACTTTATCCCTCTAGATTTATCAGCCCTGATTCCGTTTTACAACAGCTAGTGTACTGAGAAGTCAAATGAGAATGGTATCTATTAACGAGGTCTATAGAATATGCCTTATACCAAGGGCCTTCCAATAAGAACCACCAGGTACAAAATGATACGCATGTAGTGATCAAGGCCTGGGTCACACATCATTACTTAAGCCAAATTAGAGAAAATCTTAGAAGCAACACAACAGTGGTCCAAAGAACTCCCTTTAAAATTTATCCAGAGACTTGTACTTTGAATTGCTCTCCTCTGGCAAAGAGATGATCTGATTGGCCATTTGAAGTGGCACCTCCTGGGTATAGAAATAGTACATTGTGTTCCAAAATAATAATTATAAAAAACAAGCTCTTTCTTTCTGGTGGTTGGGCTCATGCAGAACTGGCACTGGCCATCTTCCTATTCAGCTGTGGCCGCAGCCCTGAAGTTGTCCTACCCATTGTCTGTTATTTCTGGATCTTGAGGCTGAGGGAGAATTACCTGCTGAAAGCACAAGGCAGCGCCACTGCCAACACTCAGCCATACAGAGAGTTCAGGGCAGACCAGATTTGTCGCAGAAATACTACAGGCACCTCATACGGCAGGTCGCACACAAAGGCAATAAATGATCTTTGTGTGAATGTGAAGGTCCACAAGCCTTTGGGCATAGATGGGAATTCTCATATTCCCACAAAACTCAAATTATCCCAACAATAACAATAGCAGATAACTGTGTAAGACTTTAAAGCTTACAAATCCTTTCACAGCAATTAGGGATTATCTCATTCCCGTGTGATAGATAAGAAAATTGACAGAAAGGGGAAAAGAGCAGTCAGAATCCAAATACCTTTCAGGCCACAATCTGGCTTCTGCGAAAACTGCCCTGCTTGTTTCAGGCCAGTCGGAGGCACAGGATGTAGTGCAGACAAGCCAGGACCAGGAGCATGGTTAGCGCGCTGTTTATTGGCTGAGACGCTGAGTAAGCCCTTCACTTTCAGTTTCCGTTTCCTCACCTAGAAGGTGGTTATAATGATCCAGGTGGAGAAGTGGTTTCAAAGCTAGGAAGGTGAAATAAGCTAATATTTAAAAATGTCTCAGAACACTACCATGGAGTAAGCACTATTTAATGTTTGTTCTTCCTTTCTCTCCTAGTGCTTTTGAAGAAAACTGAATTTAAAGACTATTGTGTTAAACATTGCACGTACTGATTTACAAGACAACCCAAACATGCCACTGAATAGAATGAATTCAAATTCTGCTTCTTATTCATGTGGTGTGTGTCCCACAAGATTTAATTACACCCATTGATTCTATGTTAAACCAATTTTCCAGAGGATGCAAGTAAGTTCTCATTTGAATGCTAAGAGGAAAATTAAAGAATTGATTATTGGCTTCAACGATGCTGAGAGTTAAGATTTTACGTGTGTATGTGTACATGTTTAATAAAAAAAAATCCAGAAAATCTAATTCAAGTTCTCTATGTGGGAAAGGCTTATGTGCACATGGGGAGCCATCTAGTGGCAGGTAAAGTCATAGTCCACTAGCTAAGGTTGTTTGAGAATTTAGGTAAAGTATCCAGGAGGAAAATTTCTGTCACTCTATGAATTTGGTACTGTGTGGTTACTTGGGAGGACAAATCTCAATATATCAATGATAAAGTGTCCAGATCCCTGAATGCTTTATCCCCTTGCTCTCGAAGCAACAGCATGCACCTGCCCGCAGTATTTGTTTGCAGAAATCTCCATCCAAGCCTTGCAACCTGTGGACCTAAGTTGTTATGTGCTCTGTAACAGGGAGAGAAACTACTTGGGAGATCCAGGGACAAGTTCAAACCTTCAGGAAGAACTGACTGGGACTATTTCAACCATCTTCATCGAGACCATTTCTTTTTTAGGACACGTGACATAAGACAACATCAATGGGCTACAGTAGGTATCCCAAAAGGCCAATTAAGAACAACCCAACCAGTGACCATGGTTTAGTATGGCCAACCCCTCCCAACACATGTTTCCCACCCCCACCCCCACTGAAGGCCAGTTACTGTGCAGACATGGACCCTGAAGGCCCATGGTTCTCACTTCTGCAAAGCAGCAGGGAGACCCTGCAGGGCATGCTCCCTCCCCAAGGCTGTCTCAGCACAGGTCCCTGGCCCTTCACTAAGGAGCTGTGACCCACACATGTGTAATCCAGTGACCTGGGACAGGAATGGCATCTAGCCGTGAAGTCAAGCACCAGAAGAGGTTCATGAAGTCTGAGAAGTTTCAAGTGCAGAGGCTGGGCCTCTGTCATCTCAGGAACCCTAGTACCCAACACAAGAACCTGCACAAAATAGGCCCTGGGTATCTGTGGGGGACCCAAGCCCTGTGTGTGCTCACAGAATAAGGATATGACCATGCTCCATTTTGGACAGGGTATTCCTCCCAGGGTGCATTGGTCATGTGCATCCTTGAATTTCCAAGTTCAGCCAGAGCCAAGGGCACAGTAAGTGTTTGGGGAGAGATAGTCAGGCTCTGCTCAGGCTCTGGGGCCTTCTACTCTGAGCACTAGCTGTGGAATGGTTAAGTATCTAAATAAGTTCATAGATGTTCTCTACCTATAAACAAATGGAACTCAGTGACTCAGCACATATAAAAGAATCCAGTGATAACTCATCTCATCTGACACAGGACTACAAGCAGGGCTTCCTGGGTATCCAGCTACTTTACTGCATTAAAATGATGGTTTACTGTACAGTCATTCAGGAACCCAGTGCAATGTAAAATAAGGGATGGCTGAATGGACATCATAATGAAAGAATGCTACTGTTCTGATCACATGCCTCCCATCAAGGCTGGCCTCTGGTGAGAGAGAAACAAGATCCACAGAGGACAAGCTCTATGCCATATAAAGAGAAAGACAAGAGGATATTAACAGGAGCTGGGAACCCATTATGTGGTAAGCAGTGGTTAGATACTTTACATATATTAACTAAGCTAAGCCTCACAACAGCCCAGTGAGATCCCTATTATTGGTTCCCACTTCCTAGGTGGCTTAACTAGTTTGCCCAAGGTCCTGTGTGATTCATAAGGTGCAGAGCTGAGATTCAGACCAACGTTAGTCAATGCTAAAGAACATAATCTTTTCACTGCATCTTTAATAAGCCCCTGATCAGCCTTCTTGGAACCATGGGGGAAGAGGAGCCTTCAGTTCATGGTAGGACTCTATTCAGGCCCAAGGTGTTGATGATATTTTTTTTAAAAAGACACAACTGCTCATGTAATTGTATATTAATAATAGCAAAAAAAAAAAAGACACAACTGAGCACTCAGGTCTAGAACTGGCTCTGAGGTTGGAAGTTTTCCTTCATGGTGTAGCAATGCCTCTCCCTGGGAACTCTCTGGAGCCCTGGGCTGCCCCTGACTAATGCTTTCTCTGGTCCAGGTCTGAGGATGTCAGGATTGTTGGGTGACTTATCTGATTTGCCCACTGGTATCCTGGGCCATCCTCCATTGGTAGATTGTCTTCCTTAATCCCGCCCAATTCAACATAAACTGGCCACCTGCCCAGTTGGTCCCTGGTCTATCCTTGACTTCTCCACCTCCTTCTTTCTCTAACTGTAGCACTGAGCCAGCATCATAGTTTCATCACTGGGCTTATTACAACTCCCCTGCTCTGAAATGTTCAATCATGCTTTATGGCCTCTAGGATAAGTTCTAAGTCCCTCAGTTTAGCATTCAAAGCCCTCTATTATCTAGTTCCAACCTGCTATTCTAGTCTTTTCTCCAAAGGTACTTCTATGGTTAGGTCTGTGCTTATTCTGTCTTCAAAGAGATGGCAGGTCTTGTGCAGAAGGACCACTCCATGGCTGCCATGCCTGGACTGTTGCTCCTAATGAAGAGAGTGACTTTATGAGAGCAATAAATGACTGTTTGCTATTATCGCTGTGTCCTTGCTCCAGAGATAGTGACAACCTCCAAATGGAGCCAGGCCCCCTTCAGCTGTTTATAACAGGTGGCTGAGCTGTGAGGAGTCAAATGAGCTTGGTCGGGATGGGGCATCCATGACAACAGGCTGACCTTACCAGTTAAGCCCCATTCTAACATGCATGTGGCCACTCTCAAACAATTGCATCATCCAGTAACTCAAGTCCAGCTCTACAGCTGGGATCCAGCTTGAGGCTGAAAGGGGCCAGGGCCTCACTGAGGTCAGGAAGGGCCCCCATTTTCCATCTGATTATATCTATGATATCTGTCAGCATTTGCTCCTTCTCAATGACAGCCATTCAGCTCATGTCCCAAAATAGCCTTCATAGATTGTTTCCTATGAGCCTGGAATTTCCCTCCAATTACTTTTAAGCATATTAAATTTGACTTAGAATCTTTTACTTTTTAGAAATGGAACCATCACTGCTTTAAAAGATTCAGATATTAAAAGTTCTAGGTTAGGGCCCTGATGCACCATCTGAAGTCAAAGTTAACTCTCGGTGGTAAGAAATAATCCTTGGAAGGGAAACTTCTAACATCAAATGTTAGATGTTCTATTGCTCATGAGCAATAGAAACATAAGACCTGAAGCTGCAGGAGATCTCTGAATACCCAAAGTTAAGGGACTTTGAAGAGTTGTCCCCCATTATAACTGAGTGGATTATAGGTCTCTTGAGGGTAGCAATTGTGTCATTTTCATTTCTGTATCTCCAACTTAATTTGGCCCCCCATCATAAGCATCTGATAAAAGTTTACCGAATGAATGCACACATCTTAGAAAGATTAATCTCAACCAAATCCCACTTAGGTAAAAGCCAAAATCCTAAGACCCTCAATGATCATTCCTCTCTATAAATGTCTACAATCTTGAGAACAGGTATCTCTCAGTACCTGTTGTATGCAAATACCATCCACCGGGCACCTAGACTGTCAAATCGATAAAAGCAGGGGAGAAGACTTTGTCCTCTTTTCCCTAACTCCAACACCTTACCCCCTGCTATGTGTGAGGCTCAATGAATATTTATTTAACAATTTTGTTCCAAATGAATACTATATCAATCACTCCAGAGCAATTAGTTGTGAGCAGGTAAGTTTGTTCAAGGCAGTACTTATCCATACTTCTAGGTAAATGAAAGCTGTATCAAGAAAATAATTTCCTTCCTTTAGTTCATGTCATGATTATATGTCAATCAAAGTAATGCAGGCAAAAGCCCAACTTTCAGTTGGCAATGCCTATGCAGAAAGAAATCTTACAAGCACTTATACCCAAAGCAACTGTGGGGCGTCACCTGTGTTTCCTTCACTCTTTTCTTCTTCCTCCCAGTAAATGTGTAATGAAAGCTCTTTGTGCCAGGCAGTGGGCTAGGACCTGGGAATCACAAAAGTGAACACCGTACTCTCTTTGTCTCCAGAAAGCTGATGGTGGCAGAGGACAGAGAGAGAAGCAACTTCACATGTGCTATGATACAGGAAGTTTTGAGCTAAAAATGCCCAAGGGGGATATTAAACCAGAGCTTAGGGTCAAAGAAGGTGGTATCTTTGCTGAGGCCTGAAGGATCACTAGGAGTTAGCAAAGGAAAGAGGGGCTGAAGAGTGCTCCTGGCAGAAGGGTCTGCAGACACAAAAAGCTTGACACAGAAAGAGTCTGGTACTTGCAGGGAACTGGAGAAAGTGGCTGGGGTGGCCCACAAGTGGGGGAGGAGGAGGATTATTATGGAAGATAAGACTGGAGAAGAGGAGATCATATCATAAGTGGCTCTCTATGTTATATTAAGGAGTTTGGACATACAGTCCAAAGGGAATGGGTGGAGGTTTCTGAGCTGGAGGGTGATATCCCCAGGCAGAAATTTTGAAAGATATTTCTGGTGGCTCGGTAGAGTTTGGGTTAGAAAGACGTAAAACTAGAGGAAAGGGGACAAGGTAAGAGGCTGTTGCAGCAATCCATGTGAAAGGTGATGATGGCCTGGATAGTGTCACGACAGCAAGAATGAAAAAGACTGGAAAGATTTTAGAAGTGCTTATGATATAAAATTATTGAATAGATTTGGAGTTGAAATGGGGAGAGGAATCATGGATGGTGCTTTGGTTTCAGACTTGGGCAGCTGGGTGCACAGTGATGTTTTTCAATAAGATTAAGAATCAAAGAGAGAACAAATTAGAGGACGTGAAGAGTTCGATTTTTGACACGTTGAGTTTTAGGTGTTTGAGGGAGATCCAAATTTATGTAACCAGGAGGAGGCTGGCTGTATGGGTAGCTCAGGAGAAAAACAAACTTGGGATGGAAGAATGTTTTTCAGAAGTCATGGGAACAGAGGATCTCCCTCGGAGAGAATGTGAGAAGTAAGAACACCAAGATCAGAACCAACATTTCAAGGATGGACAGAGAAAAAGGAGATAGAAATTCAGGGATACTGTCATGTCATGTAAACGAAGGAGGGAGGATGTTTCAAGAAATAGGGAGTGTTCAGGAGTCTTGACTGCTGCTCAGTAGTCAACTAAGGTGAGAATCAAAAAGTCCTCATTGCACTTAGCCACTGAATGGTCACTGGTGGCTTGGCAGGGTCAGAGGACACAGAGGAGAGTGAGTGAGTGGGAGGTGAGGACGTGGAGACGCTGAGCATGAATGACTGCTCCCAGAAGTGTGGCATCAAAGTGCAGGAGAGAGAGGATAGTGAAGAAGGGGGTGTGGGGGTCCATGGAGTCTGTCTGAGGATGGGAGAATTTTATAACAAACGGCTGTTCCAAAGTCAACCACACATTCCCAGGCTCTTCACAAAATATTATCTTGTTTTTAGCAAGGGTCCTAAATTTTAATCTCCAGATGGACTTTGAAAAGGTGCAATGATTCAACAAAGAGTGTTGAGTATGTCCTAATAAAGGAAACACTAGTCAGCTTCTATGAATGTGAACATAAACTAGTCCAGGCAAGAGAGACTCCTAACAAAGCAGAACCATGAATTTAGCACTTTGCAAAATGTGTCTTCAAATGGCTGAGAAAGAGAGGATTTCTGAGATCTCTTTCTTCATTTGTGAAATGGTATGGAGAGAAAACTGGAGAGTGGGAGTGCGTTTGCACATGTATTGTGTGCACAGGGGAAGTTGGACTTCTACTTGGAATATTGCAAGCTTGACCCTGATGTTGCTATGACCTGAGACAGGTGTGAAGGGTGTAATTGCTGCAAAGGAACTAGGGTACCACTATGTGACTTTTTGTTCAAATCATTATTTTTTTTTCAGGAAAAGTTAACAGATGGCAACTACACATATCATTGTGGGCATTTTGTACTGTATGTAATTGTCAAAACACTATGTTGTATACCTGAAACTAATACAATACAGCATATCAACTATACTGCAATTAAGAAAAAAGAAAAGAAAAAAGGGGAAAAAAGAGTGGTATATCCATAGTAATTCTCCTTAGAGAACAGAGACAATCACAAACAGATTTTACAGGAGATGTGAGTAAATTGGTTTTTACTCTATTAAGTCATAAATCTTTTTGGTTTGTTAATGTGATTACCTATAATTTGAAAGCAAATTCCCATACTCCAGGGGCCAAAGAACATTTAATCTAAACAGTAAGTAGGCCCCTCCATAACCCGTCTTACTGAATGAACTAGTAGCGAACACAATGGAATTCTGGTAAGAGAGGAGACGGTGAGGGGTGAGAGGAGATGAGCCATGGCAGGCACAAAGGTCATTTCTAAAATGCAGATATAGAATCATCCCAAACCCCTAAGAAAGAAAAAACAGCAACTGTATATCTATGCTTATTTTTTATATTAAACAAAATGAATATGATTTGAACACCACCTTCTAATAAATGGATAGTGAAAACACTTGGTGTGAGAATCATTCCACTTACTTGAAGCAAACACAGGCTTTGATGGTAGACAATACCAGTGATTATCATTGCCACACATTCTTTTGTGCATTTTACATATGTTAACTCACTTGATCCTCACAAGTATCCTCAAAGTATACATTATATTTTCATTTTGTAGATGAGGAAACAAATACAAACTATTAAGTAACCAGTCCAAGGTCGTAAGAAGTGATGAAGTGAAGGTGTGAGTCCAGCAGGAACGCTCGCCCTTAACCCTGTACTACTCTGTCCCCCACGGAGGAGGCCAGGTTGGCCTCAGGACTCTGCTGAAAGCTTGGCTGGTGAATATTTAAACCTTGTGGAAAATCCACATTCCTGTTACTCGAATTCTTTATCTAGCATGGGATTCTCATCCAAGGAGAGGCAAAAAGAACTTGGGCCTAATTCCAATGTGAAGTAAAAACTGGCTGGGGAAAATTCCAGTTAGGATATTTGAAGGCTGGTGAGATTATACCATCTGTGGAGAAGCCCGAGGAACATCGTAATGATGTTATTTATCAGGACTGCATCTAACTCTAGTAGACGCAAGACTTGCTCAGGACCTTAGTGCCGGCATCCTGGAAATACGAGGATGTCCCTTCTGACTCTCTGCCAGTAGGGACTGTGCCTTGAGGAAGCCAGTGCTTTGTCCCTTCCTGGCTCCATCAATACGGTCATGGCCATGGCAGTGCTGGCCCAAGGAAAAGCCACTCGGTTGTGGGATCTCCCCTCCCTTCTTTAAAAATAGGAGCGACGTGCCTCACTCAGAAATGGTTTCAGTGTGGCTCTACCTGAAAGCAGAGGGCTGACCAAGCCAATCGCCAAGCTTCTCTTCCAGCTGTCAGATGATGTTTTTGACCATATCGAGTCTTCCAGAATGAAAAGCCAAGTTTTACTTCTGCTTTCCCAGACCAAGTCTTAGCCTCAGAAAAATTCTTAGGATGTCCCCAGGGAGAGCAAATTTTATTCTTGTTCCTACTTACAGATTCAGCTGGGTCATTAACTGATTTTCTCAAGATTACAAACCAAGACATTTGTATGGCTGTATGAAAACATCAGTGTCTCAGACTCTAATAAGGAATAATAATTATACCCAATAAAGTCCTTTGCTTAACAGAGCAGACCTCAGCACCTGCAGGTTGCCCTGTGTGTTCGGGCCTGAGTTGTGTTAATGAAACTTCTGCTCCCAAGCAAACCATATCATTCTGGGGCATTAATCTGGAATTTATGATTCCTTGTTAGGGGCCGAAATTTGCTTTTGCACTGCATTTAGCTTTGGGAAAAGAATGTCAGCTTTGAAAGAGTATTGGGGACCTGGGCTTAGTTCCAGGAAGATTACTGGCTGGCTGGGTCATTCTGAGAGTCATGTGGTCTGTCCTGACATTAAGTTCTCCATCTTTAAGGTAAAAAGTGTGGGGAAGGGCTTATTCTATATACTTTCCAAGTTCTTCCCTAAAGCTAATGATCAATCGTGCAAAAAGATGGCAATGACAATATTTAAACATTTTGGCAAAAAGTGAAGTATTGGGGTACATACTCATCTTTCTGCCATCTGGTTTGCAGCAGTGCACCTTAGCTCTCCATAGTCAAGGACCAGGGTTTTACCACAATCCACTGCAGACTAACACCAGCGACTGGATCCTGACACGTGCACCTCACCATGGGAGTGCACGGACATCCAGACCAGCCAATTCAGCCCACTGACTACAGCTTGGTTGTCACAGTGATGTCAAGTGCTATTAAAGTTTCCAGACACCTTATTGGCAATTTCCACCCTTATCTTGCCACAGACTGGTAATGAACAGCTGCCTTACCTGAAGCAGTCCATGGACATTACTTTGAATAGCACTGGCTTTAGCCATTTTTCTCTAACAAAGCCAAGTCCCCAGAGGAACTGAGCAGAGCATCGCTCAGACGACCTAGATGATTTTTTTTAAAAATAAGCCACTAGAAAGCACAACGGTACTTACAAAGGAAATAACCTGCTGAGACAACTCCAGCTTCTCACCCGGTTCAACTTTGTCTGCTCCCAAATTCGTCTGGATTCTTCTCAAATCCATCTGCCATGTTGTCCTACTTCTGCTTTTGAAGCTGTTCTTTTTTATCCTCCCCTTGAGCAGCCCTGGTGAGGGCCTCAGGGTAACAGACTGGAGCTGATCACAGAGCATGAGGGAACCTGAGAGCAGAGCAGCTGCCCTGGGAACAGGAGCTGCTTGCCACCCTTGTATGGAAGCAGCCACTCCACCCTGAGCGCTGGGCTCCCAGCCTCCTGCCTCCCTCCGTCCTGGACCTCTCAGGAGGGAGGGCTGGTGCTTCAGAGTCACCACCAGACTTGCATGTCCACCTGCAGCTGGCTCCTGGCATGGCACACTAAGCTTAGGGTGGTGGCATTCCTCTCAGCTCTTTCTGAAGGTGGAGGGGAAGTCTCATAAAATCAGACAATTTGGGGTTATTTATATACTGTACATTGTAACATCACTTTTTTCTTTTAAAAATCCAAGCTAAAGTCTATTGGGCACCAAGCCCTAGATAGTTCTAAGCACTCTTCATATATTAATTTAATTGTCACCACTACCCAATAAAGTTAATCTCATTATTATTATCTTCATCTTGTAGAAAAAGAAACAAAAGGAGAGAGAGGCTAAAGGGACCTGCCTGAGATGACACACGCAGCAAGTGGAGACCCTAGACTGGCACCCAGTGAGCGTAACGCTGATGTTCATGCCTGGAACCATGGCCCTATCCCACTCCTAGACATAAATGTTGGTTTTGAACCTCATGACAATGCTAGAGATGATCTAAAGCTGATGCAGTTCAGTTAAACTAAAAAATATTTATTGAGCAACCTATTCGCACCAGGCAGCAGTCCAGGCACTTATAATACACACAGTAGGTACAGTGTTGAATGGTGGCTGCGAAAAAGATGTGTCTACATCCTAAGCCCTCAAACCTGTAAATGTGACCTTATGTGAAAAAAAAAGATCTTTGCAGTTGTAAATAATTTAAGGATTGAGATGGGTTCATCTCGGATTATCTGGATAGGCCCTAAATCAAATGGCAAGGGTATCATAAGAGATAAAGGAGAAGAGATCGGAGGTTGGCAGAGATCGGAGTGGTGCAGCCACAAGCGGAGGAAGACCTATGCCTCCAGAAGCCGGGAGAGGCGAGGAAGGGTCTCCCCTGGGGCTTCTGGAGGGAGTACAGCCCTGTGGACGCCTTGATTTTCGACTTCTGGACTCTAGAACTGAGAGAGGATACATTTCTGTTGTTTTAAACCACCAAATTTATAGTAATTTGTTACAACCACCTCAGGAAACCAATCAGCAAGTAACCAGTGAAGTCCTTGTTCTCAGAGATTTTACCTCCTAGTTAAAAACCAACATAATGTCATCATGTCATGTCATATCACGGAGAAAGAAAAACATTTGCCTAACAGCTGAAAAACACATTCTCCTCAAACATCAAGGCTTCCTCCAGGAAGACTTATCTACACTCCCGATCTGAGTGGTAAGTACCCCCTCCTGTATATGCTCCCATAGACCCCCTTTCTTTTTTACAGCTTGATGGATTTTTTAATATATTTTTTTATTGAAACATAGTTGATTTATAATCTTATACTGGTTTCAAGTATACAACATAGTGATTCAGCAGTTACCCACATTGTTAAATCCTCACCCCCACTAGTGCAGTTACTGTCAACACAGAAAGATGTTACAGAATCACTGGCTATATTCTCCAAGTTGCACTACCATTCCTGGGACCAACTCCCACAGACCCTTTCTGAACTTCTATGATAGGAGCTTTCCCACCACTTTATTAACTGATGGGTTAATTGTCTGTGTTCCCCAGTGCCTTGTAAAAAGCTTCATCTCCATCTCCTGCAGCCTTACCTGAGATTGTGTAAGAATGAGGAAAATTGAGAATATTTTAATGACCAATAAGAAGGAAGCCAGTGGAGACCAAGTAGTGAGCAGGGCTACTGCACATGCTTGTATAGCTTGCTTCTGCCCAAGGATACCAGCCATGGGAGCAAAACAGGCTGAATCCAGCCAGTAATATTTCCAGTGGTGGCTGCCCACGGAACTACATTTTCTAATCTGCACAAAGGAGCCATGTGGCCCGGCAACGGCTTTGAATGTTGAACACAGGTGTTTAGACATGTCTGGTCTTTAAAGCCAGAATCAGGCAACTTCACGCCACATTGCATACCAGTGCTTAAAAGCCTTCTTCCAGGCACCCAGATCGAGTGACAGTCTGTGCTGGCAGAAGTGTCCCCAAACTCTCATGGATATTCTTGCAGCATTCAGACATTATTTAGATTTTCCTCCTGCCTTTCTATATGGGAAGAACAAACACAAAACTCCAGAATCCCTGGAGTGAGCATTATTCCAACAGATTCTGTTTCAAAGGTGATCAGAGGCTTTAGCTGTGAGGTGGGAGATGCTTTTGGTCAGCAGGAAGCATAGTGGTCTTGTTGCTTTACATATAGCTCTAGGTTAGTCACACTTAGGCCTCCCTTCCTTAATTCCCCCTTTGTTTAACTGCATCAAAAAAGATTTTAAGATTAACAAAAATAAACAGGAATATAACATGATAATAAAAGGAACATTCAAACAAACAAACAAAATAATAAAGGCTAAGCTTCAACTATGCACCAGACAACATAGACTTGGACACAGATTATGTTTTCCAAATCTGGCTGCAAAAATATCTCCCATCCCACATACTCTTCTGCAATGTGACCCTGCCACTCCCATCAGGAGGCAGAGCGTAATTTCCCTCACCTTAAATCTGAGTTAGCTCTACTGGCTTGGATGCAATAAATAAGGCAGAGCAGTCATGCTATGAGACTTCCGAGGGACAAGGACAGAAGTCTACAGCTTCCACTTGGGTCTCCTGCAATGTTCACTCTCTGGACACTCCCCCTTTGAGTGCTCCCTTGCAGAACCCAGGTGCCACGAGGTGAGAAGACCAAGTCTGTGGAGGAGCGGTATGGAGGCCCAAGCCTTTGAGTCACTCCAGCTTGGGCCCTAGACATGTGAGTAAAGAAGTTTCCAGGTGATTCCAGCACCCAGACCCCTAGAGTCACTCCCCACTATATGTGTCTTTCCAGCTGAGGCCCCACACATTGTGAAACAGAGACAGGCCATCCCAATATTCTCTGCTTAAATTCCTGACTCAGAATCCATGAGCATAATAAACCATAATACTTCATTTTGCAAATGTAACAGACTGTACATGTGCTCCAAACGTGCTAAAAACAGTTTCTCAGGAAAGGGATGAGGTATAAGCAAATCCCGCCTCATAAAAGTGTCCTACATCTTACTCATCTGCAACTATAGACCTCTTTCTTCTCTTTTGGCCTGAAATTCCCACTGTTAAGGTTTACACCTTGGGAGAGAGATCTACAGGATGCTTGTTGGCAAAAGTTGCTTTTAGGGTGGGAGAAAGAAGAAGAGCATTTCTTTTGGTGTCCTTGCATGAGTTTGCTTGGGAAATGGGATCCTAGAGTGGGAGATGGTCTCCACACCTTTATCTCCCATTTGCTGCCTTAGAGGGCTGGAGTCTTGGACCTGAAGGAAGGAGAAAGTAGCAAGGCCCACAGAGACAGGCCTTGCAGTGACAAGCCTCGAGCAGCCTCAGGTCCCACAGAACTCTTCTCTGGGGCCTAAGCGGTGCCAAGAGGGGAATACAAGTGGAGTTGTACCAGGAGATTGGCTTGGCTCCAGGCTCTGGTGATGGAGTGTCCAGTCGGCCTGCCTAAACATGTCGGCTCCCCATCAAACCCTGCCTGGTCCCCAAGGCCACTGGACTACCGATCCCACTGTCAGGCCTCTATTTTATGAGATCATATACACCGTTCTCACTAGAAAGCATCCGAAAGACCATCCACTGAGTGCACAATTGGTGGAAACTGCAGAAGAAAAAAATATTAACAGGACACTTGATGTTTTTGCTCCATCGAGAATATGGAGGGGTCAGAAGTGACCACATTACAAGCTAGAGGGGCACAAAAATACCATTTTCAAAACTTTTTGTACAAACCTGGGGCATGGCAATCATAGGCCAAAAATCCTAGGACCAGCCGTTGCACAATCTCTTCAACTACAGCAATTGTTCTAAGGGCTAGAAAATGCAAGCATTCCCCAAATGTGCTCTTACAGGGTCTCAGTGTATAGATGAAGTTCTCCTGTTATTTTCACAGTTATAGAAACTTTAAACCCAATTTACCTGACCAGTACTGAGGCAAATGTAATAGAACCTACGCAACCCAAATAAGGCAGGACTCTTGGGGTCCTGTAGTAAGGTCCTGCAAGTAGGCTCTCCCGCTATTGCCACTAAGCAACACGCACGCAGTGTTGACATGCTTGAGAGCAGGTGAGTGCTTCCTCCCTCACCTGTCCCAGCTTCCCAATCTGGCCACAAACTATAAGCATCCCGATTTCAGAGCCTGTGGAGGACTTTCCTGTATGGTCCCGGCAGGCCAGGAACAGAGAGCTGCGGGGAATTGCAGGGAATATAACTCTCATCTCAGAGGAGGTCTCTTTGGAATAATGAAAGTTTTCCAGCGTGGACTAGGGTGTTCATCTGTGAAGAAGTGAGCTCCTGACACGTTCGGCCTCCAGGGAGGGCCTGTATTGACCCCCACTCACCGGTTTCACTGCACTTTTGAGCATAGTTGGTCCAGATAACACCTCAGTTTTGAGTACTCTAATATTCTATGGTTTTATGAGCTGTCATAAAATCACTACCTCTGCCAAATCAGTGCAGCACTGGATGCCAAAAAAAATAAAAGAAGAAGAAGAAAAGGCAATCATTTCTTTTTAACTCAAGACTGGCTTTCATGGTTCAGTGCTTGAGAGAAGCTTTATATTGTCAAGCAACTGAAACACTTATATCATTCTGCACAGAAAATCATTCATGTTATCTTCATAAACCTTTTTTTCCCCAATTGTATTGAGAAATAATTGACATATGTCACTGTATAAGTTTAAGGTGTACAGTGTGATTGATTCACATATATTGTAATATGATTACCACGATAGGTATATCTAACACCCATCTTCTCATATAGATGTAATACAAAGAACAGAAAAAAGGAAAAAAATTCTTTCCTTGCAATGAGCTCTTAGGATTTACTCTCATAACAACTTCCATATATGCCACACAGCAGTGTTAGCTGGGGTCATGATGTTGTGCATTGCATCCCTAGTACTTGTTTATCTTATACTGGAAGCTTATACCTTTTTACCCCCTTCTCCCAGCCCCCCACCCCACCTCTGGTAACAAGTCTGATCTCTTTTTCTATGAGCTTTGGGGACTTTTTTTCTGTTCCTACTTTTTTTTTAAGATTCCATATATTTAGATCATGTAGTTTCTGTTTCTCTCTGTCTGACTTATTTCATTTGGCATAATCTCTTCAAGATCCATTCATGTTGTTGCAAATGATAGGACTTCCTTTTTTTAATGGCTAAATAATATATCCATATCTTGGCTATTATAAATGATGCTGCTATGAACATGGGGGTGCAGATAACTTTCTGAGTTGGTGTTTTTTGTTTCCTTTGGCTAAGTTCCCAGAAGTGGCATTGCTGTATCATATGGCAGTTCCATTTTATTCTTTTTGAGGATCCTACATACTGTTTTCTACAGTGGCTGCACCAATTTACAATCCCACCAATGGTGCACAAGGGTTCCCTTTCCTCCATATCTACACCAGCATTTGTTATCTCTTGTCTTTTCAATGATGGCCATGTAAATCTTTTTAGGGTTCTGTACTCTGAAGCTACTTGATGGGGTGATTTTTATCTTAGTATCAACACCTGTAATGCCAGGCTTTAAAGCAGTGGTTCTCAACTGGGGACTATTTTGCCCTCCGGGGACATTTAGCAATGCTTGGACACTTTTGATTTGAGTCGGGGTGTGGGTGATGCTACTGGAATCATCTGGGTAGAGGCCAGGGATTCTGGTAAACACCTTGCAATGCACAGGGCAGCCCCGCCTCCACTAGCCGCTCTCCCACTCGGAACACCAATAGTGCCGCTCTTGAGAAACCCTCCTCTAGAAGGAGGGAGGGGAAAACAGTAACCGTAGCACTGCTTTTACTTCCTGACAGTCTCTGTAGTTGGTACCCCACGAATGCACACTGTCTCCACACACGACAACTCAAGGTAGGCATTGCCACCCCCAGGGTCAGGGGAGGGAACTCGAGGCCAGAGAGGTCACGTGGCTTGTCCGAGATCAAACAACTCGCAAGTGCAGAATGAGGGCTCAGCCCCGGGTCAGCCAGACTCTCAGGTCCAGGTTCCTTCTCAGTAAGTACACTGTGCTGGGAGCCCTTGACCTAGCCTCACACTGTTCCCAGCAGACAGTCAGCCCACGCACAGCCAGGGAAACACACTGGGAGCAAAGGGCTTCAGAAGGAGACGAAGGAACCAAGCCTACAGTGAAGCCTGTAGCTCCTGAAGACACCTGCGGGGCTGCCTCACAGCTGTCATGACCCCTCACAACGGCCCAAGCCCTGCCCCTCCAGGGTCCTTGTGCGCTGGCCACACCGCTTCCCGAGGAGACGCTTGTGGGGGCTGAGGAAGGAGGAGCACGTGACCCGCCCATCCATTTACATCATGAGGACAACTTCGGTGTCAACTCATTGAACATGATGTCTAAACATCTTTTAGTGTAACATAACTTCTGTTGAAATTTTTGAGAACATGCTTGGGAGTCTGACAGAGCCAAGTTAAAATACTTGCTCTTTCATTTATTACAGGGGGTACTTGGGGCAGCAAGTTACTCTCTCTCCTAAGCCTTGGCTCTCCCATCCGTGTTAGGGGCGCCACCACCACCACTGCAGAGTTAAGGGGATAAAAGTGAGCAAATTCATGAATTGAACAGAGGCCAAAAAGGTAGATCAGTGCTCAGAACAGAGTGAGAGACCCAAGAATATCAGACAATATAATGATGCCACTGTATCTCTACATGGTTCATGGTATGTATCGTTTTGTTTTGGTGGAACAAAAAGAATGGGAGCAAGAACAGGGTTGGGCTGCCAGCTGTGGCCGTGTGGGGTGGGGTCCCAGGCTGCGCGTGTGCAGATGTGGGACGCCCAAAGCTAGGGCTCCGGGCCCTGCTGCAGAAGGACGGTGTGACATGGAGTTAAAAATAGTCAGGCTGAGGAACACAGTGAATCCTAAGCAAGTGCCCTTTGTGATTCCAAAGAACATTTCTGTGGTTGCCTTTTCTAGAACAGTTATTTGTGGGTGACTGTCCTTTTCTTGGTTGCCAAAATCCCATAATAAAACACACACACGCTTCTGCCTGATGTCTCTAATCTTCTGCTTTGAGGCTCTTAAGAATGAAGAAAATTAAGTGAATTCTGGTATCCATCAGAGAGCAAACAGAGGGACTCGGAGAATCTTAAGTCAGAAGCAGAAATGAACCAGTCCACTTGTACCTAGCATTTTCTTTTACAAAAGTTACATGGCCCTTTCTGGGTTAGCAACTAGGACTTCAATATTTTATTCAATCCATATGTGATGTGTGACATATTTTAGCACTGACATCTGTCCAGACGAATTAGTCACCTCTGTGATGAGTCAGTTATGCACATATGGGGTCTTTGTTTCCTGAGATCCTTCCCCAGTTCTGGCCCGTTTCTAAAACCACTGCTTTCCACAACAGTGACATTTCCCCGCACAGGTATATTTATTCAGAAAAGGAGTCCATAGCTGGCTACCCAAATTAGAGAATCTCAGAACACCAGAGCTAGAAGATCCTGAGAGACCTCTCACTGAAAAGATGAAGAAGTCGAGACCAGAGAGAGTGAGAGACTTGCCCCAAATCACAGAGCAATTTATCAGCAGGCCTAGACTTTGTGACAGCTTGTTTCATTTCCATTTACTACTCTGTGAGGTTTCTCATCTTCAGTGGGGTATTTCCAAGGCGGGGTCGGGGGGGGATGCAAATTTTTTTCCCCTATTTCCTACTGATCAAAGACTCTTAAGAGCACTCCATTTCAAACACCTGAATAAAACATAATGAAATTAGAAAGAGAATCTTAAGTAGGAAAATCACAAGGTAAGTGAAATACTTGCTGATTGGAGATGTCAAGTAGACAGGACAAGCGGGCTCTAACAGCCTAAAATCTTAAGAACATCAGTGTGAGACCCACATGTGGCCCCCAGGGACCCATCACATACAATGACGGCATGGACAGTGGTTGACAATGGGAAGAAACAATCCTTTGGGCTTTCTCAATATTGCACCGCAATGGGAAATGAAGCATGCAGAAAGCTGTGGTATGTGGAATTAAAAGAAAAGGAAATTAAAGAAATCTGTGTACAGATTTTACTTTCAACAATGCTAACTTTGTTTACCCTGTTTTATTTCTGGTTTCTAGCAAGCCAAGAATATAATAAATAGACCGGGTCATCCTGACACTGCCCAGCAAAGAGCTTCACAAAATAATGACAACCTCTTTCTCTATTGTAGTGACCAGTTCTCATCTTCCTTTCCTACTGCCTTGATGCCATCCCTACAAGGCTCTAGTACTCTTAATGTCAGCCATAAATCTTTGAAAAATGGTAGAATGTTCTGGCCTTTGGGGAAATGGCCAGCTTCCCTGGCCTCTTATCATTTTTAGTCTGGTAAACCAAGGTTGTTTCTAATTGAGTTCATACGAAAGCTTTGCCCCACACTGGGGCATACGGTAGAGAGACCTGAGCTCTATGCCAGATAGACAGCTCTATTCTCACCTATGGAAGTCCCAAAGAAAGTTTCAAATTTCCTTGAGTCAAATGCTAAGGTCTTAGAATCAGTCTGAAACCAGGGGTCAAGTTTGTCCTTGTGTGAAATAAATTTTCTTATAAGCACTATTTACTTCTCACTTCCCTTGGGGGCTTCTAGGTATTAAAATGTGATCTTACTTATGGTCTATTCTTTTTCCATTTACAGTCATCATTCCTGAACCTGACCATGCAAAAGGATTATCTGGAACACTCTTTAAAAAACATAAATACCAGGGCTCCTCACCTGGGTCACTGAATCTAAATCCTGGAATAAGGCCCGAGAACCCATATTTTAAGAAAGCTTTCTAGGTGATTCTAGTGCTCAGGATATAATAGCCCAGTTCCCTTCTTCCCTCCCTTCTTCTCTCCCTCCTTCTCTTCCTTCCTTCCTGCCCTCCTTGTGGACTGCCCTCAAAATCTAAGTACCACATGTAATAGTTTTAGAAGAGAGACAACATTCTCAATTCTAAACAACCACCAATTTACAAAGAGCATTTTGATTAAAAAAAAAACAAAACAGGTCTGTAAACCTGGAGCTTTGTGTAAGGCTACTGTACTATGAAGAATTTTGCAATCAGAATTAGGAAGGTGGTTATGTTCTTTGTTCTTGAAGATACCGAGAGAAATAGACATATGTCTGAGTATAAATTCTCATGCTTAATTTGAAGTCTTTATCACATTCAGAATGGCCCAGACATAAAGAATTAAGTTTTGGCTTAAATCCCATATGCACTTGATGTTCTGAATTAGGTTGCTATTAGCTTTTCTTTTTCTAAACGAAATGACCCAGCTTTCCCTTAATTTTTCTTTGTAGGCATTCTTCCTGTTTTTTGATAAAAAGTGGTTTAGGTCACTTACTATTCTTTAAGGGAGGAGAGAGGACAGCTCCTGTCTTCCCCGGGCGGTGCTAAATATTGTAACAGAGAGGATGTGAGTAAGATGAGGGAAAGCAGAAACTGACTTCCACGGTAAGAAGACACTCCTCCCTCCGAAGGCTCTAGGAGGAAAAGATGCCCACCGGCAGACTTGGTTCTCTTAGAAAAGCAACTCCAGGGAACACAGCTCATCCCCCAGTAAATGGGCAATTCCCAGCAGAGCCACCACAGTGACAGAAGGAAATGACCCCTGAATCCAGGCCTAAGCACTGCACCCCCACCCCTTCAGGCTGTCATGATTTCTTTCCTCCTGGCTTGGGTATCTATCTATCTCTTACATGGGCTCCAAAAGATTGCCTGCATACACTGAGTGAGCTCTTTATTTTGTTGACTCAAAAGACAAAAAGAGATCTTCTTTATTTTTCTGAGTATGGTTATGCCCATCTGAACAATAAACCAGCCCCTAACTCTTACACCTCACTCTGATGGTCATTTCAGCCAAAACTGAGTCTTCAATTTAAGACTCTCCTTCCATGTGTAACAGCTGCCCCACCTATAGGGCAGGAAGAATGTCGTTTGTATCCAAGCCAAAGTGACACTGCCAGTTTGGTTAGAAGACATTTTCCAATGCCATTTAAGAAAAACAGGAAAGGTCATGCAACTAATTTTATCATATTTTCCAAATGCTTTCTGCCTTCCATCGATATTAACACCTACTGGATGAAATGGATGTATATATGAGGCTCAGTTTTTTTTTAATATAATTTATTTTATTATCATTAATTTACAATTACATGTGCAATATTACGATTATTAAACTACCCCTTCATCAGGTCCCCCCCACCAACCCCATTACAGTCACTGTCCATCAGCGTAGTGAGATGTTACAGAATCACTACTTGTCTTCTCTGAGATGTACTGCCCTCCCCGTGCCCCCCCAACATTACATCTGCTAATCGTAATGCCCCTTTTTCCCTCTTATCCCTCCCTTCCCGCCCATTTTTCCCAGTCCCTTTCCCTTTGGTAACTATTAGTCCGTTCTTGGGTTCTGTGAGTCGGCTGCTGTTTTGTTCCTTCAG
Organism: Smutsia gigantea; assembly: GCA_032199065.1. NCBI lineage: Eukaryota > Metazoa > Chordata > Mammalia > Pholidota > Manidae > Smutsia > Smutsia gigantea. The sequence continues at coordinate 1,267 of JAVSCE010014676.1, read as the reverse complement.
TTTTTTCTTTGTTCTTATACTCCACATATGAGTGAAATCATTGATACTTGTCTTTTTTCGGCTTGGCTTATTTCACTGAGCATAATACCCTCTAGCTCCATCCATGTTGTTGAAAATGGTAGGATTTGTTTTCTTGTTATGGCTGAAAAATATTCCATTGTATATATGTACCACATCTTCTTTATCCATTCATCTACTGATGGACACTTAGGTTGCTTCCATTTCTTGGCTACTATAAATAGTGCTGTGATAAACATAGGGGTGCATGTGTCTTTTTCAACTTGGGCTGCAGCATTCTTAGGGTAAATTCCTAGGAGTGGGATTCCTGGGTCAAATGGTATTTCTATTTTGAGTTTTTTGAGGAACCTCCATACTGCTTTCCACAATGGTTGAACTAATTTACATCCCCACCAGCTGTGTAGGAGGGTTCCCCTTTCTCCACATCCTCGCCAACATTTGTTGTTGTTTGTGTTTTGGATGTTGGCCATCCTCACTGGTGTGAGGTGATATCTCATTGTGGTTTTAATTGCATTTCTCTGATGATTAGCGATGTGGAGCATCTTTTCATGTGCCTGTTGGCCATCTGAATTTCTTCTTTAGAGAAGTGTCTATTCATGTCCTCTGCCCATTTCTTAATTGGTTATTTGCTTTCTGTTTGTTAAGGTGCATGAGTTCTTTATATATTTTGGATGTCAACCCTTTTTCAGATACGTTTTTTATGAATATATTCTCCCATACTGTAGGATGTCTTTTTGTTCTACTGATGGTGTCCTTTGCTGTACAGAAGCTTTCAGCTTCATATAGTCCCACTTGTTCATTTTGCTTTGTTTCCTGTCTGGGAGATATGTTCAAGGAAGAAGTTGCTCATGTTTATGCTCACAGATTTTGCCTATGTTTTTTCTAAGACTTTTATGGTTTCATGACTTACATTCAAGTCTTGATCCACCTTGAGTTTACCTTTGTGTATGGGGCTAGACAGTAGTCCAGTTTCATTCTCTTACATGTAGCTGTCCAGTTTTTCCAACACCAGCTGCTGAAGAGGCTGTCATCTCCCCATTGTATATCCAAGGCACTTTTTATCAAATATTAATTGACTGTATATGTTTGGGTTAATGTTTGGATTTTCTATTCTGTTCCACTGGTCTGTGGGTCTGTTTTTGTGCCAATACCAAATTGTCTTGATTACTGTGGCTTTGTAGTAGAGCTTGAAGTCAGGGAGTGTAATTCCCCTGTTTGATTCCTCCTTCTCAGGATTGCTTTGGCTATT